>JAJKFI010000050.1:4680734-4764293 GCA_029204185.1 Lerista edwardsae
GATTGATTGATTGATTGATTGATTGATTGATTGATTGATTGATTGATGCTCTCTGTTCCTACAAGGATATGCAGACCTAGTAATTGTACTTTGTACAATCGTACAAAATGCAAATTGTGCATTTTGCATGTTGAGCCGTTGTAGGTATTGTCATGGCTCCTGCGGTGCACAAGAGTACTCAGAGTGGGTAGAAGGGAAACCAATTTCACTGTCAACTTCTCAAGAGCAAGTCATCAAGAATGGATGGGAATGGTGCAAAGCACTTCCATTTATTTTAATAGAACTTATGCAGGATGTTTCCCAAGATGTTTCTGTGTAACACTTCAGTAATGTGCTCTTCACAAAATTATTTTTCTGCAATTGTCGTTTCTACAGGCTTAGCCATGACATCTGACTATGGCAAAAATGTATTTGGACATATAGGTATATATGTCAAATTGCATTGATACAAAATTTTGTAAAGACTATTGCAACCTTTTCACTGGCTTGGCTGGAGGTACTCTGGAGAAAAGAAGTGAAGGGAAAATTTTTTGATGACCGTGACCCTATCAGGTTATAATCTGTAATCTTGATATGTACCTTATATAGCTCATTTCACCCCTCCTGTCTGTGCCACGTGTGCTACAGCTGCTGGTGCAAGGAAGAACATGATCTGTGACAGAGAAAATCTAAACTGCTAATACTCAGTAGGGATTTTCTGTTGAGTCAGCATTGCGTATCACAGTTTACTCAAAGAAGTAGCTGATCCGTCTTGTTTCCAAGCCTTGCTATTTCTGGTCTGAACAGAATTCCAAATGAAATAGAAAGGGAGTTTGCCATGGGAACAGCTGCAGGAAAGCAAAACTGCAGGACAAAGCTAATACTGTATTTCTAACTATGATGAACCAATGATTCAGCTGTTGCTAACCCTACCTTGTGTTTACAAGGAGAGAAAAATCATCTGCCCTTTGGTCATTGTGGGTCTGCCATGCTGAATGACTTCATTCTTTAACAAAACAACACATCCTCATAATTAAACTATCCTGAAATGTACACACCTCAAAGAAACATCAATAGGGCCAATAATACTGAGGGCACAATCTTAACCTGGAGTTAGGCTGGCACAAGTCCCTTGTGTTGGCCTAGGAGTGCCGCAAACATGCTGTAAAATGCATTTGCATCACACTGAGAGCACAATACTAACCTGGAGTTAGGCTGGCAGTTAGGCCAGCAAGGTTTGGCTGGTACAAGGGCCACCATAAAGCACGTTTGGACCACTAGGAGTTAGGGAGGATGGCACACGTCTGTGTGCTGGCCTCTCTGTCTCTGAGAGTGGTCCAAACATACTTTAAGATGTCCCTTGTGCTGGCCAAACTTCGCTGGCCTAACTGTGCTGGCCTAACTCAGGTTAGGATTGCATCCCGAGTCAAGGGATTTGTGCAGTGGTGTCATTCAAATAATTTAGGAACAGGAACTCACTTTTGATTGGCACTTGTCGGGAACCCAGAACCAGCCACGGAGCCTGTTAGGTTCCAGAACGCCCATTCTGGTCTGTTCCCCCTGAATGACATCACTGCCTTTGCCCTCCTAGGAATCCGGAGTCGCTCCCTTTAACCCTCTGAGTGCCGGCCAACCAAGAAGAAAAGCTCTTTGCAGAGGAATTGGGAGGGGGGAGGAGGGAGAGTGAAGTGGGCGGAGTCAGCCCTAATTTTAACTAGTGGAACTGAGTTCCCCCGCGTTCCCCCTGCATGACATCACTGGATTTGTGCCGGCCTAATTTCAGGTAAGGATTGAGCCCTGAACGTCTTAGCATTCTGGGTTGTTTCATATTGGTGATTGCTAGGACTGTGGGACACTGACCAGCTCAGTGTACTCGTTCATGGCAGGACATCTAAGCTAAAACTTGCATGTGCCAGTAGGTGGACACAAACATCTTGCTGCAGGTTGATGCAATTTTAAAGTGGCAGAGGTTTTTCCCTGAGCTAACAGGAGCAGAACTAGTAATGAAAATAGACCTCAATTCAATGGGCTATGCATTACATCTCTCCCCATTTTAACTGCTCCGTTTACAATACTGCTATAGTAAATCATCCTGAAAGCAGTAACTGGCAAAAGCTGGAAACGCACACATGAGCAGGCACAAGATGTATGGACCAAAGGGATTTGCACAGCTATTATAGTGAGGTTTCAGTTTTAACAGTTCTGTTTGCTTCATTTCTGTAACTCCTGCAGTTACAGGAAGCATGATGAACTTTCCTTTGAATGGTACTCCTGCTACTTACAAAGGTTTCTTCAACAGAAAAAAAAAAACAAAATTTCCTGATCAACAGCAAGTGGCAGAACCAGCTCTTTTGCCATGTACAGGACGGGCAGAGTCTGTTAACTGGCAAGCATTCTGTGTCCAGTGGGTCAATCCCCCCTTTTCCAGCCAGCCACCTTCTACCATAGATCAGGGTGGTGTGTGTGTTTTTTTAAAAACTTTGGTGCCACTACACCACCTTTATGTAGTGCTGTGAAAGTTCAGGCAAAGGTTGGGGAAGCACTAAGTCTTTGAGGACTGTGATGGGGGTGGCAACATGGCAGCAGCAGCAGCACTTCCGGGGTCCTGCTGCCACCAGCCCTCTGGAGTGTGTGGGGGCCCGCCCCTTTCATACCGAACACCAGAAGTGGGTCACACCTCATCAGGGAGCCATTCTAAGATGTGGGGAGGCCCCCAGAGGGGTTCGTAGGCCCCCCACACCCTCCAGAGGGCTGGTGCAATCCCCTGGCACATGAGAAGCCTCTGTTTTTCCATGGCGGCAGCATCATCCCGGAAGTGCCAGCGCCGCCATCCTAACTTCTCTTAAGGGGGAATGCCGTGGTTCTGGTTTCCCGGGGTCAGGGGGTTCATAACTGCTAGGTTTGGAACCACTGAACTAAGAGGCAAAACAACAAGCATAAGCTATTTGTGTAGGAATCTAAAAAGTGGGGATAAGTACCTTGGCCAAATATCTACTGGTGCAAGCCGCAGTTTTTATGAGAACACTGAAATGGTTTCCCTTTGTTCCAGCTTCTTTATTTTTATTTGATTTAGCAACAAGGAAGGGAGAAAAATCCAGCATCACTGAGTTATGCGTTACCTGCAGACCTCTGGCTGCAATATTGTGGTTTAATAGACTTGATTTACAGGAGGAAATGTTCCTGTCCGTCAACCACATCTAAAGCTGGTCTCTGCAGTCATGCCTTCTGCTTTGTGACTATTCTTTATGCAGAATGATCTGAGGGCATGTGTGGTAGTTTGCTAGTTCCTGGCATGTTAATTGCTTGAACTGTTTACTGGCTTCCTTTAACTATTTGTTAATTAGGCAGAATAAGTATAAATGCTGCTGATTTGTTAACCATAGTTAAGATCACAGTTATTCTCATAAGATCCTATAGTTCTTCTCAACCATAAATACGCCCCCACCCCGCCAGCTTTCCCTTCCAGCCTTGATTTCTGTGTATCAGCCCTTGGTCAACGTAGCCAGTGCTTCCATTACCTAAGGAAAGATCATTCATTGCAAAGCCACTATACTAGTCTCTTTTGCATTTAAGATATAGGCAGTGGTGTCTCGCATCACCCAATGCGAGAGCATATTGCATCACCCCCATGATGGACCTCCTCCTGTACCAGACCATACAGAATAAATTATCACATGCACAGCCTAAATGCAGTGGCATCATTAGGGTTAGTGTAACCCCATTAACTTCATTTTAATATATAACAATATATATCACCCAACAAATTGGTAACCAACAAAAAACCAGTGGCCAACGTGATGACACTCACACAACTGAATAAGAGTTCTAGTATTACCTCTGATACATGTAAATGAGAGCTGACTCATATGAACACCTTATTGGTTCCCTGCTGTGTCATAACACCACCTCATTGGCTCTTGGAACAAGCAGTCTCATTAGTCTGTGTTAAGGAAATCACAGACTTTTGTTTCAAAAGGTATTTGTGTTTTCCTTTTCTGGTTATTTGGCTATAACATTGGATAGAATACAGATATTTAAATGTGGTTTGTTTCATTGCATTCTGCATTAAATTCCACTTAGAATGATTTATTATGGTATTATTCGAAAATACCAAGATTTTCACAATTTTGGCCAGTCGTTGTGCCACCCCTCTGAGTGAGTCACCCGCTGCCATCTGCCCCCTGCTAGCAACACCACTGGATAGTGGCAGTATTATGATTGCGTGACATCGTCAATGAACGGTCATCCGTCACACTTGGACTAATCCCATCCATCAGGTGACTGTATGTAGAGTCCTTTCATCTCATGGTGTTCTGCTGCCGCATTTATTGTCAGTGACTAACTGATAGTCTTGGCTGTACTTTGCAGGATGCACTCGTGTGTGATGAAGTGCTGCAGTGTTTAGGGAAATTACTGCTAACCTGGAAAACAGATCCAGTGATAGTTGGTCACGCTGCCTGTTTCATCAGAAATCTAAGCCTTCCCAAAAACATACAGGTGAGTGCCAAGTTTTCCTTTCAGGATTACACGTTGTTCTGAGTGTTCAGTGCATGGTGTGTCTGATAAAGCGTTATTAATGGAGCATGCCAGCAGTCTTGCTTTGATTATTATCCAAGAAGTCAGTGATGGTTTGTTCTAATGTCATCAGACAACTAGCTGACAGTCACATTTCTACAGGAGAAGATGATCCTTCTGACATTCTAACTGTAGACCATTATAAATCAAAACCAGTACTTTGAAGTGAACCAAAAAAATAACCTGGAAGCTTCTGTAGTCCTTGAGAGCTAGGTGTAATTGCTCATCCTGGCAAGTTCCTGTCAAAGGCTTGCAGCAGCATTTTGAACTTTTGATGTCTTCAAGGCATCGAAGCTATCTAATGCCTCCACACAGATAACTCTAGCATGTTTGTTCTTTGACTTAGCTGGAGCATCTTAGTTCCTCAGAAGCATTGAGACCCGCTACACACACAAACAGATGTCTTCATGCCAAAGTGCCTCATGGGCTCTTATACTGTCTTTCAGTTAGGCTCACTATACCTTTTATAAGATCTCATGGAGTGAGGGATGTTGTAATACATATTATTCTGTATTTATTACTTTCAAGTATAATTTGAAATCTCCAAGTGGGACAGGTTCATATTACCATGCTGCACAGCGAGAACATTTGTTCATAGACCAAGTCCTCACAGGTGTCTTTACTATCACTTGATCACACATTTTCTCCGAGTAAGTGAAGAGACCTGAAAGGCTCAGGTCAGGGCAGATAATAAGGACTTGATTTCTCTAAAGAAAAATGCAAAAAACAAGGCTAAAAGAAAATTTCACATACTTGTGTATAAGTCTACCCCATGGATAAGATGAGGGCAAGGTTTAAGGCAACATAATAGAATTTGCTACATTAAAGAAGAAAAGTCCAAAGTTAATTTGTTTTGTATTTGTGAACAGACATTGTGTATTCCCTCATAACTCGCTTTCCTATAGTCACCTTAATGCCCCAAAGAGGTTGACTGCTGCCAAACACCTCTTCTGTTGTGCAAAACAGAACAGAAGTTTAGAATGAAGGGAAAAAACCGAGTTATGCCTTAGTACTTGTGACCACTTTCCAATGATGGAACATGTGACAGAACATTGGATGATCTGCCCAGGGCCATGGATCTTTCTGAACAAAATTTCCCATCTCCCTTTCTACTTTTCCTTCTCTTTAACTGATGCTGTGGCTCAGCTTGCATGTTAGAAAATCCTGAAATAATTCCATCATCCACTTGGAGGGAGCTAACACTAGAGCCCCAGCTTGATTTTGAATGAACTAAGAGTACGCAAAACTCACCTATGAGGTGGCGTTCAATTCTTGCTAGAAATATAGCATTTGAAGATCTGGATGATATACAAGATTTAAATATGATTTGCCTGGTGTTTACAGAGAGTTATAGAAAGTCCCTGTGTTGAAGGACTTCTTCAAACTGTTCACTATGCCGACTGTCTGGAGGAAGAATCTTTGAGCTGTGTGACATCCTGTCTTGCTGAGCTGGTAAAACATGGTAAGGAAGCATTTTAGAATGCATTTATTCTGTGAGAGGGGTTTGGACAGGACTGATCCAAGCTGATCCCCCCTCCAAACCCATGCTCTACCTCCACTAGCACACATGCACCCACCAGTATGCACCTCACCCTTTTTTTCTGCTCTCATCCTGCTTCTGCTCTTCATAAAGTGGCTTAGCCAGGAGAACCCTGGAAGTGGAGCTTGGCTGCTCCCAGCATTCTCTCTGGCAGCCCCTTTACAAGAAGCAGGGATGGAGAAGTCCTCTCCCTCCTCCCCTCTTGCAGTCTGACCACATGTGAAGAGGATGCAGTAGCCAGATGGTGGGTGGGGAAGGTGGCATATGGCTGCGTGTCATCTCCTACCAGCTTGCTGCTTGCCCTAGCTTGTTGCCTGAGGCAAAGGGTTCAACCTGCTTCATGGCTAGGTGACTTCTGGATGTGCGTGCCCACAACTTTTGTATTGATTATGACTGGTGCGAATGTTAATCAACTGTGTTCCCTGTTTAATAAAACCATTTAATATTTTTTGGGGAGGACTTTGAGGCATCACAAGCAGGTATAAATTGAAGAACTTCCACAAATATTCACATAACTGTTAAAGCAGTATATATTCTTAATAACTTTTGTATATGCTGCTTAAATACCTCTAAGCTTCGCAACTAGTTTTCAGGTTTGGCACAGCAGTATGAATGGCCACTTCTGCAGCCTCCCTCCTTTTAATGGAAAGGCAATTTGGTAAGTTTATTCCTGGTGTGTCACTGGACCAGTTTAAGGCATGAGGGCTCCCCAGCCTCTTTATCCTACTAGCCCTAGCAGTGATGTCAAGCACATAACATGAATATCACCACTTTTTATCCTGTCATGTGTTGGAAGAGAGACAAAGAAGAGCTGCCAATCAACGGGCAAAAAAAGATCCAGCCGTTTCTTGATCTCCAGGCAAATTGACAGAATTGTTTTATTCCAGAAAAGTCAGAAGTTTGGATTGTTTCCAAATTTCTTGTGAGTACAAGCTAGTAACATTTTAATTTAACTAGTGCACGTGTCACTGATCTAACCTCCAGCACACCATTTTCCATACTGCTGCATGTGCGATTGCAGAGTATGTATGTGTCCATCAACCATCCTCCACCAGCTATACTGAATGTTGCAAGGTGAGTAGTAGTAGATATAACAACATGCCATTGACAAATGCTCTTGTGTAATCTTCCCCATGTGGCTCTAATAACTGCCCTTGCCAAAGTGCCAGGATGTTGAAATCAAGCTGCCAATTTTAGAAGCCATATTACTCACAACACCTTCCCCTATCCCAGCAGTTCCTCATGTCAGTTCCACCTATCAGTACTTCTGAATATTTAAGCACCTCTCCCTATATATTTCAACATGTGCGTTTCAGGACCCAAATTCTCCTTTCTGCAGCTTCACAAGTGTCTTTTCTGCCTTGTTTTGGGACCCCATTGGGCTTTATCCTTTTATAAAACTATTTCTGCTGCGTTGATTTTAGTTCCATCTTGTCCTTTTTATCATCAGAAGGAGCTACAGTGCGGATGCTGGAATTAATAGATGAGCCACTGATAAGTTGTCTAGTGAGACTAGCAGACCAAGAAGAAAAAACAGAGCCTGCTTTTCAAGCTGCCTTCATTATCAGACACATAATACAACATGGTACGCATTAAAGGACAATAAAAATAAAGACTTCCAATACACTGAGATTTCATGTGATGTGTCAGAATCTGATGGGGCCTACAAAAGTTGCTTGGATGGAAGGACTGCTGCTTCCTATGTATAAATACTCTATGGTGGTCCTTCAAATAGTGGCCAATAGACTGCTATGAATCAGGACTTCTCTGGTTCTCTCACCTCTGCCATGAACTCACCAGGCAGTCATAGGCAAGTTGCTCCCTGGCTGCAATATGCAGATGATGATGATAATAATAATACTCAGTTGTACGGGCAACAGTCAAGAATAATATCAGTAAAAGCAGTATATAAATGCTATTATTGAAGACTCTCCTGGACTGAGTGTTTTATGCATTACAAATGGAATGTTCAGCTATACCACTGTTCCTAAAAACTGTGGGTCAGGACCAGTGGTGTCATCTAAATGATTTAAGAACAGGTACTCACTTTTGATTGGCACATGTCGGGACCCGCCCACCGGAAGTGACATCATAAGCCAGAAGTGATGTCGTGGCAGGAAGTGACATGAAAAAAGCCCTTTTTGAGGCCTCAGACAATTTTAAACTGACCCAACAGTTGCAACAGTATTCCACAGCACCCCCAGAACATGTTAAGGCAGCCTGGCATCATGTTAAAGTGACCCAACAGTTCCAAAAGTATTCGAGAGCAACCCCTGAGCAGCTCATTTTTCAGTGGCAAGGCAAAGCCTGGCCTGGCCTGGCTTGGGAAGGCAAGTTTAAAAAAGCCACCAGCTCATTTCAGCAATTCCAAAATCTTACAGAGCAACAGCACAGCAGTTTAACAAAGACACCAGCTCATTTTTCAGCGGCAAGGCAAGGCCTGGCCTGGCCTGGGAAGGCAAGGCAAGTTTTAAAAAGCCACCAGCTCATTTCAGCAATTCCAAAATCTTTTGGAGACAAATTCCAAAATCCCCCCACCAGGAACTGCTGCGCCTCCTCGGGAGAGGGAGCCCCAGGCAGCCTACCTGCTTACACTGCTGCTGCCATTGGTCTCCCTCACCTCGCTTCACTCCGCTCGCTGCCAGGCAACTCAAACATTGCAGGGGGCGGAGCGGAGCGCCAACGGAGTTGATGAGTGGGCGGGGCCAGCCATAATCCTAGGAACCGGTACTCACGTACCCCCGCGTACCCCCTACATGACATCAGTGGTCAGGACCCACTTGGTAGGTTGCAAGCCAATTTCAGGTGGATTCCCATTCATTTCCTATTATTAACCTATTATTATTAACCTAAAAATAACCTATTATTTTTAATAGGTTAGACAATGCTACTATGGTGTGTGACTGCATTTAGGGGAAATGTAAGATCTGTATTTTTAATGAGCTGCTATGCTTTTAAGGGCCCAATCCTAACCAACTTTCCAGCACTAACATAGCTGTGCCAACGGGGCCTGTTCTGCATCCAGCAGTTGAGGGACAGTCACGGAGCCTTCCTCAAGGTAAGGGAATATTTGTTCCTTTACCTTGGAGCTGCATTGTCCATAACCCAGTGCTGCAAAATGAGTTAGGGTTGCACCCTAACAATGATAGTCGATGGAGCTTACTTCTGGTTAAGTGTGGATAAGATTGTAGCCTTTGGGATGTTTCGAAAATTTTTAACAGATCAGCAACTGCCTCAGAGGATTAGAAGAGTAGTTCTTTATTTTAAATGAATTTAATTTAGTTATTGTAAACTTTTATTTGCTTAATTGATTTGATTTTGCCATATGGGAGTGTTAAGTTTTCCTGCTTGATGTCACTTCTGGCAGTGGCATCACTTCCAGGTTAATGCAGTCGTTTCCAGTAGCTCCCAACATATTCTAAAAAGGGGGTTCTGGTGCTAAAATGTTTGAGAACCACTGAGCTACACCACTATAGCATACTCCTCCTAATGAAAAGGATACAAGCTTCATTCTCAGTAACAACTACTGTTTTCATTTTATATGGCTTGAGATCACTTTTGCCTGACATCTTCGAGACAGATGTCTTCGAGGGCTATTATGTGCCCTTATTTTCATGTGAAAGTTTCTCGGGGCCTGGAGAAAGGTTTTAACAAAAAATATTGCAGGAATGGGAATAGTAGGAAGAGAGTCTATCATATTTTTTTAATCCTAAGGTAGAATTAAATCCTGAGTGAAGATTGCATAACGTTGCTCAAGGATTTCCACATCACAGTGCAAAATATGAAGGAAAGTCAGTGTAGAAAGATGTTTCAGTGGGACACATGATGTACTACAAGACTTGGTTATAAAATTGTATGATTCTGTATTTGTGTTATAGCACTCAGGAGCCAACATAGACTTAATGTTTCCACTTAACAGATTAGGAACTGGAGGCATCAAGACATAAGTTTAACTCTTCGGCATCCGTCCCACACTGGCTTTCAGTCAATGGCAATAATGATACTTAATACTATTATTAAAAAGATTTATATCCCTGCCAAAGCAAATGCCTAAGGCAGCTTACAAATTCCACAATAAAATGTATAGTATGTAAAGCCATAAAGTCATAACAATAAAACCGTTGGGGTGGGACAACTATTTAGACCATAGTATTATTACAGAGATACAGGTCAGACAACAAAGCATCACTCAAACGCCAGACAAAGCAGGAGCAAAAGGCCATAAGGGGGGGTTTCTCCAAAAGGGAATTCCATAATTTCTACTATAGATAAGGCTAACCCTTGCAAATATCAGGATAGTGACATCTACTTCAGTGTTTGTTGTATACCTTTATGATGCTTACAAAGAGACTCAGTATTAGCAATCTGATGCTGACGCATCAAATTTTCTTGTAAAATGTTGCCTTGTGCACTCTATTTGGTAATTTTTTACTTCCTATTAACTCCATAGAAGACATGGTGTCCCTGCTGAAATCCTACATGAGCAAGGTTCAGCAATACCTCATGAACTATCTTGTCCATCGAGAGATTCGTTTTCAGCATCTAGGCATATCTACGCTTTGCATTTTACAGAAAGGTATGTACTTATATTCTTCATTGGAAATAAAATCCCAGAAAAGGGGGGAGGGGTGCCACTGCTATAATACAGTTATGCTCATCAAGCATAGCTGGGTCTCAACTTCCTCTGAAAATGAAGAAACAGATGACCTTTATTATGAACTGAAGCCCATTCATTGTGATACTTGGAGCACAATCTGTGCACTCAGCCAGTTTAAGTCCCTTACACTGGTTCAGGAGTGTAGCAAATGTGCTGTAAAGCAGTTGCAACTAGTCCAGATTCGGTTGCACCAGTGCATGGAGGCCACATATACATCAGATAAGGGTTATATTGGCTGAAAGCGACCAGCATGTGGTGGTGGTGGTGGTGGTGACAGGAGGGTGGAAGGGGGTGTTTCAGGGCAGGAGGAGGGCAGACTGGGCTCTGGAGGGGGGTGGGACTGGCCTAGGCCATATCCTAACCCGCTTCATAGCCAGCCTAGCATTACACCAGGCTGCTAGGATCTGCCCCAGTGATTTTGCCAGCACAAATCCACGTCAACCCATAGGGCAAGGGGAAATAAATCCTCTTACGCCAAATTGTGTGGCAGCCACCTCCTACCCTGCACTGGATACAGCGCAGACCAGTTGGCCTGCCTATTCTAGCGCAGGATAGGATTAAGCTACCTGATGTTTAAGACTTGTCTGTGGTATTTGTTACAAGCTACTAACTAGAATTGAGGCTGTCCTCATAACTGCTAGTGCAAAGCCTGCAATTAACAAATATTTAAAGCTCTCAAAAATATATTTAGAAAGGAAAAGTCACATTCCTTGTATTTTTAAAAATCCTTATATACACTAAGTTCACAATTGTACACATTTGTCTAGTACTAAACAAACCTGACTTGAATTGTATTTCAGTGTAATCCATAAGACAGGATACAAATCACTTTCAAATATGAATGTAAGGCTTGAAGAAATATAGCCAAGGTCTTACAAAAACAGGATGTATATTCTTAAATTATTCCTAGGTGTTCAAACCAAATGATTTAAAGCAGAGAAAAAAGCCAATCACCAGAGGGGCAAAGCAGCAGGAGTAGTTGAAGTCCTAGCTGAAAGGTCATAATGAGAAAATCAGTCTGTCAGGGGATATGACGGGAGGCTTGGAACATTATAGTAGGCGTATAAAAATTGACTAGGCATTGCACTAGCTCCTCAGTAATGAGAGAATAACTCGAGAACATGCGAAGGAATAGCAGAAAGACAACCCTGGTCAATAAAATAGGATATGAATGTCTCAGAAGATTTGTTGAAGTGACTTGAAGGATGATAAGTGGGACCATGCATGTGTTGGCACACTCTTGGAAGGTCATATAATCACAGCGAGTCTTCAACATGAGTGAGTGAGGCAGTTTCAGGAGGGTAAGCGTTCTCAAAGATGGTAGGTTCATGTTCAATGCAGATGTCAATTTCTTGGACTCAAGCTGAACACATCACCAGACCACGCTCTCTCCCCCAATATATGTAGTGGTTTGATAGGAAATATGTCCTGTCTATTCATAAAGAAAACAGCTGCAACCCTAGCACTTGAACTCTTGCTCTCTTGTTTTAAGATTCAGAGTTTTCATCAGCGTTTGTTCTGAGCCCATTGAAGAAATACCTTGACCAAGTCCATAAACAAACGGAAGAAATGCAGGAGCTTCTCAAGATTGCTGTTAGCCACATGGATACATGAGACATTGTTCTTTCTTGTATCAGTGTTTTCTGGAGAGGTACAGCATAGTCTTGGCTTTAGGTGACAGAGATTTTTATGTGGCCTGTGGACAGGTAGCTGATTTGAAGTGTGTGTATATCTGGTTACATCTTATCATTGTGGACAAATCCATAGCTAGCACATACAATATGATTCTTACTTCTACAGGATCAGTTATAGACATGTTTATAGACAGTTCATAGACATGTATTAATTATTCTGGACGTTCAGACTAGCTCAACTTATTCTAGATAACAGTGCATAGCCTTTTTAGTGAATGTCCAAGATAGCTGGCATATGTTTATCACTGACTTTGGTCTGCCTTTCCAAGCAATTCAGCTCCAAAAGTGGTGTGCCTGAGATCTCTACCGGGTTTTGCATCATGCATTGATGAATTGAAGTTTGCTATTGGAGATAGTTCACGAGGCCAAATGACTCGCATAATGGCAAAAGATCTTTTGTTCAGTTCTGTATGCTCTCCACAAAGTAGAAACGAACAACAATCAAGTTTGCAATGTAGTTTGGACCACATTTTTCTATGATTTATTTTTTACTGAACAAAAATTAATAAATACATTATCTAAGATAACAGGTTTTCATTTCATCCTTGAAAAAATAATGCTTTCCATTTTTCACATTTTAAAACCTGTGGGGGTGTTATTTTATTTTTTAAAGAAAAGACAGTAGTGATACCTAAATATACAGAATGTCCATGAAGGAGTTACATTTACAAGAACCTGATACAGAAGCCTATATTTTGCCCCCATAATAAAGAGTTCTCTGCAATAATATTTAAACCACCTGGTTTAAATGAAAACGCCCAGCAGCCCTACTCATAGAGCAGTGAGGCATTTACTTTTCAAGTATTCAATCAGTAAAATGTAAAAGATTCATTGCTGATTTTACATTATACCTTTTAAAACCAAACACCCACCTTCAAAACAAAAGAAAGCTAACAACAGGCCCATTACCCCAATCAGCCATTATTGTTAGAATCCAGTTAAGCTTTTTGTCGTCAGGAATGCAGAAAATATCCATGATGCTAACCAAAGGAACTTGCTGGATAAAATCAATTTATGCACATGAGATATGATTTTCCTAGTGATGAAATCTATTTGGTAGAAAGATAATCCAAGTCTATTCCCAATAAATTCTTCTGCTGGTTTCGCTACAGTCTGGTTTTTTTTTTTTTTTTTGTAAAGTGTCCAAGAAATCTTTAGAAAACTCGAGAGTGCAAAAATACAACACTCCTTCATAGCATGGAAGGAACTCCATTGGCTGCAGAGACGTTTACACCTCCTGGGGTAATTCATAAGCAGAGATCAGATAACTTCTATAAGGAAAGCCAATAATAGACAGATTAGCACAATAAACAGATTATTATAGAAAAAACTGTGATAAAGAGATCATTAATAATGGCAAACAGTATTAACTGGACAGTCAGTTCCTCCTAACAGTGATTATGTGTCCAGGAGGACATAGCTCTATTAATTGTGTATCTTGTCATGCAGAGGTGATAAGTGGTACCTGTTGAAATGTCAACTTGTATACATCACGTAAGTCACAGGAGCCCTATCCTTTGCACTTGGTCATCCTACCTTTCCCCTGTCAAAACAGTCTATCCTTTACAAAACACACTGTGGGCTGGGAAGGTGTAGGGGACAAACAGTACACTTGGAACAAAACTTAACAATGACATTTCAATTTAGTGCCATGTATTTCAAGGAAGTCTAGTGAATTAACCATCAGGTTTCTAGTATGCGCTCTCTCCCTCCCTCCATACTTAAAGCTTCATGCTGCTCTAAAAAGGTCATGAAGATTTTTAATGCAGAGTGTGTATAATTCATTCCCTGTCCTGAACTTGAACTCAGACAGAAGCTAGACATTTCTTGGTGACATCCCAGAACTTGTACTTCACAAAACACTGCAAGAACTTTTAACACAAAGTTTTAGTTAAACCTACCTGCTGTTTGATGTGTCTGAACATTATCTACCTGAGGCAACGGCCCTAGAGTCCCCTTAGCTTCAAAGGCCAAAATTGGAGTCAAAGGAATTTCAGAGCTATCTTCCTCATCATTGTTCATGGCATCCAGTCTGGGCGGTTTTGTTCCCATGGGTAAACTGATGAGCTCTTCAAAATTTTCGTTCTGCATAGACATTCCATTTTCATTTGAATGTTTTTCTGGGTTGAGATTACTGAAAGAGATGCAAATGCTTCTTACTGATAGTAAAGCCGCACTTTAGACCAATATTTGATTCCCGCCTTCTGTTTTCATTACACACCACTGGGGTGCTAAACTTGTACCATTTTATTTCCAGTACAGTCTTAATTCTCTCCACTAAAAAATAATTGGGGCATGTTCCAGGCAGAGCTAAGTGCTTTTGAACTTCACTGATTTCAATAAGAGAGTTAAACACATGCTTAATTATGCCCCACTGAGATAAAGGGAATTTAAAGTAGCCATCAATGGCACAGTAGGTCAAGGGAGCCACCAGTTAAACATTTGGAAACCATTGGCATAGGATTTCTGACTGTGCAAAGTACATCACATGTATTTTATTTTGATAAAGTCTTTACAACAACACTATACATTGGGAACTATTATCCCCATTTTGCCACTGGGGTTGAGATAGCGTAGCTTGCCTAAGCCCACCAAGTGACTTCATGGTGGAGACAAGATTCAAACCAGCCCTGGATACATCAGGTGTTTCCAGAAAGACCCAAGTTCCATTGCTAGCATCCAGTTTCAAGGATCTCTGGTAGCAAGGATCTTAGAGGGCTGTTGCCCAATTTAGGACAAAACTGGATCAAATGGTCTGGCTCAATTGAGAGCAGACTTCCTCAAGAAGCTGAGCTGCACAGGACTCTGCCAGGCAGAGTTTAAATAAAACTACAAATACAGTTTGTCATATCAAATCACTGTCAATCTCATATATGATGCACTGCAAAGACATTGTGGTCTTCAGTAAACTGCAGCCTGTCTTAACAACCAAATAATTCTATTGATGTACAGCACATACATCAAGCAGCCTTCTTCTGGGTTATGAGCAATCTTCAGTCCTCTCCTGCATCTACACAATTTGCAGATTTTTGACAACAGCGTACCTAATTGACATCATCTTGTGTTCGATTTGAAGAGACAGCTACATGGACAGCAGGTGGTTTGTGTTAATTTGAAGCAGAATCAAACTTCAGCAGGTGGTGGTTTTTTTTCTCTTTATAAATATTTCTTTTAAGACACACAATATGTTGTTAAGGTTGGTTTTCTTGCCAAAGGATAGCTTCCCTGCTTTTTTGAAAGCTGTTGAGGTTTGCTATCACTTTTGGGGGGGTACGTATTTATAGACACATGGGGAAGACAGCATTGTCCCCATCTCTGCTAAAGAGAGAGAAGAGGTAGCAGGGGGAACATACAACAGGGCACTTTCCCGGTTGCTTCTGCTTTCAGGCAGAATTGCTTACAAGCAAATGCACACAGATTCAGCGTCTGCTACAATCCTCTGCTTCCAAGTGAGAGAGTTAGTAGGGAGTTCCCTCACACTCCCACCTTGGCAGAGGGACAAATTCCCATTGTACTCTCTTCTCTGCAGCATATATTCCAACAAAGAGGGCTGCAGAGGAGAAAAAATATTTCTCTACTCCCTCAATATTGGGATATAGCAATCTAAAGGAACAAAGCAAAAAATGCTACACCGCCAAATAGTTTCTGAGCTTGAGGCACTGTGAACATAGTACACAAAATTAGGAATGAAAGATAGCTGCATCTCTTGTAGCATCCACAAGAGACCACTGAGACACACAGTGTGGACTGCCGCAACAGAGATGCAAGTTCACAAACCATCAGTATAATTTAATCCTTAATGCCCAGTCATTGCTATAGTACAGAGGTTCCAAAACTGTGTGTTGCAACAACCCGGGCACTCACTGCGGCCCAGTAGGGTGAGACCCTGCAAACAGCAGCAGGAGGTTCAGCATGGCAGGCAGAGCTATGCATGGTTTCCATACGCTTAGAAAAGTCCGCCCACTTGCCCAGGGTAGCTGCAGGCGTCCGAACCTGAAGTGGCAGCGACATCGTTGTGTGACACAAAATGCATCATCGCTATTTACTTCTGGATTCCAAGTGCTGGGGAAGTTCAGGAAATGTTTCTATAATAGCTCATTGGCATTAACTCTGAAGAGGATGCTTAGATTACAAAAAATTACTGTGACTATTCAGCCACATTTGTGAATATGGGATAACGTATATTCCATATGCCTCATCTGCTTGGCAGTGAATATGGGACATCGGAAGACGTAAATGGAAATTTTGGTGCAGCAAAAGCATAGCACAGCTATCTCCTCTGTGGTCCAAATGGGGCCCCCTTTCCTCTGAAATCCAATTCCTCTGGGGAAAGCTCCCCATACAAAGTCACAAAGGCTTCATTCCTTAGAGGCTAACTGAAGAGCCAATGGGCACAAATCAAAATTTTGGTGCAGATACAAGAATGCAATCCACTTGCTTCTTAGTACCTGCAAATCTGTAATTCTGTTATTTGATATGGGGTGAGAGAGCGCGAACACACAACTTTTAAAATAGAAACGTGTGTAAATAGAAATCAGAATGTTGGGTGTAAAAAATTTTCTTCAGTCCTTGATGAACACCTTGGTGTTTCTTTTTTTTCGGGCACACTGTGAACGATGCACCATAACATAGCTATTATAGAGGCATCCAACTGAAGTAGTAATTGAGGGCTTAATTGCTGTCTTAGGTCATCCTGTGTAACTTTATATAATACATGGAAGATTGTGGAACACGTATTTTTTGCTAACAGGGCTGCTCTAACACTTTACGCACCAATGTGCATTTTAGGAAATGCACTTTGAATTGACCTTTGTATTTCAGAATTGCACTTTGCATTTGTTGTTTTATGCAATTTCTGCTGCCCTGAGGGCTCGGCAGAGCTGTGTTGGCTGGGTATGCATTTAAAAGCAATGAAATAATGTTTGTCTCAGGATTAGGGTGGCATTTGCTACACCAAACATGCATCACCAGCTTGGGAGACCCGATTGGACCAATGTTATTCAATGGGTAAAGATGCAGGAGCCTGACTGTTGGGGTATTTTTATATGGTGGTTAAAGAGGTAAGTCTGTCTTCTCCACTTTGAGGAAATCACTTTCCTTGCAGCCCACTAGACTGATGTGTGAATGACGAATGTGTCCCATTTAGGAAGCATAAGAAAGCTTCAAAGGCTAGTTCTTCTCAGGTTCCAGTGCTGATGAGGGCTTTTTGAGGTGCTGAAGAGAAGTGACTCTCATGTAAGAGCACTCTTTTCGGTACGCAGGAAAGAAACCGTTCTGCATACACCGTTTTCTTTCCTGCAGCAGCTTCTCTCTCAGTAATGGCAGGATGTGCACAGAAGGACTCTTTAGGACTCATTAAAGTTTAAAGAGTACACTCTCAGCTACCAAGCCGCAAAGTGCACTTTCGACTACTGTGCAGCTGACTGAGAACTATCATTTTTAGAGCGCAAATTCCATTGACACCAAATGCTACCCTGAATATTTGGATTGGGGGCTGGGTAGAGGAGGATAAAAACGTTATTCAGGGTGCAATCCTCACCTGGAGTTAGTCTGGCACAGTTAGGCTAGCAAAGCTTGGCTGGCACAAGGGCCACTGTAATGTACGTTTGGACCATTTTCAGAGTCAGAGCGGCCAGCACACAGACGCGCGCCAAACCGTGATGGTCTAACTCCATGTTAGGGTTGTACCCTCAAAGAAGTAAAAATAATCCAATCCAATGTCCTTTCATCTCATAACAAAAGAACTCCATTACCCAAGAGCATTGTGTCACTCACCTGTCTAGGTTTATTGTGGGCTGATGTGAAATGAGCTTGTGCGTATGGGTTACTCTTTCCCCATTGCGTGGAGATTCTGACACACACTGAACCTGAGAGCCCATCACTGGGCTGAATGGAGATGTAGGACTGGTCACTAGTAGACAAGAAGAAAAAGACATGAGAAAAGAAGTTGTCCTCATTAACCTTTGACTAAAAGGACATATATGCTTTCGTCCAGCGGAATGCTCAGAATAGTTTTGGTAGAATGGTGCAGCACCTCCAACACCTCAGCAGACACTCCTTCTCCCCAAACCCACACCAGATGCATGAGAGTTGGCTGGACAAACTCATTGGAGAGGCATATGCACTCTTCCACGTGCTCAGAAATCCTGCTTTCTTTAATGGATCGCATGTTCCAGACTTTTGAGGAAGGATGAAGAGAGCTTTCAGAGTCTTTTCTCCAATTAAGCCCTGAACAAATGTAGCAACCTTCATAGCACTGGTGAAACGCATCAAATCAGCAATGACTTTATGCATTTACCAGTCAGCCACAAATCTTTCCTTACAACTTTGTTTGCTCAGAAATCGTAACGAAGAATTTGTGCCTTTCTGTCATCTTCATGATTTTTAAAATGGAAATAGTTTATTATAGTAGCTTATTACATTTGAAATCATTAGAACACATGCTAATGGAAAGATTGGGCAAAATTTTCAGTCCATCTTCATATTGATGAAGAGTATTAATCACACATTAATAGTATTAAACCACACACACATTAATCACCTAATTACCAATTAAATCAATTAAGGCTTGCAGTTCTAATTATATCTTTCATTTCACAACGCTAATTATGCCTGCAATAAAATACTGTTATTTCAAGAATATATAATTGTCATTTCATTGAGTGTATTTGAACTGAACTCCTCCTTTTTTTTTTAACATCCTGTCTGCCCTATCCATGCTTCAAACAATTTCAGTACTACACTAGTTGCAGAGTCAGAAACAATACCTGTTTCCTTCGCTATCTCTCCATTTTGCTGTTCGTTTGATTTCTGTAAAATAAAATGATTTGCTAAGTTAGGAGCTGTACTCTAAAAATGCATTACATGTTTTCTACTGAAAGAGGCTGAAAGGCAGTACTACCTACCTGCTCTGCAGCTTCTGTTCGTCTAGTTCTTTTCATGATCTCCTCAAGTCGCTACAAGGAAAATGGAGGAGAGAAAACATCACTTACTGCATACTGTTGCTGGAACAGACATTCCAGAGCCAGCTGCTTAAGATGGCTGCTTTTACCTCAGGGCCTCAGCAGGAGAGAGTGGCAGCAGCAGAGGGAGTGGTAGCAAGGGAAGGGGAATAAGCCACTTCTTCCTGTGTTTCCTCTTCTCCCATGCAGGGAGCTAGTTTGTCTGTGCGGCCATTACTATAGTCACCTCCTTCTTAAACAAAAGGAGAGCTCAAATGTTAAGGAACACCCTCACTTTCCTACAGATGTGTGCAGTTCAAATTAACTCCATCCTGGTTTAACCTCATTTTGGATTCCTGGGCTGGTATGTCTGAGGTCACAACGTGACCCTCAGACATGGCCAAATTAACCCACGGCTGGGCCCTTAGGCTTTAAGGTATTTTGGGCTCCCTCTGAAACTCTTCAAGAAGGCAATACAACAAATTATCCCCATACCACCCAATACAGCAGAAACAGGCAGAAATCGGAGAGTCAAAAAAATGGAAAAGCCAGGCACTTCTAAGTTGTTCCCAAAAGGGAGGAAAAAACTCACAAACGGACCCAGGCTTGCATGTTCAATTCCTGGAGGTGGGGCTTGCCTCATGTGGTTTTTGGAGAGTTCTGCATGCCTTGCCTTTGCAAGGTCAGGATTGCTGTAGTCTCTTGCCTGCTGGAGGGTTGGCAGGCCAAGATGAGGAGTCCCCAGGGGCCAGATCTGGAGACCCCATGCAGGAGACCCATGCATTAGGCTGATGTCCAGACATGCCACCTTGATGGGCCCTAGTCCCTGAGGGGCTCCTAGGCTCCAGCCTACTCAGCCGAATGGATAATATGGCCCTGCCTCAGGAGTTAATGCAAGCAGACTGGCAGTGCTGCACACCTTTTAAAAAAAAAATGTCTGTCGGCCCTTAAAGTCAACGAGCCAATTCGCAAGACAATAAGAACAGGCGGTTACCATTGCTGGCTACAGAAACATGCCAGCTAAACGCAAGACCAAGTTCTTTGGATGTGTGCACGGGTGGCTTTCCGTTACCTTCTTCCTTTCTAAGCGCTCTTGTTCTTCTCTTTGGAAATGCTTTTCACGCTCTAACCGAATCTGCTCTTCTCGTAATCGAGCTGCTTCTTCTTTCTAAGAGATGATAAAGGAGGAAAAAATGAATGTAGTGACAATGCAATCACTGACCTATCAACAGCATCTGCTTTTTTGCATTTCATTTTTAACCAACCTGAAAGTGGTGTTCTGTGGCTGCAACACTGCAAACATTTGCAAAAAGCTGCATAAGAACTGTGGGGTTTTGATTGTTATTTTTTTCCAAAGAGCAGACTCCACTGTTTCTATACCAAAAGAGGCTTTTACCAAGATCCAAAAGCAGCTTGCATATAGGGATTGAGGGGAAGGAGGGGAATACTGCTGTTCACAAAAATAAAACACGCTTACTGAGCACACAATCTCATTGCTTCTACATTTGTGTTTTTTTAAGTGTGCTGCTCTAAATTCATTTTGATGCTCCTCTAAAGGTAAAGGTAAAGGTTTCCCCACGACCGAATGGTCTAGTCATGACCGACCGTAGGGGGCGGTGCTCATCTCCGTTTCAAAGCCTGTAGAGCCAACATTTTGTCCGAGGACAAGCTTCCGTGGTCATGTGGCCAGCATGACTCTACGCCGTAGCGCACCGAACACCGTTCCCTTCCCACTGAAGTGGTGCCTATTTATCTACTTGCATTTAGGTGCTTTCAAACTGCTAGGTTGGCAGGAGCTGGGGCATGCAACCTCTACTCCTTAAATTTAGAGTATGAGTGAATTATCTCTTTCTGCTGGCATACATGATTCAGGCTCCATTGTTAATCCTGATGCATTTATTTCAGGAATGTGCCACCCTGTTTGTTTATGATATGTTGGAAAAATGAGAAAGGACCTCTTGCAAACTGCGTGTTTTAGCACATAGGCAGAGGGAAGGAAACACTGATGGAGTTGCGTAACTTTTCTATTAATTTCACTTGCAATTAGCTTGCAATAGTTACGGGATTTATTAAAAAATAAAGCTATACCTAATACTGGCCCAGTGCAGATGTAATGCTAAGCCATGGTTTTGTGTTACATCATGAGCAAACACTCCAACATTCCCTTTCTCATACAAAGGGAGAAGATTTCATGCCTCTATTCCTGGATTGATTCACATTGCTGCTTCCCACTGCATGAAAACACAGGACACTGAGGGTGCGATCATAAACTGAGTTAGGCCAGCATAAGCTAAGCCAGAAAAGTTTGGCCAGCACAAGGGACACCGTAAAGTATGTTTGGACCACTCTCAGAGTCAGAGAGGCCAGCACACAGACGTGAGCCACCCACCCTGACTCCGAGAATAGTCCAAACACGCTTTATGGTGGCCCTTGCACTGGCCAAACTTTGCTGGCTTAGTTTATGCTGGCCTAACTCCAGTTTAGGATTGTGCTCTAAATTGATCAGTTACAAGCCAAAATCTGATGTCAATAGTGGTCTCCTAAATTCAGACAAAAACAGGAAAAGGAAGTTTTCAATCTTCTCTCACACATGAAAGGGATATGTGCAAGCCCAAGGCTCACATCTGCTTATGAATATTACACGGTTTACATTACATCATATCTGAAATGTTTCACTAATTCCAACAATGGTGCTTAACTGGAATTATAAAACACAGTCTGAACCAGAGTAGCATGTGCTATTCCTAAATGGTGTCCAGGACTTTGGTTCTCCTAGATGAGGTTGGTGCAGGAAAGGGGAACGTTGGGCTTGGATGTTGGGGGGGACGGGACACAGGGTAGTGGACCAATCAGACAATGCAAATGCCAGCACATCCTAATAATGAGGTGAAACAGTGTGGGCACATGCCCACTTAATTGGACATATTTAATCCTAAATAATTCATTTCTCCCAGTGCTGGGTGATTTTGATAAATTGCCCTCTGCGATCAGATTGGTGGTTCCCAAACTATGGGTTGTTGATTCAAACAATCGATCACGGAAAGTCTTCATCATCACCAAATATATCAACTCCATCGGTCACCAGAGTCAAAAACGTTTGGAGACACTGAACTGAATGGTGGCAGGGTGGTGCCCTACACAGGGAAAAGTACACTCACATCCATGTTCCTCTCCCACATGACTGACAGGCGAGGGCTGGCAGCTGTATCAGCTGAATTGGGCTAATATGTTTTGTGAATAAGGCTCTTCTTGAATGCATGCTTTAATTCCATCTTAAGAGCTTCCACAGGTTCACTATAGTACAGTAGCATTTTGCTAACTCTCTGTGCCAATAATCAGTTTGAAACTCCTGTATACTCGGACCATGCAAGCACACCTGCTTCTGAAGGAGTTCCATTTCCTCTTTTTCCTTCTGTTCTTTCTCTTCAGCCTGGTGGCGCAACTGTTCTTCTCTCTCTCGTGCCTGTTCTGCCTCTCTTTGCTTCCGGTCGGCCTCCTGCTTCTGAGCCTCCTCCTCTCGGCGAGCCCTCTCTTCAGCTATTCTTTGTGCCAATTCTTCCTTCTTTTGCCTAAGAGCATCAAGAATGAGCATCAAGACAAATGCATACTGAAGGGAGGGAGAAAGGTTTTTGTTTAATGCACATTCTACACAATAGACAAAAGTAAAATTCAGAGATAGAAAAGAAATGTTTCATTTAAAGAGCGCACAGCATTTTCAAAGATGAACAACTGCAGAACATACAGAACTATGAGAGAGAGATACTTGCCTTCTGCTCACTCAGTTTGTGGAAAGCAATTGAAATGTATACTTAGATGTACTATTGACAGATTCACTGGCCTGATTCAGATGGACCAACAAACCACAGTTTGTGATATTATAAATGAGCCCATGTATCATGAGGATGTCCAAACTTCAAAACTGTGGTTTAAGCGACCAAAAAAGCCAGTATATCAAACTGCAATTTGATATCCTGGCTTGCTGGAATTGCTTTAGCCACAGTTTCCCCATTTGGATGTAACTACCAACTGTAGTTTTAAAAATGAGAATTTTTTTTCCAATTAGTTGAATGTGCATGGTGATAGGAAAGGAGAAGGTGGGTGTACACAGATTCTGGCTCATTTAAGATCCAGTAAGCATGATTTTTTTTTTTGAACTGCCTGAATTAGGTCAATCTTTCCTTGGACAGACAGAATCAGTTGCAAACAAATCATCGTTCTCACAGGACTGTGCCACCTCAATATATTTAAGGAGATATTGATGCTGGAGCGGTGGTGATGGTAGTTTGAAAGAACTCGTCCCATGCATTCTGATGCAGAACAGTAACATGGGAGGACTGCACTACTTAGCTTTCTGAACATCGGTATTTGCATTATAGTTTCAAGGACTCTCTCCATTCTTGGGAGCCAGCTCAAAGCATCCTGTCTGTCCAGTTATTCCAACCACGGACAAAAACTTGATTATGTAGATCAGCGGCTTCCAAACTGGAGACTGCTGCATCCCAGAAACTCCTTCCCCATTCCAAGCACCGTTTACTGTTACACCGTGGCACTGCCAAGTTTGCAAGCAGATCTGGTGGCTGGGATGCTCTGGGTAGTCCTATCTATCACCCGGCGTCCCAGCAGGATGTGCAGCAGGATGTCCAGGTTGACACGTCTGCCCAGAGTGTCCCTGCCATCAGATCTGCTTGCAAACTTGGCGCTGCTGCAGTGAAACATTAAAAGGTGCTCATGGGGTGGGATGAGGGATTTCTTCAAACCACAGGTTATGGCTGGGGTTTGGAGATCCCTAACAGACAGGAAACATTTGTTAAGTTTTTTTAGAGTGCAATCCTAAACTGGAGTTAGGCCGGCATAAGCTAAACCAGCAAAGTTTGGCCAGCACAAGAGCCACCATAAAGCGTGTTTGGACTACTCTTGGAATCAGGGAGGATGGCTAACATTTGTGTGTTGGCCTCTGACTCCAAGAGTGGTCCAAACATACTTTACGGTGGCCCTTGTGCTGGCCAAACATTGCTAGCTTAGCTTATGCCAGCCTAACTCAGTTTAGGATTGTGCCCTTAGTCTCATTAGTTTTCAACTTTAGGGCCTATGACACAAATTAAAAAAAGAAAGTGCATCATCTCCACTCAGCAAAGAGTGGTCACCTTTCTGTCTCTTCCCTCTCCCGTCTTTCTTGCTCCTCCCGTTCTCGTTGCTCTCGGGCCAATCGCCTTTTTTCAGTAAGGATTCTAGTCGCTTCTTCTGGATCCATTGTCCCTGCAGAAGGCTTGCTACACACAGGAGATGGTGAAGCAGCTGAAGGAGCAGAGGGCAGAACTGCAGCAGCAACTGAAAGAGTGGGAACGGAGTATTTAACACCCTAAACGGGCAAGGGTGCATTTTGTCCATTTGAACAGCAAAAGATCTGCAATGGGGTGCAGAAATCTATTTTTTGGAGAACTTCCCCAACTTAAAAAAAATAGGAGGAAGCATTAAAAATGTGAAGATAATGTCTACTAGTTGATTTTGGACACAGATATAGCTTACTGGTATAGGGTGAAAGGTAGCTGGGTTGGGAGAAGACCTGTGAACTACTGCTGGTCAGAGTAGATAGTATTGGGCAAGAGGGACAAGAGGTTCAACTCCTCTGCTAATCTAACAACCCTATAGGCAATAGAGGATATTGCATTAGGGATGTAGTTTTAAATATATGCTTTGCTTGAGGGCACCCCACAAAGCTAGCACTAGCTGCAAAGAGACAACTACATGAAATACTTCGAATAGTATCAGTATCCCAATTAAATTACAACTCTGACTCCTACTGAGTTCAGTGAACTGAAATGGCATCCAGATGATACACAATTGAAAGGGGATGAGAGTCCACAACAAGGAAAGCAACATATCTGGACTCTGACAAAGCCAGTCTCACCATGTGCAATCTCTGGATTAGTAGGAAGTCCTCCTTCATTTGCAACTGCTGCAGAACTTGAGGCTGATTTTCCAGTGTCTGTCTTCTCTTCATTTGCCTTCTCAGGTTCCTGCTGTATTTCTTTTTTCTCATTTTCTGGTTTGCGCTCAGTTTTGGTAGGCCTAATATTGCCTGGGGAAGGTGGGCGTTGCTGAGTGGAAGAGATTCTGGATGATGCATGGGTCGAAGTTATTTTTTTGGGTGTTCCAGGCAAAAAAGGCATAGACCTGGAAGCCCTTTGTCAATCACAAAAGGAACAGGGACACCAATGTTAATAAGCAAACACACACTCCGAGGTTATTCAGAATGGATTGAATTTTGGTTTTTACATATGCAATAACTGTTTTTCCCCAACAGAGAAAAAGAAAGAAGGACAAGAAGGTTTAATATTACATTAATGCTTCTTCTCCCTGTCAAAAGGTGAACCTGTTAGATCATCGTTTCCTGCTAATTTTCACCCAGTTGCTGCAGATGTTATTGAACTTCTCTAGACAGCAAATTATCAGAAGAATAACACTGCCCAGAACCATAATTACAAACCATAACTTGTCTTTAAAGAAAACAGGAATGGCACAGATGAGAATGGAAGGAGAGTCAGCTGTCAATTGACAAGGCACACCACACTGCCAGTAGGGGGCTCACATCCCTCATCAACCCTAATAATAAATTACCTAGCGCCGTACACCTGTGGATTGCTCACAGCACTCCAATGTGCCACAGCACAGTGGTTGAAATTTGCTGCTCTAGAGTAAGGCTATGAAGGGAAACTAGTGTGTGTCAGTGGATGAAACAGCAGTCCTTCCCATGCTTTGCCATTTTTGAAATGAAGGGGAGTCAAAAATCATTTCTGATATAGCATGGGGGGAATCCTGTTCAAAGAAAACAGAAGTCAAAAATTCTATAGGACATATCAAAAATAGCTCAGATACCTACCATATGTATGTTCAAAGTCATCTTTACCATCCTCCAAAATAAGGTGGTGCTGCCTGTATCATATGACAGATGAGCAGTAGCCATCTTCAGAGTGGCAAAATGAATAGTATGTGGAAGGAGATGGCCTTAATATAATCTCTCCAGTTGATCTAGTTCAAATGCAAAGATGGAAAGTGCACCTGCTTCTGTGGACATTTGTATAATTCCCTCTGGGTTGGATCCTAACTTACTGCTCTATTCACACAAGTTACATTTACAGTAGCTGTCCTTCCACCAACAAAAAACGCTTCAATCACAGAGCAGTAAGTTAGGATTCAACCTGCTGAATGCAGGCAGAGGAAAGGGAGAGGAAAGGTTTCATCTCTCAAATGTATACTGCTATATTTGGCCTTTGACAAATGGGTTATGGTTTCCCTGACAACCTACTGCCCAAGGTCCAAAAAAATATCAGTAAGGACTTTAATATTTGCATTTCCTTTCTGTTTCTATGAGCATTCTATTGTTTTCAAAAATAGCACTTACGAACACACAAACAAGTTTCTTACCAAGCAGCTGATTTACTTCTGAAGGTGGAAGGTGAACGAGCTCTTTTTTTGCCATAGGAAGGATTAGACAACAAAAGGCCCCTGTCCTTTTCTTTTCTGTTAGCCTAAAATTCAGCATATAGGAAATAAGCTATATCACAGGGCACAAAGCACAATACCTCATGTATTCAGCATGAGAAAAGTGACAAACACCCATAGAATTCTGCCCCTCCACTTCCCCCATTTCAATTGCCCCATTCTCCAATTTCCCCATTGGGTGGGTAAGGGGAAAGGGAATAGAGACAGCACAGGCTGTTTGGGTGCTCATTTTCCTCCCCATTGGCTTTTGGTGAGGAGCTTCTTTGCCTACTCCAGATGGTTTTCAAAGTATGGTGTCATTAGCCAGGTCTGTCACAACTGGCAAATATAGTGCATGACAGACGAGGAATAGCGATTTGATAAGTACTCTGAGGTGACCAACAGTCAGAGGAGAATCAGAACCAACCTTAAGAGGTTGTCTGGTTTGGGGATGCTGACCGGTGACTACGGCCAACCCAAAACCTCCTGCCGCAGCATGACAAATGACAAAGGGGTCATCCCTCCCTTACCAGAAGATTCAGAAGTGGGCTCTATTCTGCCTACTCTCCAAAGTTCCAGCTCAGCACTCTCCTTCTAATTTCCTCTTCTTCCCTGTTCCCCTCTTCCTTTTCCAGTCCAGGGAGTGGGAGGAAAAGAAAGAGCAGACCGAGATGAACACCCACTACCAATCTGCTGCCTCAAGCAACCGCTTCAGTTGGCCTCATGGAAGGGCTGCCCCTGCTGGTGACCAATCAGGCCTGGACTCCTTGGAACTCCTTGCCACAGGAGGTGGTGATGGCATCTGGTCTTGATGCCTTTAAGAGGGAATTGGACAGATTTCTGGAGGAAAGGTCCATCGTGGGCTATAGGCAATGATGGATTGTGCAACCTCCTTACAAAGGTGGTGGGCTACTGGTACCGGGTGCAAGGGAGTGGCAACAGGATGCAAGCATCTTGTTGTTTCATGCCTCCCTGGGGCACCTGGTGGGCCGCTGTGAGATACAGGAAGCTGGACTAGATGGGCCTTTGGCCTGATCCAGCAGGGCTCTTCTTATGTTCTTATGACTGCAAAGTTGACCTCAAAGGCTCTCCAGTTTGTGGTGCAATCCAGCTTCCTCAACTCTGCTGGCATAGAGAAGTGTAGACCGGCAGCAGTCAAGCTACGTGTTTCAGCCAAGGTGATAATGTTCAAAGGGAGAAATAGACCATCACATGTGCTCTCCCTCCAGGGTAGGGGCCTGCACTAAGCAGGAAGCAGCGTCTGGAAATGGAGACCACTTACGCAGGCTTAGTCAGCCCATCGACCAGCTCTGATTTCAATAAATGTTCCCCAGTTTTAATCCAAACTTTGTCTTCTATCTTATGGGAGGCAAGTTATATTGGGAAAGACAAAATAAATGTTTGCAAGTACCAATTGATCTGAACCTTAGTCATCCATTTGTCTGAAAGTAGGTGCAATCTCTAGATCTACACAGGGTGTGTCATCAGATTATCTCAGACACAACATGAACCAACCATCCAATTTCTACCCCGCCTCTCTCCCCCTAAGAGGACCCAAGACCTCAAATGAACATTTTCTCAGATGAAGGAATAGGCTGATTCTTTGTGTGTGTGTGTGTGTTTGTCTTTAGCAGGTTCTCAGACCTAAAAGTCTCAAGGGATGTTTTGTACCTTGAGGCAATACTGAGAACAATCCTTTTGATGTTTTGTTCATTACAGGTTACAAACAATTGAAACATCTTAACCACAATGTTCAATGAAGTTAAGACTGTGCTGTTAGCTTCCAAGCCTGATCGTTTCTCACTCACTCATTCACACAAACACTCAATCTCACCAAGGTCTTGAAGATTTTGATATCGGTACAGATAACTTAAAAATTCAAAGCAAGCCGTGCCATGTTCCCTTCCCCTGAAATATCCAATGGGCTGCTTTGGCCTAAGGAAATTTCATTCCTGACCAAATCATAAGATCATAAGCATTATGGTCCAGTGATGTATCTGAACAGCCAGCAGTATAAAACTCGACATGCAATCGTTCCTCTTACTGTCCAAGCAAGCCACTTTTCTGTGATGAAACCAGACTATATAAAAGTTTGCCATTTGCATAATGTTGGTTCACCGCAGCCATCAGCCTGTTCACATGTAATAAGCTTACCCCTGCCGAATGTGTGGTCCTCCTGCGTCTAACATCAGCTGTTGTGCCGAAGAGTTTTGCTCTGTCTGCTGGATGCCGACAGCTTATGGCCTTGAAGGAGAGAGGGCTGATGGGGCTGCAAGATGCTGAACGAGGACAAATGGGGATAACTAGGGTGTGGGATTGTGTTTCATAAATATATGTATATATTTAACAGAGCAGTGGCAGCAGAGTGATAGAAGAAAAGCCCAGCAAAAATAACAGGGATAGAGATGGGAAAGGAAGGAAGAAAAGGAAGAGAGTATTAAAACATGCAGAAAACGAGGCACATTGAAACCAGAACCATCACTGGATTATCCAAAAGCATTTAAAAATGAGGACATCACAAGGGTTTTATCACTAATGTAAACCAAGACTTTGAGAAAATTCAGTTAAGCCACATTAAATCAAACCTGACCCCGCAAACAGTGATATATTGGAGGCACTCCTCAAGAACCTTGCTTTTAAAGAAAAAGAAAATAAGCCAGTGATGGTTCTGATAAAGCTAAGCAGTGCTTTATCTTTTATTATAAGGTTCTTTCAATACATTGGTGAGTGTTAAAATCACAAAGAAAAACTAAAATGACTAATTACACCAAGACTAGATTTAGAAGCAGGAGCCTCACCCAGATAACAGAGAAGAAGCATCACAGTTACCATAGTACAGAGCAGATGTACTAAAATTCAAGAGCTTATCAACAGTATAATTGTATTTCTTCACATCAACACCCTGATCCAATGGAGCACATATGAGTGGCTGACCATGTTGACCCCTTTTAATGGAACCCAAATCCCATAAATTAGCATTTGACAGTGATGCTGGAGTTGCGGATGGTACAAATTGAATCTAATCCCAAGTGGTCAAAATCAAGGATTTGGGTTTTTTTTAAAATGGTTCACCATGCACACAACCTTGGCTGCTATACATGAGAGACATAGATCCATGCACAGATCACCTCACTGCACACAATTCCCTAATTCAGCAACTGCCCCTAAAGAGGATCAATGCCCACATGCCAAAAAATTCCATGCCCTTGAAATAATTTGATCTCCAAGTTTTCCTAACTTGAAAAATGAAGAAAAAAAACTTGAAAAACTTTTAGTCAAGTGAAAATTGTCTAGTATCAGTCATTTTCTTAAGTGTCCTTATACTTTCATGAAAATTAATTTATATAGGATAAAAATTATTAAAACATGTGAGCCAGGCACTTATTGGCACTTATTTTGTATTTGTGTGGGAGAAAGAAGTTGCATTTCAAATGACTTCAGAAAGTTGTCCTAAAAAATGCATACACAAGATGTTGTTTCTAAATTTAGTGGCAATACAATGTCTTGAATCTCATTCCTATCTAATCACCAATTGAGAGATACATTTTTAAGGGGTGTAGCACAGATTCCAGCCAAAACTACTCATTGCATGAAAATGCAAGTAGCCTAATTGCCTGTTTGGAACCAGAACACCCACTTAACTGGGGACATGGAGATGCTTAACCCTTCCCCTGCTCTGAATCCTAATCCACACTTTTTCCTGCCACATTTTCTGATTTTCCTATCTCATTCCCTGAAAATGACTCTATAACTTGCCTCTCAGTCAGTCCATAATTTATAACAGGGCATCAAGCAACACGAATTCAGCTATGATCTGCATGGAAGAGCTTTGCTTGTTTAGCAATGACTAGCGGTATAAAATTGACATCTTTTTCTTCCTAGCTACTTTATAACAAGGCAATTATATTTGAATCCTTGTTTTACCAGCCTTTTCTATTCTGTCCTCCCTCTTATAGTCCTTTATTTGAAAGGAAACTGTAGATCTCTGGAAATACTTTAGCATTCAAACATGGCTGTAATATATTACTGTAAATTCCCCATCAAGGTTCTTAATTAACTCTGTTATATAAAGTGTGAAATTAACCATTCCATAACTAACAATTGAGATAAAAATGGCATTATTTTGGCACAATGGATTTTATATCAAACACATGTGTGACATCTTCAGAGGTCTCTTAGGAATTAATTCGTACTGTTATTTTTTTCATGGTGTTTCCAGTCTTCTGCCTTATATATTTATCCCCAGGCAAATTATACTTATACAGAAATGCATGAAAATTTAATGACAACCCAGGGAGAATAGAAATTATAGTTGTCACATTGGGGAACAGTATGGAGATTTTTCCAACATCTACTTATTCGTTTTCTATAGTGGGGTTTCTTACAGGTTTCTGTCTTTAAGTACATCTGAATCTTTTGGGATTGGTGCTATGCTCCTATAAATTATTTCCATATGTTGAAAAAAAAAGTTCACTGGAGCCATTATTGCTCATAGCCATTATACTTGGAGATGGGCTCTGGCCATATTGCCAGCTTTAAATCTGATCCACACTGGGAGGAGGAGGACACAGCCTAATATATCATGAGGAAGATATGAGCAAAAATATGCGAAGTTTCAGAAACTGTTTTTACCCCACATTAATGTTCTTATTTTTTACAAAAATAATCTTATTTTTTTAAAAGAAGAAAAGAAGCAACAAAAAAATTGCCTCTACAAAATAAACTAGTAAGAGACAAAAGCATAGCAATATTAAGTGAGACGATGCTCATTTCTTTTGAAATCCATGAGGCTAACATACATATGTAAATACTGCAACTGAACTCCCTTGACATCTATGCAACGTTGGTGTGCCCAACTTTGGCTGGGTCACACACGCAACTGCTAAAATAGCAACTACAAAAGCACACACTGATTATCTGATGGATTACAAAATTACATCAGGGAATTAAAAAGAGGATTAAAAGAAGAACTTTTGCTTGATTGTGCATTAAGTCCTTGATCTGTAAATGCTCTTTCTGTCTCCTCTGTTTCTTCCCATGTGATCTGCAGAGACAAGTCTAGTTCAACTATCTCCTGTCCCTTGTGCTTCCCAAATCTGCTCCTGAGGATTGGGGGACCCTTCAGAATAAGATGGATATGGAGCACAGGTGGAAGGTGGAATTGGCCAAATAAAAACCACTTCCCCCTCGCACAAATGAAACTTCTGTCTGCACAACAATACTCCACAATGTGGTCCACATTATGTGCAAAGTTTTATATAGTTAGACTTTTTGTATAACTGATATACACAAAGCAGTCCAGCTACACAATATAGGATTATTTGAGAGTTTGCAGGAGAAGTCCTGTTAACAGAAGAGCTGGCAAAATTTATTTATTTATTCAAATCACACAATTGGAGAGACAAAACAAAAACACCCTGTTTCAAAAAATGAGAAAGAGAAGGGGGAAAAGTTAGACACGCCAAAGCTTCCACATTGCAGCCTTCCACATTGCAGCCACTTCGCGTTCTTCACTCTACATCCAAACCACCCAGCACAAATAATGGACAACCTTAATTAAAAACAATCTTGCAGAGATTCTTAAGAGGCATAACCAAAGAGAGGAATTATTAATTTCATTTTACCTGCATCTCCTGATAAAGTGGCTGCACTTTTACTCCTGGCCAAGAACGAATGCGTTGGTGTCAGTAGTCTGCTAACCATGTTGCTCTCCCATGGGCTTAGCTGCAGACGTCGAGCTGAGTGTCACCACATAAGGAAGATGTTAGATCATGCGCCCCAAAGGTTATCAAGGTACCATACAAAGCAGTGGAGTTGTTATCATAAATGTTTAAAAAACACTAATTTGTAATTCCATTCTACTGTTATTGCATAATCTCATGTTAGCTTTTATCATCCACACACTTTATTAAGAAATTGTTCTCTCTCACACTCTGAAAAATAGTCATTTAATTGCCATTCTTCCCAATCAGAATACATGAGTTTTAATACCACGTGTAGACTGTTCCTTGTACAAAGGCAAATATCTAATTTACAACCACCAACAAAAGTTATTAATTTCTATTATTTACCAGCTGTCAACAAGAATGTTTACTCAGGGTGTTTCACCCACCGAAAGTAGATACACATCTGTTGCTTCTTGTAATGTGCACAGGAAGTCACAGGCACATGAACTTGTGCCTTACTTCATATCTTCCTCACACAAGCAATGTGGGAGTAACATTTTTTCACATCACAAGAAGTGGCAGAAATTAAAACAGCACTGGTGCTCATTAGTCTGTTTTTACTGATTTTTTTTTTATTCCTGACTGCTAAGATAGGATTTCAAGAAGTTCTAGCAGTTTTTCAGAAGGCTGTTCAGGTTAATTTCAGAAGATGCAATTACAAGTACTTTTCAGCCATAGCCGGCCCACTGAACACATTACATACAGTGGCTCCCTGGAGGGGGCAGCAAATTGACAAGAGCCCCCTCCCCAACCCACTTGCTAGTAGTGCTGGAAGGAGAAGGTAGAAAAGGGCTACTGTGGATGCTCTTGACGACACCTCCGTCTTCTCTGCCCACGATGTTGCAGGTGTGTGGGTGTGGAGAGACGAGGAGCGAAAAGTTCTTATTGCCCCTTCAGCACTGTATCTTTCCTTGTCCTCACAGCACCATATAGTGTATTTCTTTGTCCTCACATGGGGCTTTTTCGAAAATGAACAGGAGGAGCAAAGCATGGTATACTCTGTTCTTTAAGTACTGTGAGAGGGCGAGCAAAGAGATAGCACTGAAGGAGAAGTAATTGCCCTGCCCTCGCTGTAGCAGGGCTGGTCCAGGCCTTGCGCTGGATTGCCGGTGGGGCGAGCCACCGCACTTGCACAGGCTCGCGTCGTCCAACCTCCTCAGTTTGGGGTTTGCCGGCAATCTCCCGCCTGCCTACCCTATTGGCAGACTGAGGCTAGCTGGTCACTTCAGGGCTGGGTAGGAATTTTTTGGCTTTCCAGCTGATTGGCCTTTGCTAGAGGTCTTTTTTTGCCTACCCCAGGCTGTCATGTTGGGTGGTGGTATGGTTAGGTGGGTTTTGCTAGCATGGTCACTTTAAGGCAGGTAGCGTGCTGGGGATAGGAAGGGATGTGTTTGGTGTACATCCTAAGGTGGCACGTCTGGGGAAATGGCTCATTCGGATCGTATGTTGCTGACCCGGCTCGGTGAGATCTGGCTTACCCTTGGACGGAGCTTGCAAAGGCTGCCCTTTGGCTACGCTGGGGTAGCCTTGACCTTTCGGGGCTGGCGAAGATGGATTCGGCTGGGCTTTGCCTGGTTCGATTCTGGAGTACGCTCGTTGGTCATCCTGACCTCTGGGTGAGGCAGGCGGCTAGTGTCATTTCCCCCTTAGATCCAGCACGCTTGGGGCAGTCAGTTTAATACCCTCTGCAACAGTGGTGTCATTCAAATGATTTAGGAACAGGAACTCACTTTTGAGTTCAAATTCTAATGTTGAAAAAACAAACAAACCTGGAAGCAGCCACGGAGCCCGTTAGGATCCGGAACTCCCGTTCTGGTCCGTTCCCCCTGAATGACATCACTACTCTGCGGGTTTTGATTTTTGTATTTAATAAAGTGGACCATTATTACTGCAGCCTTGTGTCAGCATGCTTATTTGGGAGGTGCATGGGTAAGAGGCAAAGTAATCTTTCTCTCCCCTTTCCTGCCCACTTAACTACAGCTGAGGCAACAGTAGCACTGTTGGCACCTTTCCACCTTTCTACTTCAAGCACTAGAGGAAGAAGGAACCTGCCACCATCCTGAAGGCAAAGGATGGAGGCTTTCTTTTCCCTCCCGCCTTCTTTTAGTATAGGGAATATTTGACGGGGGGCAGGGAGGCCCGGCAGCGCAAAGATTGGCATTTGCACCCTGCTTCAGCTTTTGGGCTTGGGCTGTGCCCATTTCACAAACATGAAAAACACATTTGAAAAATAACCATCTCAACTGATCAAGATCCCTTTATCTCTGTAAGAAACACTAAACTGGTTGCAGCTACTGCTGTGTGTGTACACATATAGTATGTGCAACCATATATTCACACTAAAATGCAAACATTCATCCCTAATCATGTCCGTAAACCCTAATGGTTTACAGTCTGTGTCTCAGGAAAAGAGGGAAGCTGAGCCTGACTGACACAGATCTCATCTCATAGCAGTTCAGTCCCTGGACACACACTCTTCAGCATGTATTTCTGTGCTTTAATCCTATAAGCTTAGAAAAAATGACTTTACAGAAGAAATCATGGTCTCATTACCAATGGCAGACTGTCTGCATAAACACTCTTCCATAATAAATTGCTGCAAAAGAACTTGCAATTAATATAACTATATTCAAGGAAACTAAAAGAAATACAATTCACATTTTCAATGTATTACAGCACATCAGATATTACTGAACTGGTATCAATTCCCCAAAAACGATACTACCCTCAAATCCTGAGAAACACTATTTTCATTTTATTTTTTCACAGAGCTACTTTTTTCCGGATGCCACTTTATTTCGGTTACTATGAAAGTCCATAGATATGTTGCCTGCCACTTAATCTGTACACACTCCATTTCAATATGTAGCACATTAGCCAAATACTAATTCATGAGAGGGAAATAATACAAACCAAAGAAATAGAGATCATTATGTACTCGTCTTGCTCCCCTTTAATATTCCTGTCTCCTCTGCTTCCTGCTCTTGTTAACACCTTGAAACTTAGGATATGGCTACATGTTATGAAACAAGGCAACATGAAGTTATGAACCTTCTATTTTTCCTTAAACCTAATGCAGGGGCAGAATGGTATTTGTAGTGGAGTGTCACTTGGCAGGAGGCTGTTTTAACCTTGCCTCCCGATTTTCTCCTGTAAATGCCCCTCCAGGACATTTTAGCCCATTTTCCTCACAGCAGGTCTCTCAGACTGAAAGTGGGAGGATTTGTGAGGGATAATCAGTGGCACAAGGTTTCAGCAGCCATTTCTCTCACCCACCAATTCTCTTCCACATATGCCTCCCATCCCATGTTACCTGGGCAAAAATTAGCATAAAACATGCATTTGTTGAAATAAGGCATACTTTGACCCTTATTTTGTGCACTTAATTACCTAATCAATGGGTTTTATATTGTTGTCAATCAATGCTTTCCTATCATTTAACCAGCAACAGTAACATTGCTTGGGGTGGCAATTTTGTAGTATTTTTACGAGTCATGGAAAATAAAAGTACTATCAGCGCTATTATGTATGAGCAAGGTATTAAAAAACTGTACAGTTAATTTGCCAAACAAGCTGTACTTGAACAATTATGAAAAAATGAAAAATTGCATAATTATTAATACAGCAAGGCAAAGTTGCTGCACACAGTTGGTTACTGTTACAATCCAGAGAACTTCGTAACATTAATTAGTATTCACTGTCAGTATAGTTCTATGCTACAACTCAGAGATTTGAATACATTCAAATATGCTCATGAGTGCAGGCTATTCTACGTATTTCAATGGAAGGAGCAGAGACTCATACACTTAAGAAATGTGTTTGACAAATCTACTTCCTTCAGTGAAATGTATGGTCTTCTACTGATGACACTCTCATATTGTTGCAACTACTTGCACAAGCACACAACACAATGTAAGGAGACAGGAATTTGTTGGATACTGAAGTTCTTTTTCCATGATCACAAAGTGTACAATTTTTTTTAAAGGAAAAGTAGCTGTGATCCTGTCCAAGTTCCTTCTTCCAATATTGCGAGCAGTAACACAAGCAATGTTGGTTAGGAAAGGAAAGGCACTATACCTTCAATGCCTGGACCACATTAGGTAAAACTGTATTCTAAACCCTGAACAAACAGGTTCTACTGTACATACACATGATGAGAGAACATTCAAGAATGCTTGGAGAAAGGCGGTACAATATAAAGGATATGTTGATGAATAAAACTGACAAGCCCAATTGCCACGCATTGTAGCAGCAACGATAATTAAAAAAATACTCTGCACCAATTTCTATCAGCTTAACATTAGTAAAGACAGACCATACACAATATTTTCTGCTGTGCATCAGTTTGAGTGAAACTACTTGGAAGGTGAACAGTTTAGAACAAAATCACTGCGACAAAAAGAGGAAAAAAAGTTATAATGAACCATGTTACCTTCCTGTAAGCATATTCGTGAAGACATTCTAAGAAGCGTCATTAAAATTTAGTCCCTTGTGGGCACTATGAAGGATAGGTAAGGTAAAATATTTTCTCTCAATTTCTTCAGACAAATTAGGTCTCAAGATCTCATTTAGTTTTCACTGACCTCCATTTATATAGAAAAAAATGAACCAGTAATTCTCAACAGTTGAGCTCTGCAAAAAGCAAAGCCTTATGGGCCAAGTGCCCAGGATACAATCTCAAAATGAAGACTGTTTAGATCTTTTAGATCTACCTTTGCACCTCATTCATAAGATTATTTTTCATTTTCTCTACAATATTTTTTAAGTCACCTTGTGGTGAAATCAACATGGAGATGGCTGAGTGAAAATTTTTAGTGGGCAAGGCCCAAAGCCTACATGTTTGGAATGAAGAACAATCATAAGCCACAGGGGCCAAATCTATACAATGTTTAATACAATGCCTTTGTTTCCTCACCATACTTTTGCCCCTTCGAATTCAAGGTCCCAAATGGGCGGGCATCTAAAGTTGATTCTTTGAGGAAATGCCAATTTCTTTTAGAGGAAAATTTTTTTAATCCACATGCCTCCATCAAAGGAAACAGGGTTTTTTTCCCCCCCAGAATGCTACAGACAGCTCACAGCCACAAAGAACAGAGAACACACACCAAAGAACACAGGACACGCAAAAACATGCACCTGCAGTAGCAAATACAAGAACTTTAAATCCTTTTTGATGAATTGTCAGGCAAACATTTGTGTAATGAGGAGAAGGAAAGAGATATGTGGTAATCCTAACTTTTGAGGCATATGCACTTCTTATAATGAAAGAAAAATTACATACTTGATGGTCCTTAAAACATGCCTTCCCGTTTCAAAAAAAGATGCCAACTGTCATGCTTTAAAAGCCATTTCTAGTAGTTGACTCTAATTTGTATGTAAAGTCATGACCCCAAATCTCTTTAATAGTCAACCTAAGGGGGGGGAACCTCTTATGCAATCTGGACAGTATATACGATAGGATTGTGTCCTAAGAGTACAGAAAAGGGGTTTTTTCCTCCCGTCACCCATGCCTCATATTGCAAATAATCTGAAACTCAAGTGCAAGCGTGGCTTGATAAAGCTATGCTGGGGGGCGGGGCAAAAGTTACACATTCAGCGGCTTTGTGGATTGGGCTCAGGAGGTTCACAAAATGGACCCAAGCAATATGAAGGAACAGAGGACCAACTTCACAACCAGGTTTATAAAATATATTTAAAATGATGGAAGAACATTAAAACTGAAAAGTTAGGTACGGGAAAAGACCAAGGCAGAAATTCACTACATTATTTTACAGTAAAAGAGGAGCAGAACGTTCATTTTCTATGCAGCATAAGTTTGTGCCTGAATTCAGTTGAATCATTAACACTCTTTAAAGGAAGTTTCTTCCATACATGGAAGGAGAGCAGCACTAATGTTAGAAGTCTACCATGATTGAAGCTTTCCTTCTATGGTCTCCTTCAGACCAGTGACTTAGGATGCAACCCACAGAAAGCAAAATGTATAGCATATGCCAGTGGTTCTTAAACTTTTTAGCACCAGGACCCATGGTCTGGGACCCACAGAAGTGATGTCATGGCTGGAAGTGCCATCATTGTGACACCACAGCCTGCTGCTTTCCTGAGAAGGCAGCAATAAGTAATGCAGCAATGAGTTAATCTCAGCCATTTTCCAATAGCAAAGTTGATCAGAAAGTAAAAAGCTTATTTACAACCTTGACATAGGCAAAACAACCATACACCTCTCCCACTTTTCTGCATCTCATATTTTCAATATGGCTGCTCTAGATGCTCTGTGACCCACCTGAAATTGGATCGCAAAGTGTGGTCCCTACCCACACTTTGGGAACCACTGGCAAACGCAATTGGAACAGTAGCAATTGGAACAGTAGTAACACTTTTCAGGAGCAAAACACATGATATTGCAACCATACCTTCCAAAACTCTTATCAGCTGATAAAACTGTCCCGGTTAGGGTTAGGGTTAACACCACATACAATAAATCAGTATTCTTCAGACTCCCCCCCCCATGACCCAGTACAACATCATCACCAGATGCCACAGCTCACTGCACAATCATACATTCAATATTTTCAACTATGCTTGAATTACAAACTACAGGAACTTCTTCATGTATGATTGGGTATTTCATGGATCGTCACCATGTTTCATGGCTTTAGTGGTCTTAGGCTGCAGTCCTATATGTATGTACTCAGTGGTGTCATTCAAATGATTTAGGAACAGAACTCACTTTTGATTGGCACTTGTCGGGAACCCAGAACCAGCCAGGGAGCCTGTTAGGATCTGGAACGCCCGTTCTGGTCCGTTCCCCCTGAATGACATCACTGTATGTACTGTACTCTTTGCTTCAGCCTTGGTCACTCTCCCTGGAACCAACATCCCAACTCATATTTTGCTCCTATGCTTAGTCCCGACTTCCCTCCTTCTCTTCCCCCTTTATCTTTCCTGCCTTTTCGCTCCTCCTACTGTTTGTTCTTCTTCCTTCTACAACCCAACCTGACTAGTTGTTTCCACTGTCTTTTATTATATACCAGACCCACTTGCAAGCCCAGCGTAGCCACTAGCCTTCTCTTACATTGGCCTCACTCAGCTACTCTGCTCCGCACAGACCAAGGTATGCCACAGTGTGTGAATTGAGCTGTGAACAGCAAAGGCAAGACAATATGATCCTGCAACCCATCTCAGACCCAGTACGCACAACCTGTGCTTTAAAGATCACTGCAATAAATAATAGTCTGTTTCTCTCTATTCTAGGATTCATTATTGATACATGCTATTTATGTTTGCCCCATAACCATTTTCAGTAAAGTGTGAACTTTTTGGAAATTTGCAAGAATCCACAAACTAATATGGAAAATAAATATATTTCCCTCAAGTAAGAACTATTACACAAGAAACTGTGCTTTACTGCTTAAAATGAGGCACAGTCAGCTCAGCAATCCTCAGGAAATATCTACTGCATATAAATTGTCAGAATGGCATATAACACAGCATAGGCACACATACAGATTTCCATACATGCAGAAAAGCACACACATATATATACTGAGCATAAGCACATTTCAAAGACACTTTGTGCATCATAGGAGACCTTCCAACCAGTTTCACAGTTTACCTAAAAATGTGATCAAGCGCTAGTTGCAAAAGAATATTTTTGCGCCCAACAAATGCACAACATGCCTCAGATATTTTGGCTGGTTAATATGAAGCACATTACGTCTTCCTGTATGACACAGCTTTACAAACACCCCTTTTTGGCTAGCCTCATTGTCTAATAAAATTGCAGAATGAAAGCAGCAGCTGAGCTACTGCATGCTAAGCAATGAAGCAACCTTCTATATCTCATCTTCTAAAAAGACCTGAAAGATCAAAATTAGATTTGGAATCAAGCCTCTCCCTCTAAAACCAAGTCAACATATAAAAATCAATAGAGGCATTGAGTATCTGATGTGATTTCTTAGTCAACTTAAGTCAGCAGTCTGCCTTAGAGAAATTCAAGAACTCTTTTTTTTTTGTTTGAGTGGTAAAATAAACAACCAATCAAATGAATGTGGTCTAATGATTATGTTAAAAAAAAATGGGTTCCATGCACTATGGAGAGATGAGTTGGTTTTCTAGTTTTTATTCATTTACTAAAAAACCTGACAGAAGCACTGCTTTTTAGCACTTGCTAAATATATCGATTCAGGGAAGTTTTGATATTGTAGACACAGGAACATCGGCTTGCTAAAACATGGCAAAACATGGTCCTGTGTTTGAAGTCTTTTTCTTTTCTTAAAATAATGCAAAGAAAAGGACATCAGATTTAGTCAAAATGGTTAGTCACAGTAAAGAACATTTTTTGCCCTTTCTTTTTCAGTTTTTTTTTTCTTAAACTGTACCTCTGTCTGGAGAATTTAGTAACGTTGCAGATGAGGAGGAGAGCCGCTTGTTAATGACTGGATCAACATGTTTTGAAAGGTTCATTGTTGAAACAGATCGCCTGTCTGGATCTAAAACAAATGGAAATAACGCTAATTGACAGCCCACATGCAACAATGCAACTTCCTAGTCCTCTAGAGGGAAGAACAGGACAACTTTTTTTTTCCTCTATAAAATGAAACTTCTAATAAAAATAGGAAGGACATTTCAGGATAATATTTTGGTTTTTTTCATAGGTGACTCAAAGACTGGACACAGAGTTATGTACTTTCAAGCCATAACCAACCTGCCATCATTCAGTCAAGCAACGATATACATTTTTATGATACAAATCTGATGCTACAGATAATAAATGCAATTAGATGTTCATCTTCATCTTCTTGCACTTATGACAAGAATGTAGCAGCAGGCCTGAGAAAAATAAGGAAATTATGGAGAGGCACTAAAACATCAAAAAAAACACATTTGGGTCCTTTAAAAAGTAAGTTGAGTTAAAGGCCATTTTTGAAGGCCATTTTCTGAACCAAGGTGTTTCAGAATCATAGACACTTAAATTGTGTTAAGATAAGAAAGGACAAACAAATCCACATACAATAAGGGACAGCAGAGCGTGAAAAGTTAAACAGGATCAGAGTCTGAAGTGTCCCTTTAGATAAATTGTACTGCATATGGTATGTCTCTTTCAGCTGATTTTCAGTTGGGGGGAGTAGAGGAGAAAGAGGCAGACAATAATGCAGTCTATTGTTAATCCTGTTCCCTGTTCCAAAAAGAGCTTTACTTTCAAGTTTGTTGTGCGCCCCCCCCCCAAAAAAAAATTAAGCTTGTGTCTTATAAAATGGGAGAAAGGCAGGATATAAATTATTTAAATAAATAAATAAAACATATACTTTACCTAAGTGTCCTTTACTGAATGGTCGTTTGGACAAATGTTCTACAGCCCCATTCAGCCCAACTTCAAACCTGCTTCTTCAAACAGGGCTTTTATTTTCCCTTCAGTACAATTGTGCGTACAGCCACCTATTCACCATTCTCCATAGCATTCTCCCATCACAAATGTATACACTTCTAGCTGTTTTGTGATCCTGTATTACACTTCCTGTTCACTTCCATCCCTTTTTTTACAAATTGGATGGTCCAGCAAAATTAGCAATGTCATTATGGGTGCATAGCTGGCAGTGTATACATTTGGCATTACCATACTGTACTTTTTTAATAGCCTAAGGCAGTGGTATTCAAACTTTTTAGACTAGGACCCACTTTTTAGAATGGTACTTTTGTTGGGACAAGCTGGAAGTGATGTCATTAACTTGGAAGTGATGTTGTGGCAGGAAGTGACATCATCAAGCAGGAAGTGTTGTCATTGTAACATAATAAAATGACACTCCTGAAATGCAAATTGGCATTCTTGGACAGCAGCAATTGTACAACCATAAAACATCCCTGACAGAAAGTGAGATTAGGACAAAATATGATTTAAATGCACTGAACTAAAAACAATTTTTTTAAAAAACCCTCACGGGAAAATTCAAACTTTTAACACTCACAAAAGGAATATAACAAGTGTAAAGTCTGAAGTTTCCAAGATGGCTGCTCCCAGCTTTCCATGACCCACCTGGCATCAAGTTGAGACCCATCAAGTGGGTCTCGACCCACAGTTTGAATAACACTGGCCTAAGGCATCTCTCTCAAATAAGCCACTATTGTGTGAGAGAGAAGCACATGTGGAGAATGATCGTGCAGAGCCATTTATAGGGATGAAAGAAGAACACCAAGAAGTGACACAAGGTGGGGCATGCCAACACATTGACTATGTGGTCCGCAGGATACTTTGATCAACAGAAGTTGCACGTGGAGGAGAGAGGAGAGGGAGTGGGAATCCGAAGGAAATGGTGCAGCAGGCATATTTTGTATTATGGCAATGGGGTTTATTTTGCTATCATTAAATGGAAAATGAGTTTTAGAGTGCAGTGTCACAATGAATCACTCTCCCAGTACTGCAAACTCAGCAGCTGTGCCATACTGAGAATGTAATAGATATTGCAAGGACACTTGGAAGGTAAATGCACAATTTAAGAGGGACGTAACAGATCAAAAAGCAGGGAGCAAAAGAATACACATCTGTAAGCTAGTTATTTCTTATTTACAAATAGCTCAAAAAGGTTTCCAGAGCTGAAAGTATTCCAAATATTGTATATAAGGTGAATCACTTCAAAATGGTAGGCTGTATTTTGAGAAGCTGTTCCATATTCTTTAAGTCACCCAGTAACAACATGGTAAATTTGAGGACAACAGTGAGGGCTATCTATCAGCTCTAGTCTATGCAGGAGATGTTAGGCATGCACTGTATCTAAGAGAGGATGGTTTAGTTACTGGTAAACTGATCCTATTCTGAGGTGAGAACTACTGGTGACAAAATCAACAAATCACAGTGATTTATGTACCGGGTTTTCTAGCACCACCCAGCGGTTTGAAGTGATACTCCAAGCCTGCTAAATCGAGAAAGGTGAATGATGATTCAACAAAATAACCTAAGGACAGAATGCAAGACAATGATTTTCAAAAGAAAAAAAATTGAAAAGGTAGCAAACAAGTCATACGGAGAGAAGCAGAGAGAATAAAAAGAGCACTGTTATGGAAAAGCAATTGTTTATTGGTCTTGCAGCACAATGAAATAGTAGTAAAATAAAATTCTTGTCCATTGTAAGACCAGTGGTATACCAATATTCATCCAGTGAAAAATGAAGTAGCACACATTTAGTGTTGTTGAATGGAAAGAAAAGTATTTAAATAGACATATACAATTTCCTAATATTTTTAAAATTTAACAAGAACAGCATCCATTAGTGCTTATATACTGTATGTCTGGAGGAAATTCATAAGAGATGAAGAATAAACTTATCTAATTTATATCTGACAAATTTAAAACCAGTTTCTTCAGAGGAAAGGTAGCTTTCTCTTAATAGATCGTCAGCAGTAGCTATGCTGAACAATGGCCTGAAAAGGGTAACTTTCAAAAAGCATCAAGAAAATAAATCCTTATTTCCATTTTTATAAGAATTAATGTTTGTTTCCCTAAGATACTTATATTAATATGTCTACTAGAAAAAAACCTTTAGTTTTTTAAAGCATAGCTTAGACAGATTATTGGCACATGCATAAGGTTAGAGAGAGACAAACGAAGCAAAATTAAATGGAAATACAGATGGAAGTTAAAAAGAGCAATCAGATCCTTAAGTCTTAGTTCAATGTCTCATTCTTGTCTACTCAGTATAAAAAAGCAGAGAAACATGCACATCTGAAATTAGTCAATAACAAAAATAGTTCTTCCTGTAAACAGATTTCCTCAATAAGAACATCACACACAAAAAATACCCATATCAGACAAAGACAGGGAGTGAAGCAGAGACACCTGGCCTCCTCTTTTACCTGTATTATTAATGTTGCTGCTGCTATGAAGTGTACCTCCCCAGGACCACCTATTTTGCTTTTGTTTCGGTTTCTGGCTTCTTTCGATTGTGCGGCGCACGACAGCTTCATGTCGCTCCTTGAGTGTAATAAGATAAGACATGACTATCTTTGCCTGAAGTTGTACAGTGGCACTTTGTTCTGATCATTTGAAAAGTGAAAATGCAATCAAATATACATGGGAGAGCCTAACCTGGCGAACACTCAAGGATGCCCATGACAACCAACCCTACCCCACCCCATCCCCGAAGTGGTTTATTAGACCTCCCATTCCAATTTTCATTTTTTAAATTTACATTTTTAAATCTTCAGAGTTCCATATCTTTTCAAATAATACTCAATTTCAGACTACAGAGATTAGATTGAAAATATGAAAACAAAAATAGTAAAGGATAGAAATCAAGATGGATAAGAGGCAGTAAGGGGCAATACCTTGTCCTCTTCTATTCTTTGCCTTCGTTTTTCTTCAACAGCACTTCTCCTCCTCTCTTCTTTTAGCCTCTGCTCTTCCAATTTCTTTTTGCGCTCCTCTAGATGTTTCTCATAATATTGCCTTGCCCGCTCTTCTTTTTCTAGCCAGGCAGCTTCTCTTGCCGCTAAGTAACAAAGGGGAATTTCACAGTAATGTTACTTGCTAACAACATTCTATGATTTACCTGGCAATAGCCCAAGTTTAAACAGGTTCACTGCATTCCTGTATTAAGGTTACTGTCAATTTAAGCTGCAATATCTGTGGCTATTAAGACCTAGTTCCCTCTCACTGCCAGTCAAAGTTATTTAATCAGGTAGTAACCAAGTAATATAAAAATCAGCTGCTAATGAGATCATATCACCATTATAAAACACGACTTCACCCATGACTGAAGTCCAGTGGCTGGTGTGATACAAAATTGCTGGCAAGTAGGAGTCCACATTACCTGGAACACCTGAGAAATGGGGAAAAAATTACCTTGAAAAGTTATGAAAATTCTACCACTGGCAATTTTTAGAGGCGAAATAATCAGGGATAATTAGAAATAGATTTTTCTGCAAAAGAACAATTCCTAATCTAAGGACAGCTATCTTCCGTTATGGATTTTTATAAAAGTGAAGTTGTATACCTTCAAACACTGTGGGCTGCAGAACTATAGCTTAATCTTAATATTATTATTTGGCACTTCATTTTTTTTTAAAGCTGTGTAGAAATCAACACAATGTGAAGTGCCCATTCAAATATTTTTCACATTACCCCTTTAAAATCTAAATGACTAGAAAAAAGAAACAAATCAGGGCCCTATTCAAGACATGAAAACTAACATGCACACACACTTCACAAGTAATGAAAGACCTGAATTGTGTGCTCTGGTATGAGAAACAGAGAGACCATATAGTCATTAATGTTTACTCATTCTGAAGTTAAAAGCAACCAAATTGATAACAACCAATATCCATCCGTTTGTCATCCATTCTATTCAGAATGTTCAATCTCTTGAGTAATTTGTTTTCCTTAGCTTTAGAACAGGGGTGGCCAACCCTTTACACTTTAGAACTCCTGGACCTTTAACAATTGTGCAGTGGAGGGAATTTCAGCAGGTGTAGCTTGTCACTTGTGAGATGAGTTCTTGTTAAAGGTCCAGGAGTCCTCAAGTTGAAAAGTTAGCCACCCCTGCTCTAGAACAATGATTACATGGAATGCCAGAAGTGCTGCTTGTTACATATACATATACAGTGCATACTGTATATGTTTCTATAGGCAATAGGGCCCAAATCAGACACAGAATTCTTACTCATGGGAGATTTTCTTTATTGAACAAAATGCAGTGTCCCATAATAAAAAAAAACACTCACCATTTCTATGCATGTGAAAGACAGGGCCCATTGACTTAGGACTGCTCTGATTTCTCAATGTATAGGGATGTTCACACAGAAAATATTCTCCAAGCTGCTTTATATTAGGGAAGATATTCCCTAAGCTAAGGCTTGGAATATAAACTTTTCAGGATCTATTGCAAATTTTTATGAATGCTGAACATAGGTGCTCTCCCTCCTATTGATTCCTGCTACCAGGTAGGCCTATACATCCTGGATCAATTGAAGTTTCCAGCCACATCAAAAGGAGTCCCATGCAGACTGTAGTCCAACGAAAGGTTACCAATACATGTGTAATAATGGTCAGACCACCCTTTTCCAAATGTGGCCAAGCAGCTGAGGCTTAAGCTGAAGTGAACAAAAGTGGTCCTGACCAACACACCACCTGGGCCTCCAGGAACACCACCACATTCAGAACACCACCCAGGCTGCATGCTGTCCTTTTAGCAGGAGTGCAGACCCATCCCAAAAAGGAGAACCACCAAGCATGAAATTACTTGAACTGCCCATATTAATAAACATCTCTATCTAGCACTGAGCTTCGGTGAATGCCTTCTAATGAGGTCCACTGGCTGTAGTCACACATATGCCTCAACAAGTTCAGAAGACAGTGGGCAGCATCTCTGAACAAGTTCTGCCAGTAGTTTAATGCCGCTGTTCAAGAGCAGAACTTCACAACATATTCCAAGTTCCCCAGCATTAGTAGGGGTGAATAAAGACAACTGGCAATCTCACGTTTTCCAGAAAGGCCACTCCATGGCATTGTTTTTTGGAATGCATCTGCCCACCCCAGAAAGGGGTGGGCAGATGCAGGGGTGAACCTGGGGGCAGGTCAGTGTCCAGAAGCACACCTTCAGGGTGCTTGCCTCCACAACAGGTGCCACCCCTGCCTCTCCACGAGGCTCCAAAGGGCCGCCTGCCCCTCCAAGAAGAGGCGGGTGGCCCTTCAGAGCGTGCCTGGCCGCTCCAACAAGCGGCTTAGCAACTGCTCCTCGGACTCCAAGAAGCAGCTGTAAAGCTGCTTTTCAGAGTAGCCAGGCACATTTTGAAAGGCCACCTGCTGCAGAAGCCACTTCCCAGAGAGACTTCGTGCCCCAACTCTGTTGTGGTGGGGCAGGCATTGTCGCTGACCTTCCCCAGCCCTGAGCCCGGGGCATTTGCACCCCATCAGGTCTGCCACTCGGCAGATGTTTTCTAGGTTGCCTAAGCCTCCTACAAATCCATATAGCCACCCCTTTACCACCTTCTGGGACCTTTCTGAAACGTAATAGCTGAACCACAAATATCTCCTATCCTCCACCCAGCCAAATGACCTTAAAAAGCCACCATTGGTCAGTGCTATCTAGAACTCCCTAATGCTGAACAGCCACCACAAGCTGGACCAATAATGGCAAATATTTAGGTAAATAGGAAGGAAGACACCTACTCCCAATTAAGGTAGCTTGTGCTCTGGAAGAGCAGGATCTCTTTGTTGCTTGGCTTGCTTGTATGATGGTTTGCTGGATTGTTTTGCTGTGCAATTTAGCTTATATTAATTCTCCTGTTCTGCATATATTTCAATTAATTCTTCATCAATCTATTAATAAAATTTGAGCTTGGAGAATGAAAGTGAATACATATAGAATGATTACTCCAGGTTTTTAATGCAGGTAAGTTTCAACAACTACTTGTACAAGACTGAGGGCCTGATCCTATACCGGGGCAGCACCAGCCGCTAACACATTGCTCCAGCAACTGCCATCACAAGAGTGCCATAAGGTATGAACCCACAGCACTAGCAGAGAAGTCTGCGCTAGCGGATGCTGGGCCTCAGTGCCAGGATGCATTGCTGGAGCAACCAGCAGAAGGCATTTCCCAGAGAAGCTTCCTGGCCAGCAATAAAGCATTGCTGAAGCAGCTTCCTGGCCTGTGGAAAGGAAGTTTGGGGTGAGTGAGGCAGGGAGTGGGTGCAGGGAAGGTAGAAAGCAGGACATATCAGGTCCAGGAGGGGGCGGGGACAGCAGTAGCAGATACTGCCACAGAATTCTATATCCCAATGCCCGGGCCATGGAGACCAACATGGTCTTCTTGGTTCTGCGCCCACTAAATAGCAGGCACAGACCTGAACAGATCCATTGGGTCTGCTTGGGCTTGACACAGAGTAAGGGAACCAGTGTTACCTTACCCTGAGGAGACCTATGGCAGCTTCCAGGGCCCCACAGCCATTTCAGTGCCATTGTACCACTGAGCACTGGGGAAGCTTAGGATTGGGCTGTTATTTTAGCACACTAAGATACACTTAAGGGCCATGGTGGTGCTGCAGGTTAAACCGCTGTTGCTGAACTTGCTGACCAGAAGGTTGGCAGTTTGAGACCATGCAATGGAGTAAGCTCCCGTCGCTTGTCCCAGCTCCTGCCAACCTAGCAGTTCGAAAGCACGTAAAAATGCGACTAGATAAACAGGGACCACTTTGATGGGAAGGTAACAGTGTTCCGTGTGCTCCGGCGTATAGTCATGCTGGCCACATGACCACGGAAGCTTGTCCTTGAACAAACGGCGGCGCTTTGGCTTAGAAACTGAGATAAGCACCACCTCCTACAGTCGGTCACGACTAGACCATTCGGTCGTGGGGAAACTTTTACCTTTAAAGATATACCATTATGATTAAGTGTGTTTGCATATTCAAATAAAACACCAACTGTTTCTGAAATGCCACAAGAATCTAAAGTCTTTGGGTAGTATCTGGAGTTTTTTTTTCCAGAGCAAAGTCTCTTCTCTAGGAGCAAGCAACTCTGGATAGTATCCTGTATAATCATATTTTTCTGACTCACATTAATCTCAGATTTCACCCTTTTGTTTAGAAAGATGGTTTAGAATCATTGAGTTGGAAGTGACCTACAAGGTCATCTAGTCCAACCCCCTGCCTGTATAGTAGCAGGAAATCATCCTAGAGCATCTCCAGCAGGTGCCTGTCAAGCCTCTGCTTCAAGGTGAGAGTGAGTGAAGGTGCTTGGAGAGTGAGGGGGAATCCACCACCTTGGCAGATTATTCCATTGTTCAACCGCCCTTATTGTCAAGAAATTCTTCCTGATGTCCAGCCGGAATCTCCTCTCTTACAGTTTGTACCCATTGGACCTAGTTCTATTGTCAAAAGCAGATGAGAACAGATTTGTCCCTCCTTCCTTATGACATCCCTTCAGATATTTGAAGAGTGCTATCATATCCCCTCTCAATCTTCTCTTCTCCAAGCTAAACATACCAAGTTCCCTCAACCTTTCCTCATAGGACTTGTTTTCCAGCCCCCTGATCATCTTCGTTGCTCCAATTTGGCTGCATCTTTCTTGAACTGAGGTGCCCAGAATTGAATACAGTACTCCAGGTAAGGTTGCACCAATGAGGAGTAAAGCGTTACCACAACTTCTTGTGATTTGGACGCTATGGTTCTATTAATGCAGGCTAAAATTTCATTAGCCTTCTTTGCAGCTGAATCACATTGCTGACTCATGTTCATCTTGTGTCTTACCATCATACTTTGTTAAAAATGTCATCATTTATTTAAGGGATGGAAGTTTTCATTTTGTCAACCAGTCACGTAACTTAATATTTATGATCCACGCAAGATTCACTGCTGAAGTACAAGAAAGAAAATATCTGTTTAACATTCAGTTCTAATACAATAATGGCAGGAAAGCTTTGACTTCGGAGTATAGTATATTCAATTTTTTTACTTCTTTTTTGCACAATTATTAGCACTCAGTAAATAAACATGACTTGGTTAGTGATATTCCATTTTGCTTCTATGGCAGAATAAGGATTTGTACTTAATCATCAAATTGCCTTTAGACATGCACTGATAAAATGAAAGTAAATCACTCTAAAACTAATTCCTCCTGTCATACTTTTATAGCAACCTTTCAAAGATGTTTGCAATTTCCATAAAAAATGTGCATGCCAATAACATTTTTACTGTATCTCAAAGGAAATGTACATCCTGCGCTATCTTTACTTCAAGAGCTATCTATTTGGCTCACAACAAAACGAACACCCACAGATATCCACCAAATAAAAACCAACCAAATAAATACGGATAGAACAATTAGTAGAAGCAGAGTCAATGTTAAAACTACTGCAGCCAGGGACGCCGACTTATGTTCAACACTGGGGGGGGGCGCAGCCACACCCCTTGAAGCACCCAACGTTGTGACATCATGATGTCATGGCGTTGGGGTGAGTAGCCACGTGCTTCAAAAGCGTGTGTGTTCCCCCCCCCTTGGGCAGTTTTGCCCGAGCAGCATTGGCGGGGAAACAGCACCCTTCTCAGGCTCCCGGAGCCAGAAAGGCGCGCGTGTCCCCCTCCCGCCCAGGCAGTCTTCCCACCTCCTGCCCTGAATTTGGGAATACAGAAGCTATTCTCCCTTCCCCACCCCACCCCCACAGATTTTCTTTATTATTTACCGTTGTTTTAAGAGCTGGAGAACAAGAGTGCTTGGCTCGATCCCTGTGCTTTGCCTCCTCCCGGAGTCTCTCTCTCTCTCTCTCTCTCTCTCTCTCTCTCTCTCTCTCACACACACACACACACACACACACACACACACAGTGCAACACAACACGTCTTTCCCCACTAGAGGGGCAGCAGATTTTCTGGCATCCCTGCAAGAAGTCCTCAGCAGCCATAGCAAGGAAGCCCCTTCTCCTAGAGTTTTGCCCGAACGGCGGCAGGGGGGAAACCACGCTTCTCGGACTCCCAGAGCCCGAAAGGCACGTGTTTCCCCCCCAGCCTGGGCAGTTTTACAGCCCCCTCCACCACCTCCTTTCCTCTAGGTCAGAGCGGAGCCCCCAAGCCCAGCGCAGGCAAGATGCTGGTGAACAACCTTCCCGTCCTTCTGCTGCTGTCTTCTGGGCCCTACCCAGTGAGACAGCCATGCAAGAAGAATAGAATAACAATTCACCACACAGCCCTTTATGGCATGCGAAGGCACCTCCTCAATTCATCCCCCCCCCGCACCCTCCAGCCCCATGGCATCAGCCCATGACCCAGCCACTGCCCGGCCCCTCCTCCATCGCCCTTGTATTCCCCCCCGGCCAAGCCCCGGTTCTCCTGCCAAGCAGCGTGGAACTGCAGTGCGCTGGGTCCCTGTGGGGAGGGAGGAGGAAAGGCCTGAGCAGGCAAGCACAAGACAGCAGCAGCAGGACAGGCAGGTTGCTCACTGGCATCTTGCCTGTGCTGGACCCAGCCGGGCTTGGGTGCTCCGCTCTGACTCAGAGGAAAGGAGGTGGCAGAGGGGGTTGCTTTGCCTGCTACAATTGCAACAATAACTGAGACCAGTGCGCCTGCGCCACCTGGAATGAGCCTCGAGCTGCCCTTCCCCCTGCTGGCGTCATGCAGAGGCCTCTCAGCCAATCAGCAAGGGCTTATGCAGGCAGTTTTCCCGGGCGCCGCTTCCCCCTGCATGCTCGCGGTCGGTTCCGCTCTTTGCGGGGGGGGGGGGGCGGGGGCAGATATTGGGGTGGAGCAGCCACACCCACAAAGTATTGGGAGGGTTGCTGGTCCACATGCCGCACCCAACTCGGCGCTACTGACTGCAGCTGTTTCTATAATGAAAAGAGAGTGGACAAGCAAGAATTGTTCTGATTAGGAAACACTTTTCAAAGGTGACCCCCAGGGAATTCTGGCTGCTAAAAATATGAAAGAGCCTAAAACAAATCCTGTCTAAGCTTCCATCACACCTCATTGACTTGCCAACAAGATAATAATTTTTGTCTCACAGGTTGATAACAAGTTATGACTTCTTCTACTGTGAACACCAAGAAGACTCCTCATTGTAAAAACTTATTAGCGCTTCTAAACTCTCTCATAGAAAAGAACATTTTGTCTGATCTGTGCACATTGGCTATCGAAAACCTCAGCTGCAATGACTGAAATGTAGTATAATGCAAGGACACTACAACAATCTATGTTCCATATTGTAATCAAAGGGAAATCTATATATATAAAAACGGATGTGTGTGTGTGGGTGGGTATGTATGTATGTGGGTATGTATGCGGGTATGTATGTTCTGCATAGGCTTCTCAACGCTGGCACCGATCCGCACGAAACATGGCACACACGTACCTTGCGGTCTGGCAAAAAACACTGCGGGGGTCAGACCCCCCTACAGCCCCCCGTTTTTTAGGGAGGGGGGCCAGATCGTCAGGAACCAAGGGGATTGCATTGGACTAGAGGTCTGCTGCCACCCTGTGGTCACAAGCGATTCTGCAGGTTATGTGATACACAGGGACTAATCCAAAACGAAAGTGAAACTGCTTTGCACTGCCTGCGTTGCCCAGGCTGGAAACAGCATGATCCAGAGAGTTCCAACACCCAGTCGGATCTGAGAGGGACCTATTTCCAGAGGGCTAACTGCCCTACCACAGGACCTGCAGACATTGTTCAGTGAGTGTGCCAATTTCATTACACTCCTTTGCTTGATTCTGTCCCTGTATTCATTCCTTCTCCTAATAGAAGCTGGGGATACTTTGTCCCCCGGGCAACGCCGGGTAACAAAAGGCTAGTGTTATATAAATTACCTTATATCTTGATTTATCCAAGCAAACAACAATTGTTCATTTCAAACTACAACAGCCAATAGTCTAGTACAGTGGTTCCCAAACTGCGGATTGGGACCCAGCAGTGGGCAAGCCAATTTCAGGTGGGTCAAAAGCACTTAGGGCAGCCATATTGAAAAGATGGGATGCTGGAAAGGAGGAGGGCTGTATAGTTATTTTGCTTGTTGTAAACAGGGTTTTTTCTTTCTGATTCATTTTGCTATTGGAAAATAGCTGAGAAATAACCCAACTTATTGCTGCATTCTCAGGAAAGCAGCAGGCTCTGGGGTCAAAGTGACGGAATTTCCTGCCATGACATCACTTTTGGAGGGTCCCGGACAGACTATCATTCTAAAAAGTAGGTCCTGGTGCTAAAACGTTTGAGAACCACTGGTCTAGTAGTCAACATTCTGTCAAGAACAGCTTGATTTCTAGCACAGAAAATATTTGGCATTAATACTGTAAAACAATTTAAATGCTCAGATTTTAATTCAACTTCCGTGACAACTGGAAATTGGTGTTTAAAAAAAGCTGTTGCCAATTCCCAAAAAGTTTAAATACTTTTCCAGCACTAGTTATAACAGTAAGTGAACAGGTGACAGGTCACTGTGAGTTCAGGAATACACAAACAGGACATAGGTTAATTATGCTGCCACTTATCCTATTTATCTGACAAAGTTCCCACAATCTGATCCAGTCTTATCTACCTTAAGGCTGCAATTCTATATACACACACACCTGGGAATAAGCCCCACTAAACCAAATGGAACTATAATAAACATGTCTTGTAGGGTTTTTTGCATGTAACTTGTACTGGCTGGACAATAATCTTCAGATTCGCCACACGTTAGACATTATAGAATCACAAATTCACACTACCCTTTTTTTTCAGTTTAGCATACCTGACAATACCAAATTGATGGCAGCTCCTGAACAAAGCCACGCACTGGAGCTTCCATGGGACACCGCGTGCTGCCACTGGGGTCCTGACACCCTCCCTTATATGTGGATGCAACCTTGTAAATGTGACATGGGAAGGGAACTTGCCATGTCCTTATTACACCTCAATGTATTATACCTCAAAACATGTCTGAACCTATGTGAACCTCAATAGTCTCCACTAGGAAAAAAAGTGCAAAACCTCCTAATCCAAGGAGGCATATAAAAGCAATGTCAATGTTGAAAGCAAACTTCTGTCAATCTGGGATGAATGCTGTTTGCCCCCTCCCATTCTTAGACTATGTTTTTGAAGTTTTGAACTCCCCAGAAACTCCTGTGTAGGTTCAGCAACCCTAAAAAAAGCAAGCCTTTGCCCTTTGTTTTGAAACTTTATTATTCCCCCAAACACATGCTACATGGGGACTGGGCTTCACTCCTTGTCTGGGAAGACTACCCCTCCCTCACCAAGACTGACATGTGCTTAGTAATTGGGAAGCCAAACTTATCCATATAGGTAAAGGGAGTGGGATGGAATCCACTTCCCAAATCAGGTAACTTGATGACATCTTCAAAGCACAGTTATATATTTCCAAGCCCACAAGGTATTTTTCTGCCAATTACCTGAGTGACCCATTCATTGGGAACTCAGAGAACAGAACTCACTTGCTCATCCATGAGCACAATGACTGGGCATTCTTTGAGCAATGTAAGTAGGTTGAGGTAGTAACCATCTAGCTAGACTGCAATCAGGTACTTTTTCTTGCTTTGACAGCAGACTCCAGCCCAAGTAGAAACTTCCCTTAGTGGCATTCCCTTAGTGGCATCAAGCCACTCCCTCGCAAGTCCTAGCTCCCTAGCCGTAACATGGCAATAATAACACTTATAGAATTTTGGCAATAATTTAATGAATGTAATACCTGCAAAGTGCTTTGTGCACTTGGAAAACACTAAATACACTAATTCTCCAGCACACAGACCTGCGCCATCCTCCCGGACTCCAAGAGTGGTCCATACGAGCTTTAGGGTGTCCCTTGTGCCAGCCAAACTTTGCTGGCCTAACTCCCCGTTAGGACTGTGCTCTTAATTACTATGCTTCACCAGTCTCCAAAGGACAGGACACTCAATATGGTTAGTAAAAAAACACTCAACCCCGTCTCATTTTCTAGAGATAGGTTTGAAACTTTTTTTTACACACCACAGCGAGTGTATAATTTCTTCTGTCAGTGAGCGATTTATTCCATCAATTGTTAGCTGGGCTTATTCCCAAAAAAGCTGGAGAACTTAGTTCTCACTGAACTCTGGCCAATTTGCAGCCAGGGAAAAGTGTCTTGTGTCAAGATTTATGTAGACAGGAAAGGGCACCTGCAGTTACACTCTGTACGAAGTGTTACAAAATGCCACCACTTTTTCAGTTTGTTAAGGCAAGACTGAATATTTTTATTCAACTTATCTTAGTGAAGCATAAATATGTACTACCAATTCCCAAAAGGCATCTTTTGGAAGAACTTTAGTGGCCAGACAGAAAACGGAGACGATCTACTAAAAAAACCACTCACCACACCTACCCTGGTCATGGCTCCTTTCCTCCACGGTGCCCTGTTGTGGTGGCACTGCACACAAGAATTATACATGATAGTGCGAGAATTGTGCAAGACTGTGGTGCCTGGGAGAGCCTGGATACCTGGGGTATCCAGGGTGCCACAACACAGTTTAGGAACAGTATTAAGCAATCTACAGTATTAAGCAACTGTAATTCCTGTATACTGCAGGAAAAAACTACTAACAAACGACCAGGAAGTCTTCCAACCAGGGAGGGTCTTCCAACCCATGAAGTTACCAGTTCCCTAAGATCTTTGGAGAGGAGGGCTTTTGCATGTCCCTCAATTGCCGGGGTGAGATTGGAGGAGACATGTAGAAGGGGTCTTCTCAGTTGCAGTCCATTCCTTGCAGAACTTGCTCCCTGAGGAGGTCTGCTGAGCACCTTCCTCTGCCCTTTCATCCTTCTGGCATTCTTTGAAGACTTATTTGTTTGGTCAGGTCTTTTAATGCTATATTTAGTTTAGGGCTTAGTCTTGGGCGGTTTTATTTTTGTATGTCTGTTTTTGCCAGTTTTATTGTTATTTAAAAACAGTATTGTAAGCTACCTTGGGTCTTTCAAGAGTGAGGCAGAGGAGCAAAGAAGGGAGAGGGGTGGTCCTGCTTGCGCGTTTCCTAGACACATGTGGTTGACCACTATAGGAAACAGCATGTTGAACTTAGTAGGACACCATCCTGACCTAGCAGGGCCCTTGCGTTATTTTATGTCAGAAAGTACATTTCATGTACGTATAACTACCTCTTTCTGATGGCTTAATACTACAGACACCAAATTAAAAGCACATTACAATCCATGAAAATCATTAGTTAGTAAGAGAATATTACAACTCACCTAGTAACTTTTCCCGCTCCTCCCTCCTTTCTCTGGCAAGCCTCTGTCTTTCATCAACTCTCAGTACTGGAGCAGGATCTGTAAACAGGGGGAAAGAACAGATTTAATATCTCATGCCAGCAAATGCAGGAGTCTTAGTTCAATAAACATACAGCTTTGTGTACGTACACACACACACGCACACACACACACACACACACACACACACACACAGCCTTAGTTTACCACCTCGGCCTTTGAGTTAATTAACACTCAACACAATGCCATCATTTTTAATAGCAGCTTTACTTTTTGTGCTCAAAAAGCCTAGCGCCACATACAAACTGATCACAAACAGGAACTACATGTCTGTATGCAATGCAAACATTTGTCAGGAAAACACATGAGTGATGGACCAGTAAACATTGCACTCCGGGCTGTGTAGCAATGTATAAAAGCACTTCTCAAAGAGCTCAAAGAAGGTGGCATTGTTTAGAAGATCAGACTAGTGGTTTTTTTCTGATGGCACATGCAATAGATCTTACTGCCATCTTAAAACTTCTGTTTTAAGGGATATGAATGAAAAGTTAATTGTTTGGCAGGAAGCCCAGGTGCCAGTAACTGGACTTATGGGTACAACTGGCCAGCTGACATCATGTCATCGATGTCATAAAATGCAAGATAAGTTAGGAGCTGGAAAAAAGTTTCACAGGGTAAGGGAACCTTTGTTTCCCCCATTTCTAATGAACTCTCTTTTCAGCTTGAATAGCTTTCAAGTCTGAGCAGCAGAAAGAAAGGCATTCAGACATTTGTAAAACTGACAGTGTGTGTGCTCAAGGAAAGCACAACTCTTTCCTAATTTATTTTATCGCTGTGCCTGCCAAAGGCTATAAAAGGAAGAAGGGAAATGTGCTGCTAGGGGCTTTATACAACACTACACAAAGCAAGGTCAATATTTCAAGTAATGCCCAGCAACAAATCTGTGCTGTGGATCCCATGAAGCAGCAAAACAACAAACAAAAACCTGACGTGTGCCACTGAGTGTATACAGGGTTTAAATTTTGGTCAGATCTCAGCAGGTTTTAGATCTTAAATGCAGTATCAGTGTCAAGAGTCTAACACTGAATAAGAAAATGTATTTTAAATGTGCCATCACACTTTCACTTTCCTGTGGAAAGCATGAAGGCAAGAACCTTGAAAGCAAATGGAAACTCTTTTTTTCTTATTTTCTGAAGAAAATAATGTGTGCACATGGGGGGACAGACAACAATTAGGATCAGAATCAAAGTGATAAAGGCTCCTTGATCTGCTGCACTTTTAATCTATTCCAGCTTCAGCACTATTTTTAGAAAAAGGAAAAAAAAATGGGCCTGCACATACATTCAGTGCAACTTGTCCTCTGACCTGTAACAGAATTTGAACTTTTAAAATTCTCTAATAGGAACCAGTGGGCTATTCCATATCAGTTGTCTCATCACACAATCTAAATTCCCTTGAAATGCTTCCTTGAGAAAGCATAAGAACATAAGAAGAGCCCTGCTGGATCAGGCCAAAGGCCCATCTAGTCCAGCTTCCTGTATCTCACAGCGGCCCACCAGGTGCCCCAGGGAGGCATGAGACAAAATGCTTGCATCCTGTTGCCACTCCCTTGCACCCGATACCAGTAGCCCACCACCTATGTAAGGAGGTTGCACAATCCATCATTGCCTATAGCCCACGATGGACCTTTCCTCCAGAAATCCGTCCAATCCCCTCTTAAAGGCATTAAGACCAGATGCCATCACCACCTCCTGTGGCAAAGAGTTCCACAGATTAACTACCCGCTGGGTAAAAAAAGTACTTCCTTTTATCTGTTTTAACTCTCCCAACCCTCACTTTTAGCGGATGCCCCCTGGTTCTGGTGTTTTGAGAGAGGGAAAAGAACATCCCTTTATCGACTCTGTCCCTTCCATGCATAATTTTGTACGTCTCAATCATGTCCCCCCTCAGGCACCTTTTTTCTAGGCTGAAGAGCCCCAAACGCTGCAGTCTTTCTTCATAAGGGAGGTGCCCCAGCCCCGTAATCATTTTTGTTGCTCTCTTCTGCACCTTTTCCAGCTCCACTATGTCCGTTTTGAGATGCGGCGACCAGAACTGGACACAATATTCCAGGTGCGGCCTTACCATCGATTTGTACAATGGCATAATATTGGCTGTTTTATTCTCAACCCCCTTTTTAATTACCCCAAGCATGGAATTGGCCTTCTTAATTGCTGCCGCACACTGGGTCGATATCTTCATTGAATTGTCCACCAGCACCCCAAGATCTCTCTCCTGAGCTGTCACAGACAGGTATATAAAATCCAGGTATATGATATCCACAGGTTCACCCACATCCACGTGCCTGTTGACCTTTTCAAAGAATTCCAAAAGGTTTGTGAGGCAAGACTTACCCTTACAGAAGCCATGCTGACTTTCTTTTAGCAGTACTTGTTCCTCTACGTGTTTTAGGATTTTATCTTTGATGAGGCTTTCCACCATCTTACCCGGAACAGACGTTAGGCTGACCGGCCTGTAGTTTCCAGGGTCCCCCCTTCTCCCTTTTTTAAAGATTGGCGTGACATTGGCTATCCTCCAATCCTCTGGCACCATGGCCGTTTGAAGGGACAAGTTGCATACTCTAGTTAAGAGGTCAGCAACTTCGTTCTTTAGTTCCATAATAACTCTTGGGTGTATGCCATCTGGGCCTGGTGACTTATTTATATGTAGTTTATCAATTTTATCTAAAACATCTTCCTTATTAACCATTATCTTATTAAGCATCTCACAGGAGATCACAAACTAACTATAAAATGTTGCAACAAAAGAAAAAAAAATCTGCCATTTCCAAGTACAAAACAAAGTACACAGCATACTACCTCGAACTTCCTTCTCAATAGCTGGAAAGAGATTAAAAATATAGTATCATCTCTGCCTGAAGAAAACTACAGAAAATGGTACAATATCGAGAACACATCTTTGAAAAAGGATTTTAATACATATTTCAGGTGACTGATATCCATATTGATACCTGGCTTAGTTCCGGTGTTGTTGGGGTTCTGCCCTAAAGCTGCAGAGGTGGGATGGCTAGATGAAGCAGGCTTTTTGTCTTGCACTTTAGAACTTTCAGACACTAAAATTAAGAGAGAGAGAGAGAAGAAAGAATAACGTTCAATCAATCATATTATTACGGAAGCAGGGGATCTTTGTTTTTATTAATACATAGTCAATCCCAGGGATGAACCATGACTATACAGCCGTTTTATTCAAAATGTGGGGACCCACTTGGTAGGTTGTGGCCTGATGTCAGGTGGGTTGTGGAAAGATGGGAGCAGCCATCTTGGAAACTGCAGACCTTACTCTTGTTATATTACTTTTGTATAATATTACAGCAACACACACGCACACACGCACACACAGCAGTATATATATTATAATATATTTTTATATTACTTATGTAATATTGTATGTATATGTTGTATATATTGTATATATATATATTACAGAACCAAAGTATTCTGGAGTATAGGACATCGCTTCAACATAAGGGGCATATGGCAACTTACTGGAAACAGCACAGACATTGACTTCGTAGTTGCACTGACTGTCACACCCCATCCATTATAAGACAAGTTCTACACCACCCACCTGCAAGTAACACAAAGACTTATCCCCACTAACCTATCTGTCAGATGAAGAAGCTAGTTGAGTCAGCACTGGCTGAATAATCCAAACACAGACCTTCTTACATTAAAAGCACATACAATTCTGTAGCTTTTTCAAGGGAGTCCAAGCTGACCAGTCACTGGAACTCACCTCCAAACCCTGCCTCCCAATCTACATCAGATCATGCACTCTGTCCAGAGTAAACCTACCATGTTCTTGGGTCCCAGTGCTAAAATGTTTGAGAACCTATACAATTTACACTGGTTTTCTCTGTCTTTTTTTGGAAGGGGAGAGGTGGCAAGCATGTATACCTGAATTCACATGTCAGTCACATATTATGAGGCAGGCAGGCTGACTATATAACTATTGCTAGAGGTGTTTGTTTACAGTAAGATAATTTTACTATACAGCGTATTACTGAATACAATGGGCTTACTTCCCAGTAAGGTAAATAACACAGTATATGAACACCTCTAACTATTGATCATTTTGAAATTTGAAAGACTCTCCTACAAATGTAGTGTGTCAAGTAAAATACTTTCTTACCCATCACAATTGTACAGGGCCAGATAATTTTCCCATTGATTCCTATGCTTCCTTATAAATTTTTCTTGTAAATGTATCTTTTTGCATCAGAATGGAATACTGTACCCATGGCACTTAAATAAAAAGAAAATTGCCATGATATTTTATGAAAGGTGCCAGAAGCATATTTGAAGTGCTTGTTTCAATAAATATTCATCTTATGACATACTGAGCCCACTGAATATACCAAACTGCATACTTCAAATACTCAGAGCATGAAATTTTAATGACAGTGCACTTGAGATAGAGCCAGCAGACAACCATATTAAGGGAAATTGTTCATGTCATTATTGTATATGACGGGAATTATGCTAAAAGCAGAAGTAGATAGTCCAGGCAGGCAAATTTAATTTCTAGATTTCACAATGGACGGATCTGCATTATCTGCAGGTTTGACTTCCATGGACGCCGACCCACCCCCACCCCCATTTAAGTGCAACAATAAGGGGTCTTGTACATCGGAGGCTGCTAGAAGCCTTCTATAATATGCATTGGTTGACATTTGCTAGTCTCTCCCTAGAAATGGAGTTCAAGTTTTGAACCTTCCAAATCTTTAAAGTCATTCTACAAATCTTTAAAGTCATTCTAGGGTAACCCAGAAGGCCGAACTCAAGGAGAAAGGTATTTAGTTTGAGAATTCCAGGCCAGACAAAAGGCTGAAACTGGGTTCACATGCGATCTACGGCATGCCAATTACTAGAGAAAAATAAGAAAACTATTGATTTTTGATTTGGAGATATGAAAATTAACTCATGCATGGTTAGAATTCCAGCTAACAAATTTCTTCTACAGATTGGGCTTGCAACTTTTTTTTTAAATGTTTCAAAAACTTTTTACAACCCACCCAACCCACAGTTTGTGAAACACTGTGAAACACTGATCTAGGTTTATGAACACTAATTATCAAGTAAATACTATTTACTGAGTAGGAGGTAACTAGATTATATTCAGATAATCTGCATATAGAAGTAACAAAACCTGAGTTACTACAGACCACAAACCTCAAAAACTGGTCAGCAACGCTACACAAAGACCTGGTCTAAGGCAAACAACTCACACTTTATATATAAGAAACACTGAGACCAAGAGATAAGTGATTACGGATGGATTGCCATGAGGCCAGATTTGTTTCAAGTCTCTCAGAGATCTCTTAGTAGATCCCCAGTTTACCTTCTACCTCCTCCTGCTTCATTGTTTGCTATTAACAAGGCTCTTCTCCTGGAATCATGTCTAAAAATTCAGACTATAATACATAGTGAAAGGTGACCAGAGAATAGTTTAATGATGCTTCAACAAAAATACCATAGAATTGGAAGCTTTTTGGATTGGGAGGTAAACCTTCCTAATAAGTCTCTAAAAGCAACAAAGGGATGGTCGATCTCTATGAATCCAGCTTACCTACTCTGTGTTTTGACTAGAGGCTACCCCATCACCTCTAGATGAAGGGTCATATATCATTGATCCTATCCAATCCTATCCAAGTTTCTAGTGCCAATGCAGCTGCAATGCAGCCCCAAGGTAAGCACACAAAAATTTGCTGACCTTGAGAAGGCTTCCATGACTGACCACAGAATGCAGCACACACCCCATTGGGACAGCTACACCAAGGATGTAGGATTTGGGTAGGATTTGGCCCTCATTCTTGCGGACAGTGCTAACCACACCTCTTAGGCTTGGAATGTTATCTTTACAAAGCAGCATTCATAAGAGTGGAGACTCTTTCCATGTCATGTTCCTAAATTCCCCACAATAGGTCTACCTGCAGTCCTAAGTTATGCTGTTCCTGACTAACAATGGGAACATTTTCTTCCATTTCTTACACCTCACACCTGGGAGGGAGGGAAGGGAGTAGAGAACACCCAGGGAATCTTGGTAGGTAGGAGAGATAATCTATATATAAAATTTATACCCTGTATTTCAGCCTGAACACTCTCAAAGTGGCTTACAAAGGTAAATACAAAACAAATTTTAAAATTCCAACAAAAAGCAATAAAACCTCTAGGACAAAAGCGGTAAAATCAGAATAAAACAGCATCTAAAAACAGATCTTTAATACCATCAGAAGCACAAGAGAACAGGACTAGTCATCTCTTGCCTGAAAGAGTTTCACCATCACTACCTCATCTCAAAGGACAAGTGTACAAGGGAAAAACCTTGCTGATTATCTTAATTGGCAGGCAGGTTCATGTGGGAGAAAGCAGCAGATTTCTGACCTTCAAAAAGTCAAAAAGAGCACATTGAATTGAACCTAGAAACAAATTGGGATCCAGTGATATGCAAGGTCCCCAATGATCAGCCCCAGTTAATAACTGGACCATGCTCTACAAGTTTTAGAGTCCAAACAACAGTCTGGTATACAGTACAATTACTTGTCGTCATCTACAAAGGAAGGTACTGAAACACAGATAACTGTGGTCAGGACAGATCATCTCGCGTCACGAAGGACGCAGCTGATGCACCTACCAAAGTTGGTGGAAAGCATTATAAGTCACAGGTGTCATTTCTGAAACCATCAGCAAGATAAGATCTAAAGGCATTCCCAAGGAGCAAACCTGATTCTTAAGAGAGAGTGCAATCTCATATGGATTATTACATACAGGGCAGCTTGAAAAATTTTCTAGAATAAGGGAGGCTTATTACTTTGATTTTTTTTGTCCTTTCTTAAGTGCAATCTCATTATGTGCTGCTAGAACTTCTGAAATATATGTTATTGATGCTGTATAATGTTATTAAATGTTATTTATTCTATGTTATCATGTCACACAACTTTTGCCTTATACTATTAGGCTTTTAAGGTGATGTTGGGATGAACTTGGGAATGGCTTTGGAACGGGTTTCAAATTTTTCCCAGTGAAATTAATAATTGTACTCATTTGCCACATCTTAACTATAATAAGGAACGTTTTCAGGAATGGATTAGGTATGTATAAAAAGAGAACCGTGCCATACATTTCATATACATTATCTCGGTCATTCTAGTATCAGTCCTGAACAGCAAGCCAATACTTTGAATTTGAAGATAAGGTGCATTAGCAGCACCAGAAAATAAACGTTCTATGTAAGGGAGGTGAAAGAATAATAGCTATTTCAGCAGCTATTTCAAAACAGATACAATGGGGAAAAAATTTCTCACACATTAAATCTGTGGTATTAAAACGTTTTAGACCGGGACCCACTTTTAGAATGGCACTTGTGTTGGGACTCACCGGAAGTGATATCATTAACCTGGAAGTGATGTCACAGCAGGAAGTGATATAATCAAGCAGTAAGTAACATAATAAAATGACACTCTTGAAATGCAAACTGACATTCTTGGACTGCAGCAATTGTACGACTGTAAAACATCTGATCTGACAGAAAGCAAGAATAGGATAAAATATTATGTAAAAGCAGTGAACTAAAAACACAATTTTAAAAACCCTCTCTTGAAAATTCAAACTGTTAACACTCACAAAAGGAATATAACAAGAGTAAGGTCTGAAGTTTCCAAGATGGCTGCTCCCAGCTTTCCGCAACCCACCTGACATCAAGTCATGTCCCACCAAGTTGGACCCAAAGTTTGAATAACACTTCATTAAACCTTCCCAAACCATTGGAAGTGGATTCTCCCAAGGTCCAGACAGCCATATAACTGGGAATTGCACTGTGCTGTGGCTGCCTGCCAGTGTTTGCCACTAGTCTGGCTACCAGGAGCAGCTGCTGAAATGGCACAGTTAAGGATTCATGCCAACCTTCTCCTTGAATCAGGGACATGTCTATGTGAGTAGAGTCCTCCACGTGAACAGCAACCTGTGCAGACAGTCCATATTGATTAACTTTGAATATTTATGTACTCAACAAAAAAGTTCTCAAAATGAAATTCGTCTCCCTCCAAAAAAGACAGATAGGCTCCTAGTCCCTAAAGACTTGACACAGCCTTCTTAAGGAATTTGCATCAGTAAAGCATTGGAAATCTGAAGCACCCTCACTGGAAAACAAGAGGAAAAAAAGACCAAGCCACTGTAAACTACTGTATATATTTATGTGAAGCTTATACCTCGAAGCCAAAGAGCAAAGTAAAGTAAATAGCTGGCTCATTCCTTCTCCGTTTGTCAATAATGCTTTTCACAATGGCATACTCAAAGCTTTTAAGATAGGCAGACTACGGTTTCCATCCCTTTCTGGAAAATAGCTCATCTCACACTGCTTTCTTTTCTTTTTTTTTAAAAAAGAGTTGAGTTCAATTCAGATATGTTGGCATGAAAACATGCCATTCTGCTAGCTAGCTGAAAGCCTCTTCTACTCATGGTATGGCTATTTCCAACCTAGCAGGAAAGTGCTGGGCAAAAATGTGACCCGAAATCTTGAGACGTTCTGTTTCTACACAGTTTTGCTCAAAATTTCTCACCAGATCCCTGCATTCAGGCTCTATTGTTATTCATCAGATTTCTCCTCCTAACACAAATCCCAATAAACCAAGGCACTGTTCCACAACGAAGCCTTCCACAACGGTTCACAGAATAGCACAAAAATGTTTCCCACTTCTACTTAACAGTTCTTGGATTCAGGCCACAGAGCCTATAAAATTGCTGTCAAGGAAGAGCAGTCAGCAGTAATACGGAGAACTTCCATTCTCAGTATTAGAATTGTTCCCAGTTCTGTCAATGTGGACTCAATGGACTATAGACTGACAACATCCCAATTGACTGTACTTTCCCCATTGCTTTCAAGTCTTATCTCATTCTTTCTGGTTTATATTTGTTTTGTGAGTACACCTAAAATACTGCTGATAAGTATCTCTTTCTTGTCCACTGTTTAAATCTAAATTGCCGCAATAGTGCAACTGCAGCTAAAATACAATCTATTGCTTGGAACACAGAGCAGAGCTAGTTAGTCCAACCCCGCTTTCCAAAAACCTATGCTATTTGGGACTATTAGAATTCACCTGACCAGCTGCTCCAGCTTCCTATGGGGAAAACTGGTCCAGAGGATGCTAATCAAGGAAGGATTCTATCACCATCAGAGTGAAAACCACAATGGCAGTTGCCAACAGAGGTCTGCAGGGAACTCAGAAGAAGCAGTGTGCCAGTTCCAGACAGCAGTGCTGATGCAAAAGGACCAGTTGTTCCCTTGTGTAGACACTGGCTGGTATCCCGTTAGTCAAATCCTGTGTTACCTGGAGGTGGGTCACAAACCAATTTTTGCTGGATTTGTGAAAAGTTTTTGAAATATAAACAAAACCTCTGCAAGCACCTTTGCCTAGTTTGCAGAAGAAAATCATTAGCTGGAATGCTAACCTATGGTATGAGGTAAACTTCACACCCCCAAATGGAAATGTGACATTTTCTGATTTTCAATAAATTGTGAACCCAACTTAAGTCTTTTGTCTGTCCTGGAAAACCCTACCTGTAGTACACATCTTGCTCTCCAGTTCAACCTTCTGGGTACCCTGGAATTACTATAAAGCAGTGGTTCCCAAATGTTTTAGCTCTAGGACCCACTTAGTAAAAATGACACTATCAAGACCCACCTACCTAATTTTACGAGACTTGAAGTTTCATTTTACCAGTCGCTAAAGCCACTGTTTTTATTCCTTTTATTATTATGGGGTGTGGGTGGGACCACCTTCAGGAGAATGTGAGAGCACCACATTCATTAGATCAGGACCACATTCATTAGGTCTAGTTGCCTTGCTTTCCCCTTTCAGTGGGCTACAGCACAGTAGCTTACTCATAACTAAACACACATTTGTGGTTCAGTTTCGCTTTCCATAGGGCTCAATACATTTTCCTTGTCAGCTATCAACCTGTCAGTTTCGTGACCCACCAAAAATAGGGTCTGGACCCACAGTTTGGTAATCACTGCTGTATAGGTTTGGGAAAAAGAGGGTGTATCTAGGGACTCCATTTTTAGGGCGTGTCTATCAAGTACACGCACACTAACACACACACAACACAACACAACACACACTCTATCAACCTAGGATTTCAGGACCCCTACTAATAATATTAATATTAATATTAATATCTCCAATTTCTTTGAGCTAAATGCTAAGCAAAATGTTGTGCCAGTGAACAATAAAATGATTCACAATGGTATTGTCCTTATAAGCAGATACATCAGAAAATGTAATAAGCAAATGCAACTTTTATTACTTCCTAAATAAAAGTCCATTGGGAAAACAAAGGCTTTGAAGGAGCTCCTGGCTCTCAGCAGCGTAACAACGTAACAGTGGCCCCTATGAATGCAATAGACATCTTCTTAAAATCTCATTTCATTGAGAGAAATAGATTAGTTCTGTGGAGGGGAAGTTGATGTCTTGGAATGATTTTTTAAAAAAGAATTATTGGATTCATATTATGATATTTTCATACCACCATGGTGTCTCCAGAATGGATTACCATCATAAAGCGGGGGGGGGGGGGGCTATTGTAGTCTTCTCCCTAGAGATGACACCTATGCTTCATTTAGTGCCTGTCCATGCAATTGTGCTAATTATGGCATAGTGGTCCTGGAGCTGGATCCAGGTTTAAATCCCTACTCAGCTATGAAGCTTCCTGGGTGACCTTGGGCTAATCACTATCTCTCAGCCTCATCAGCCTCACAGGGTTATTGTGAGGACAAGACCCTTCCTAACTCACCTTCCTTCAAAAACACAGAACTATGATGTTAAACACACTGCTATTGGCTGAGACACTACCAAGTGCTTGCAGTCACTGCTTGGCTGCAGAAGAATCATGCGGAAGGTTCTGTTGGAGGCAATCACAAGCCCATTGTACCATGAATAACTATTTGTATAGTGAGCCTTGTTTTTCAACGTCCATCATAAAGTGACTTGCTCACATTGTGACACATGGAACTACAGCAAAGGAACTGTAGAATTTTTTTTCCTTCCGAAACACTGGCTGGCCATTTCTCAGCCATGTATTCCAACCCACCCACCCCCAAAAAGCAAAACAGTATTTTTCTCCCTGTTCACAATGCATGGCATTTGCTCTTCAATGAAACAGACTCCATTTCCTTTTATTAAGAGAACAGGATATGTTATGAATGGAAAATGCATTGCTGACAACTTTGTCCTGTAAATTGAAAAGCTGATTCCACTGCAGGTAAGCACTAATGAAACCGACAGCCAGCTGGCTCATTAAAATGACTCTTCAAAGCAGGCCTCTAGAATGACTCAGGCAGATGCTACCAACTGCCTGACCAATTTGACATTTTATTCCCTAGTGTATGAAGCCACACCTTGCTTTAGCAATCTAAGCTTCTGAGAGGCCGCTGTTAAAGCAGGCTATTTGCTGCTCACGAACAAATGTATAAAATGTAGGGCCTATGAACATAATTATCTGGGGGGGGAAACTTTGAACTCCTTCTAGTCTGTTTATTTCAAAAGGTTGAAAAACTGAAAGAAAGTTAACTAGCCCTGATTAGGATGAGGGGCTTCTAAGATCTCTTATTCGTCCAAGCACTAGTCACCATAAACAGTGCTGCAGGGTTTTATTGTTGGTATACTTTACAACTCAAACAAATATCTACAGTGACCTGTGAATTATAAATTTAGCCCGACACTCATTTTGAATATGGGAACTTGGGTATTCAAATCCCTGTTGACTGGTCTCCTGATAATTCCCTGAAATTATCTAGGGCACAATCCAATGCAAAAATTTCACTGTATGTAGAACTGTAAGATAAGAAGTCCAGCAGATAATGGACATACCGCAGCATAGTACCCTATGCTGGCATGACCAAGGCCATGATGGGTTGGGCAATCTCCTTACATTAATGGTAGGCTACTTCAGAATGCCAGGTACAAGGGAGTGGCAACAGGATGCAAGCATCTTATTGTCTACTGAGCTCACCTGGTGGGCCACTGTGAGATACAGGAAGCTGGACTAGATGGGCCTTTAGCCTGATCCAGTGGGGCTCTTCTTATGACATCAGGAATATACTAGCATAAACATGTATCTGTGATAAAGGTACCCAGGGTATCCATGAATTCAATTATCCATGGATTTGTGCTCTCCCTATACCCCATTACCTTTGTTTATGTTAATTACATTCACCTGAAGAGATAAGGTGTCTTGCTTAAACAAACAAACAAACAAAAGGTCATAGCCAGATAATCAGGCAAGCAGCCTGCACCCTAGAAAGAGGACTAAGGGCTCAATCCTAACCTGGAGTTAGGCTGGCAGAATTAGGCCAGGAGAGTTTGTCTAGCCCAAGGGCCAATTTGGACCATTCTCGGAGTCAGGGAGGATGGCGCATGTCTGTGTGCTGGCCTCTCTGACTCCGAGAGTAGTCCAAACATACTTTATGGTGTCCCTTGTGCTGGCCAAACTTTGCTGGCCTAACTATGCAGGTTAGGATTGCCCTCTAAAAGTGAAATGAGTATGTCAATGAATATGTAACTTGAACCATAAAGTTGAGGCAACAAGCATACTGAGGCAGGGGGAATATAATGTTTTGAGACACAATGCCACAAAATACATTTGCTTAATTAAGAATTAATTTGCTTAATTAAAACATACTGGTAGTGCGTGTTAAATCTCAGACATTCATGTGCAGAAGCTTGTTTGAATATGCAAAAATGGCTGAGAGTTGGGCCCATCTACTTCACAAAATAAAGTTCTGATATACTTACAGCTAACACCTAAAACTTGAGAGCATGATAGATATTTTTCTGCTCATAATATCAGAATGATGAAGGAGATATGGCCATAACCAATAAAGCAAATCCCAACCCATAGTCTTTGGTTGTTCAGAACACCATCCATTCAATATTATCCCTCTGTTTTTCTTTCAACACAACAAGCATAAGTAGTTCAAAGTCTACTCCAGTGAAAAATAAACAGCAACTAAGCAACTAGATTTATTTTAGTAAACAATGCCATGCTTTGAAATGTGGAGAAAGAAACCTACTGTCTCCTAGCAGCTGATCCACACTAGAGCTTTCCACCCTAGTGTTGGCCTCTTTTATATCAAGAACTTTAAAAACATTCATTTTACTCTTCTTCCCTCCTCATTTGTCTTGCTTCTGTTTCTCATGAGCCACTTAAACAATCCAAAGTGAGGAATGAAGGCTGATTAACAACTCCCACATTGCTTGAAGGCCATTCATAGTAAAACACAAAGGACAAGACATACAACTGCACATCCCCATTTTCAGACTTTATTTCCCAAACAAAGTTCACAACACAAACTAAAAGATACACATACTGAGACTTTCGTGGTTGGTGACTTTCGTGAAAGTAACTCTTTGATTTGTAACATTGCAATTAAAATTACTCAGGTTTAGAGGCCATGGTCTGTTAGGATAGTATGGAAATTTGTAATAGGCCAGCGAATTTGTAATCTTCCCCACCAGAAATCTTGAAATTCTATTCCCCAGTTTAGATAACAAGCTGCCCTCCCTTCACCCTATCCCCATATTTTTTGAGTGCAAAAGAAGAGTGAAAGTTCCTGCTTTTGACTAAAATCACCACAATCTCTTATGTTCAAAAACTGTGGTTTATTCTAACTAGTTAGCAAAAACAAATCTATATCAAACTGGTTCAACAAGAAGCCTTCAACTGACTTCCTCAGCCTGAAGTTTTTAATTTTTTCTTTCTTAGAACAACTCCCCGCCCCCAAACATTCCCAATAGTATGTGGTAGGCATGCAGTATGAGGTAGGGAAGATGAGATAGACAAATTGGATTACATCCCTTAATGGTTCCCAAATTACATCCCAATTTTTGGTGGGTCATGTATAAGGAAAATGTATTGCTCCCTATGAAAACTAAAACAGAGTAGCACATGCATGTTTACTCACAAAAAGGAAACCAAGCCTTGGCTCTTTAAGGCCAGGTGAAGAGGAACAGTTCCAGTCCAAGGAACATGGAGCTCAACAACATTCCAGAAGGCAGTTGCACACCCAAAATAGTAAAAAGCAGTGGTCTCCAAACTGGAGACAGCTATAGCAGCCAAAGGTTTCCCTGGCACCAATGGTGCTTAACGATTCCCGTACCTGCCCCAAACACCAGGCACACAGCCTGCTGCGGCAACAGAATCCGGAAGCAGCTGGCCATGGCAACACAAGGAGGCTGTAGTTGTGGCTGTAAATACGCTTCCCAGCAGAATGGTAAGCGCTGGTCACCCAGCCGAAGGAGTCAGCAGACACCAGTTCCGACCCACGAGCCAGAGTCTGGAGACCACTGGTAAAAAGGATAAAAGCTGGTAAAGGGAAATGACTGGTAAAGTTAAACTATTTTTTTTTTTAGTCTTAAAAAGCTAAGTGGGTTCCAATAGAGTGTTGTGGATCCCGGCGCTAAAACATTTGGGAACCACTGCCTTAGAACATCAGAATTCTCTCAAAAAAGAAGAAGATGGAAACTGGTATTTAGTTAGAGATCAAAGCACACCCAGCTTTGTTAACTCAGTACTTAACCATCAAATACCACAAAAGGAAACAAAATTGTGTAAGACTATTTGAGCGCCTATTTGCATAAATAAATACCACTACCAGGACGAGAACAGCAGAAGTAAAATGTACTTTACGCCATACATTCTTTTTCCACAATGAAGTTCCTGAACCATAGGACAGTGGCTTCCTGCTATCCCTGCAGGATGCCTTAAGAAACAGACTTATTAATTTGCTGGTTAGTTTATGCCCATATTTTTCTTCAGTGAACCGGCATCTGTTCCAGTCTGGGCCTGAGTATAGATCAGGGATGTCAACCTCATTTCACAAAGAGGGCTGAAAAGCATTCATGGCTCTTGCCAAGTGACATAATTAAGCAGGAAGTGATGTCATTAAGCAGAGGGTAGCCAGAAACAATCACTTTGTTCTCCCATAGAAACTAATTGGCTGCAAATGACAGAAAAATGGTCAAATCTTGATTGTATTTTTCAAGATAAGAGCCCAATTTTCACCTTGGGAGGCCCAATTATCATGCATGTCACTCTTTCAATAGTGCCACTTCTGCTGCAGCATGACTTTGCAGCTCAGCAGTTGAGGGGTGGTCTGCGAAGTGATGCCTTGGCAGAAGCTGCACTGTGGAAAGGGCAGCCTGCAAGGTAATTGGGCTCTCTCAGCACCTCAGCAGTATCTCCTCCTCTCACCCCTCTTGGTCTGACCCTTACCCTGTAGTGTTCCTTGCCTTCTGACACTGCCTTCCATTTCTACCTCCCAGAGCCTCTGCAGAAGCAGTGCTGCTGAAAGGGTGGCTCTGGGAGAGCCCAATTATAACAGGGGCTCAATAAAGAACAACTGGGAGCCAACATCAGGCCTGCGGGCATTATATTGACACCCTACATCTAGAGGGCTTTATAAGTCTGTTAAGAAGCAAACCATTCTCAATCACACCAAAATGCTGTGAAAAAACCCATCATGTCATTTGCCAGGCAACTGATTATTTTGCACATTTGCCAAAGAGCCAGTATCAGGATAAAATGAGAGAGAGAGAGAGAGAGAGAGAAGGCTCATCTCTCCCAATTTTGGCAAATCAGCATAATAGTAAATATCAGATCATTTGGATACATTCACATCAGCATTTATTCGAAAGCAGGTTCAGTAGCCTGAAGGAATCACAGAGTTGTCCCAGTGCTAGGTCATTTCAAGATAAATTAGTAGTACGAAGGTACCCTGGTGCCTTGGGCTTAGCAATATAAACTAACTTGCTATGCCAAGACTCAGAGCCTTTAGCAGAAACAGGTTTGTGGTGCCAGTGGAAGGAAGCTCACACAAGCCCTCTTTCCCTCTCTTAACAAACCAGCCCTTCTCACACACCTGAATCCTGGGGTGTTATACAGACATACCCACACACCTTATTCTCTTTTTCCAAATTGCATTGCATTTTTGCAACAGCAGGTTATGCTTTAACTCTTTAGCTTTATTCCTTCAAATGTAAAGGCTAGTAATTTCTTCTGGAAAAACAATGCAAACGAAATATTTTAATGTAATCAGTAGCTTTTTACACAGTAATTACATGTTGCAACCTACTATACAGTCAAGCTGAATAATGCTGAGCAAACTCATCTTGCATGTGACTTTAGAAGAAAAACATTTTTATGCAATATGTTAGAACTATAATGCACAATCATCATAGGCCTACAAGCTTAAGTCCTGGTATGGGATTTTAACCAATAGTTACCATCTGGCCCAAGAGGCTTATGTGGATTCTGTGATTTATTTTAGATCTAGTTAAGTTAAAAATAGCTGTAAGAGTTTTCAAGCATGTTTTCAAATATCATTGACTGAAAATATTACCTAACCTTGAAAATGTGACCTAAACATTTTGGAAGTAAGTAGCCGGCAGGTATCACTTTGAATAAGACAATTATTTTTTGCAAGTTACATTTAAGTAAATCCACAAAATAAAAGTCTCTATCCACGGGGAGATGCATATATTTTTCCTTTGCCGAGGCTCTCACTGATAACCCTACATTCAATCTGAACACAAAACCTGAAATGAGTCAGTCACTGTTAAATGTCCCCAATAATCAGTATTGTTTACAAGAACAAAGAGACACTCTGGTTTTTTTAAACCTATTTAATATATACTCCTCTGGAAGCAAGCAGATCCACATTCACAGCCTAGGGGTGTGCATATTTCTTTCCCAAAAATGCTACCTGCTGGGCAACCAATATTTGTTCTCTAGAAACACTGCTGTATTTTTTTAAACCACCACAAAATTATCACTCTATTCACTTCAAATTATCCCCTTCTTCCCATCTTCCACTATTTATCAAATTTTCCTCAACTATGGCAGTAATTAATAAAGGATAAGGTTTCTTAATCACCAAAACAAAAAAAGACAATTCATAATTACATTTTGGGCCTGTAACCAATCCAATGTGTCTTAGAAATTGACCAGCTCCAAGACTAAATGACCACGCTCTTAAGATCTCCAGATCCACCACATCATTTAATTCAGAAGAGGAAAGAAACAGCACTCACTGGCACCATAAATCGTATGTTAAAGCAGTGGCTCTCAAACATTTTAGCACTGGGACCCACTTTTTAGAATGATAATCTGCCAGAACCCAGAACACTCTGATAGCTGTCATTGGGGGGCTTCATTCCAAAACCTCTTTCAACATGGCCACCATCTTAGGATACTACAAGATTCCACAGGTAAGCTGTACTCATGGTGATGTCAAAGTTTCAGCAGTGTGATATATAGGCTAAAACAGTGGTTCTCAAACTTTTAGCACCAGGACCCACTTTTTAGAATGACAATCTGCCAGGACCCATGGGAAGTGATGTCATGAGCGGAAGTGCCATCATTGTGACACCAGAGCCTTCTGCTTTTTGAGAAAGCAGCAATAAGTTGCGCTATATCTCAGCCATTTTCCAACAGCAAAGTGAATCAGAAAGAAAAAAGCCTTTACACAAAGAAAAAAACACTTTTACACAAGCAAAACAACCATACAGCCCTCCCCCTTTCCAGCAGCTCATCTTCCCATATTTTCAATATGGCTGCTCAAGGTGCTTTGCAATCCATCTGAAATTGGTGGGACTCAAACCACAGTTTGGGAACCACTGTGTTAAAAAGATCAGCATGGATGAAAGGGTGACAGTAAAAGGGTACTTCTAGAGAAGGTTCTAGAGTTTGCCAAGGAACAAGTTCTTGGCCTCAACAAAACGCAGGAATGTGGAAAAACACCTTCTCACTCTATGAATTACACTGTATCTCCTGGTTCTAAAAGCCACTGAACCAGTTTCGCAAAATCAGAGGCACTCTGCTTTAATCTTTTTAAAATAAGAAAGTAAAGCAATGGGAGTGTGATTTTGGATGTGAAATAGCTAGCAGTGGGTTTTGGGTTTTTTTTTGGTGATATTTTTTTCCAAAATTTCTTGATTAAAATAGCAGATTGCAGTGTTGTGCGTTTTTATTCTACATTCTCATTTTTATTAATTTTAAATGCTTTAAAAGTGTACTAGGTAGATGATATAGTGTCAGCAGATGCAGCCACAGTATTATTTTGAATTGGAAAAATAGTCTATTTTAATTTTGGGAAAATATCTGGAAAATATCATACACACCAAAATGTGGTGTTTTGGATTTTTATTAGACTATTTTAACCCCGAAAGGGTGGTGTTTTGTCTTTTTATGTGGTACTTAAAAAAAACACAACACCCCTAGAAATAGCTAAACAGATCCTTAATTGTTTTTTAAAAAGATGGAAACCGTAATATTTAATGGATCAATTCAACAACCCAAACACCAATTCAAAAGAATAGTTTAATCTGTATCAGTGTTCTTCAACCTCTGGGGCAGGACTCCAATGGGTTTTGCAAAGCCACATTCAGGCGGTTCAAAGCCTGTGCAAATGTGGGCTTGGGTCCAATCCAGTAATGGTACAGCCTTATCAAAACTGAGTTCTCCATATACTCCTGCACAGCCATCTTGCTCCGCAGTTCCAAACGCTGGCCCTGCTCACACTGTTACCTCACAGGGTTGTGGTGAAGCCACAAGAGGTAAGGGCAAAAGGGGTGGGCAGATTAGGTTCTGGGGGGGGCAGGATTAGTGTAGGGTTCCCGGTCTCATACTGTATTTCGTTGTTGGGTGGCCTGGCATGAAAATGTTGAAGATCTTGCCTAGCAAACATTCAGATTGTGACCTGAAAGATGTAGGTTTCGAGCGAGGTTTCTGGTGAGGCAGACCAGGGAGAAAACTCACTATAAGACTCGGGGTCAGAGTTCAGCAGCAGACCAGATCACCCATGTAGGCAACCAGGAAGAATCAAATTAGATACCACAGAAGACCAAGTGAGTTCTAGCTTCCAGGCTCGAGTAAAGGAGCCATTCTGCATCTATAAGAACAGGGGGTTGGGTCAAGTATGAGGGTCCCTATATAAATGTTCAGTTCAATTGTTTCAGTCAGATCATATGCTTTGGAGCTATCCTTGGTCCTGCACTGAATAATCACTGCTCTGCTTTATTTCACTTGATACCTGCTCTCTCCAGCTGCCCTTTACTGGCTCCCGTAAGTATCCAGCAACTGGTTTACTGCTGCCTGTCCAGGCATAGTACTAATTTTCTATACTTCAAAGGTCTGAGGAAGACTTCCTGTACCCAGTGAACAAAAATGTTCCCTGCTATAGAATTGCTATAAATTCTTATTATCCAGGGAAGCAGGACAGCATGCCACCAGATGGGCTCAGCTCATTTTGATATGCACATATTTAAATAATTTATATCCTGCCATCGCAGGGATGCCCCCCCCCCCGCTAATATTTGCATTTCTCACTTTTCTCTCCTGGCCTTCACAGCTGTTTTGCCTCAATATTTTTATGCTGCAGGAGTTTTTTTTTTTTTAACAATTGAGGAATTCCTCTTTTTTTTTTAGTTAGCACAGAGAAATCAGAGCTTCTCTTCAAGAGACATATGGGTTGCAACCAGTAGCAAATTCTTGAATTTACAACCCGGCTTCAATTTATAGCCCAAGTGGCCTTTTAGCAGATATCACAACTGACAAAACCTGAGAATTCATTGTTTAATCACAGTGGGTTGCCAGAGATAGTTCTCATGATACCAATTTTAGAAAATGAGCTCATGTGTATAATTTCTGGATTATTCTTTAGACCTGTGCTGGCAAAATAACTTTAAAAGCAGCTGTTAATGTCAGTTCACAAATTACTCAGGATACAAGAGTGTATTGAAAAGTGTCTTCCACAATTCTGGTCAATACCCTTGCTGTGGGACATGGACTGGTGACAAAGCATTGGCTGCCGTAAGCCAAAATATTCTGTATACCATTGGCTGATCATGGACAAATAGTACAGATCTGCACTTTCCTCTCTTGCTTCAGAGTAGGACAGAGAAATGCAAGGAGGGGAGAAAAGGAAATCTTTTTATGAATGAGACCACAACTGAGTCTTTTAAAAGAATGTTCATTAAAAAGCAATAATGTTTGAATGGTAGTTTGTCCTGGGTACAGGAGTGACCCAATGTTCACTGATTTGGTATCCACTGTTTCAGTTATCCACGTATACCATAGATATTGGGATTCATTTTAAAAAGATAGGAGAACATTAAACAAATCTTTCTTTTTTCACTTTTATGTATCAGTTCACAAAGCAGTTTACAGGCAAATAATAATACAGTTAAATGGCTCCCTGTCCCAAAAGGGCTCACAATCTTAAAAAATGCAGAACACCAGCAGCAACAGCCACGAGAAAGACACTGTGCTGGGGTGAAGTAAAGAGGGACAATTGCTCACCCCCTGCTAAATATAAGAGGACACCACTTGAAAAAGTGCCTCTTGCCCAGTTAGCAGGGGTTATGCCCAGTTAGCAAAACCACGGATGTTCTTTAAAAGGCATCCCCAATATCCACGGTTTCAGGTATCCATGGTGGGGTTGGGAACAGAACCCCAGCAGATACCAGGGCATGCCTGTATATATGTTTCAGGAAGACAATACAGCCCAACTGGGTTTTTAACATACAACGCCTCAGCATGTTGCCATTTGCATATTATATTTTACACGCTTCCCTCACACACATATTGGAGTTGGTGAATGTAATTTTTGAATCAACTTATTTTTGCAAATAACTGTTCAATGTGAATGGAGGATTCACTTGAGCAGTGTAATAGACTCCTCTTCTAGTAGAAGCTGCTGTTCCAACAGCATCCAACAAAAAAGCATGCTGTTACTGCTCAGGCAATTGGCTCAATAAGCCAGTGGCTAAATCTTATGTCTCTCAGCAACTCCTTTTGAAGATGGTGTGACAATCCCCAAACTATCCTGGACAGGAGCTTCTTTTATAAACTAAAGAAAGAGCTCCACAATCCGTGGGGCAGCCCAATTCTAAGCTTCCTTGTGCCAACAGCTCCAGTGGTGCCAAAATGGCTACCACTGAATCCTATGAGCACCAGAAAGTCGCCGGAGGTGGTCTCGGTGAAAGGGAGCATTTGCTCCCTTACCCGTGGTAGATTGCTGCCAGTGGCAATAGGTCTCCTCAGCTCTGCACCCGCTATTGAGCAGGCACAGAATCGAGGAGACCTGGGTTGGGAGCACAGGATCAGGTATCAGAGGCTGCTGCCATCTCCACCCCCCAGGCCGATCCTCCCCTCATCCAGTTCCACCCCCTCCCTGCCCAAAAAGCCTCCTTGTTGCGATTTGATGTATTCCTCCTTCTTCCCTCCTGTCATCACTGAGCTCTAGAGTGGAGAGTTGGCTTCTGATGGGGAGGTGAAAATGGGAAAGGGGAGCCTTTGTGGTTAACAGACAGGCTGTGGTGTCTCTGAGGGGCAGGATTAGTTGCTGGATGGCGGGAAGTCCCTCTGCCTTGAAGACCAATGGTGACATACATACTGTTGCAACAAGGCGAAACCTGCTTTCTAGGCTAGATACAAGGTAATCTGAACCTTACTAGCCAGGAACTTGTACAGTGCTGCACCATATCTTGGGGTGGAGGGGTGGAGATGCAGTGTCATACAACACTCTAGGTTCCTTCCCTCCATAAATCTCTAGAAGCAGCCTTCCCTCCACCCAGTCGGCACCCATGCCAACTGACCGCCATAGTTAGTAATGTTACAATAATAATGTTACAGTACAATGTTCTATTAAATCCAATTTCCACATTTCCACTACACACACACACACACAAAAGTGTAGCAAGGATCAAGGGATGGAGCAGTGCTGACGAGAGCCAGCTAAGTTCTCAGTGGGATCAAATCAACAGGCTGCAACATGGACACATTTCAGAAGAAAATAACTCCTACTCTGAGGCACGTTGCACTGACTCATGTGTCCCTGAAACATACAGGCTGTCCCTTGCATACACTACCCATCATAAAGATGGGTGTTTCATCAATAACCATGAATTGCCATTCATCTCTTGTTTATCTATCATTAGATTTTTATGCACGTATTTGAGCACATTTTATGTCTTATTTTACATCTATCAACTTTACATTTCACTGTGTGCGTGCGTGCGTGCATCACACAAAGATCCTATTCAAACTCATGAATAGGGGTGAATTTTGGTGTTGAATACCACATAAAAACACAAAACACTGCCTTTTGGTCGTTAAAATATTTGAACAAAAACACACCACACCACATTTTGGTGTTGAAGATATTTTCCAAAAATTAAAATAGACTTTTTCAATTAGAAATATGTGGCTGCATCTGCTGAAGAAGATGCCTATATCACTGTATCGCCTATATCATCTACCTAGTACACTTTTAAAGCATTTAAAATGAATAAAAATGGGAACTTGGAATGAGAATGTAGAATAAAAACACAGAACACAGCAATTTGCTATTTTAATCTAGAAATTTTGGAAAAAATATCACCAAAAAAACCACACCCCTACTCATGAAAGAAAATGAAAGAGTTCTATCTTTTCAGAGTGCATGGAGATTATTTAAAACAACAGTAGTAGAGGCTCAACAAAAGTGCAAACTGCAAAGGAAGAAGGGATCGACTAAGTCGAACAGTGTGCCAGTGTAGCTAATGAGCAGAGGTGAGTTAGAGAGCTATAAAGGGCAAAGAAGTTTCCTTCCGTAAATGGAAATCTTGAGCTAATGGGGAAAATAAAAAGGAACACAAACTCTAGTAAAAGATTGTAAGAAGATGACATGGAGGAAGAGTGGAGGGCTAGCAACATTAAGAGGGATAATAAAAGCTTCTTCAAATGGGTTAGAAGCAGGAAGCAGACCAGCCGGCCAGAGTAGCAGTTGGCCCACTGGAAGGTGAAGTGGGGGCTTGGAGATTGCAGAGAAATTGAGTTCTTTGCCTCTGTCTTCATGGCAGAAGACCTCAGACGATAAGCTGCCCAAATGGCCGCTCCTGACTAAGGAAAAGTCAGATAGAGGATAAAAGAGAAAATGTTTCACATTTAAAGATCAATATGTCATCAGGCCCAGATGGTATCCACCCAAAAGTTCTTAAGCTACAGAAGGAAGTTGCTAACCTCTTAACTATAATATGCAACTTGTCCCTTAAAACTGTCCCAGTACCAGAGAACTGTAGGATAGCAAATGCCATGCCAATCTTTTATAAAGGAAGGAGAGGGGACCTGGAAAACTAAGGCCAGTTAACCTGTTCCAGGTAAGATGGTGGAAAGCCTCATAGAATAAATAACAAGTCTTGCTGAGGGGAATCCGTGTGGCTTCTATAAGCAGGCATGTAGATGCAGTCGAACCCATGGATATTATATATCTGGATTTTCAAAATGTGTTTGTCCCTCACCAAAGGCTGCTGAGAAACCTCCATAGTCAGGTAATAACAGGGCAGGTCCTCTTAAGGATTAAAAATTGGTTGAGGACCAGGAAACAAGAGTGGGGGTTAATGGACAATTTTCACAGTGAAGAAAGGTGAAATGCAGTGTGCCCCAAGGATCTGAGTTGTCTGTAATGGATCCAGAGAGAGATCTTGGGTTGCTGGTGGACAGCTCGCTGACAATGTTGAACCAGTGTGTGGCAGCAGTGAAGAAGGCCGATTTCATGCTCAGGATCATTGCAAAAGGATTGAGAATAAAACAGCCATTATTTTGTCATTGTACAATGGTAATCATGGTAAGGCCACATCTGGAGTTTTGCATACAGTTATGGTCACCAAATTTCAAAAAGGACATAGTGGAACTGAAAAAGGTGTAAAAGAGAGCGACCAAAATGATTACTGGGATGAGACATTTCCCTTATGAGGAAAGGCTAGGAGGGCGGGGCCAAGTTTAGAACCGGGTGCCACGATCCTCTCTCTCGCCAGAGAGATCTGACACGAAGCCTTCTTTTTGGGGGGATCTACTCTTGAGTAGTACTCCACTCTAGAACCTAGGAGTAGGTCTACAGCTTAAGCGCCCCTTGAACCTGAAAGGCAGCATAAACTGATGTTTTGGAAGGCTCAAGGTTGCTGTTTTGAGGAGTGCTTTCTTCAGACGCCATTAGGCGATCTCCAGAATAGTTCTTTTCTCCTGCTTCCCCACACAGAGCAGCTACAGAAGTTTTGGAAAGAAGTTTTGAAGAAATTGCAACTTAAATTCAAGAACTACAACCTAAGAACTACAAAACAACAAAACTAAACTGAGGTAAGACGTATGTGATTCTACTGTCCGAAACCGAAGAAGAATAAAGATATCAGACTGTCTAGTTTGAAAGTGACGAGGCAAGGGAGAAGAGAGGAAGATCCCTCCCTCAACACTCAGAGCAACAACAGAGATTTTTGAAGGATTTGAAAACACACTTGGGACTATATTTTAACATCAATTAACTCCGTAAAACATTCCGGGACACTATTATCTGAAATAGTTGAAGATTAAAGAACAAAGAACAAAGATTTAAGACTGGAGTTGCGATGGAGAAATAAAAGACAAACTGGGAGTGAACACAGCCGATCTTCCCCCCTTTTTTACAACTATATTGGACCTATTTGGGTGAGTTGGTTTGTTTGCCTGTTTGGATTTATGGATTGCGACGGGGACGGAAGACAGTTGTGGTAGATATATAACTGAGCTGGCTTGAGAAATGCCCTGCTTCAACGGAGAAATGTGAGAGGGAGAGATTGCTGTAATTGAATGTACGAGACTCTAATTTGGTAGTGATCTAAATTGTAATTAAGTAAAATTGACTGAATTTATAAACATGATTGAATTATAAGTGCGATGGTTGAAGGAGAACATGGCGCATTAAGGAGTTGGGCGGACAGAAGAACAAAGACTGAATTACTTTCACCTTTGCTGACTGAACTGTTTATAGATAAAAAGCTGTGTTGTGTCTAGACATTTAATGAGACATATATTTGTAATACAGAATATATAAGCACAGATGTTTGGCTGAAGTGACTATAACTATTGATGGTCATTGCATAATTCTCTTGTTGGGTATCTATGTGTGGGATAGAGAAGCAAGGGAAAAATATTTTTATGCATAGACATATGTTTGTGTAGCTTCCTACACCTTGAGGCTAAAAGATGTCAAGACAAGAGGGAATGCGGGAACTTTTAAAACAGGATAATACTAGCCAAACTGTACAGATTTTACTAATTAAATTATTCTCAGAAGTCCAACAGGTATGGCAGGAAGTGGTGATTATTAAGAATATCGGAGAGAAAGTCTTGCAGGACCTGGAGAGTCTATCAGAAGAAGTTAGCTATCTTGATAAATCTATGAATGGAACTGGAACTGGAGAGGCAGACAAGACCATGGACCGAATAGAGATTAAATTCTTTGAAGATGGAACTGGATCAATCAGGATCTGTGACTAGAATACAGAGCCCCTTAGAGAGAAAAATACAGACTACTTGTAGGCAAACTACAGGCCGGCTACCTCCAGGAAGGGAAGTAGTCTTAATGGAGGAACAAATAAAAATTACATGTGAGACATACAGAAAGCCCTGATGATACACTTGGACCAGTCAGCCTTTATGACTAGAATGCAGGGCTTCTTGAAGATGAAGTCAGAGGCTACTGAAGAATTTTGCAGAGAGTGGGAGATAAATGCCAGGAAACAACAACTGGATTGATTGATGTTTAGGATTGAGATGCAGAGTCTTTTTCGGGAGTGTTCAGGGAGGAAGATATACAGTAATAATGTAAAGGACGTAGATAGCTGAAATTGGTACAATAAACTGAGAATGAAGAAGAAGATGAAGAAGATGAAGCTCTGAGTGAAAGAGAATTTGATGACTGAACTAGAGAAGATATAACCAATGAGAAAAAGATAATATTTAAATAAGGGAGACGATGATGAAACCAGGAATTAAGATACTTTTATTAAATTTGATCTTCCCCTTAAAACGAAAAACAATTCAAAAGAACTTATTTTTTTTCTTTTTGCTATCCTGGTGTAATAATTAGAGAAATTGAAAGTAGTAATTGTATGTATGTTTCAGAGATACTTAAGAAGATGATTGAACAATGTTCATGTTAAAAGTTTATGGAGGGATAGTAGAATAAATATTATAAGTTACTGTATTATGATATAGAAATGTTGGGTTAGAGTTAATCAGATAATTATAAACAGATAGTAAGAGATAGTAAGTTTTGTATACAGGACAATTAAGCAATGTTAAAGTTATGATATAGATTGTATACAAACATTAATATAGGTAAGATGACTAAGCTGTAATCAGTGTGGACCTTTAGTGTGAACCTTTGTATCCCCTTCCTACGTACTATCCCCTCCATTCCCTATACCTATATAAAAATTTCAAAAAGAAAAAAGAAAAAAAAAAGGGAAAGGCTACAGGATTTGGGGCTCTTGAGTCAAAAGCAGGGCTCCCAATCTGGTAGGTCACAACCCACCATCCAGGGAAGCACTCCTTCCTGGCCCTTTAAGGGGCAGGGAGGTAAGGAAGGCAGCAACACAATCACTAGGATGGTGCCACTGCTAGGGATTTTTTTTTTTCAACTTACCAGCCTCCAGTGCTAAGTCCTGGAGGTCTGGGGTTTCCAGTTTTACAGCAAAAACTGGAAGTGCCCAAGTTTTTTTCTTTGGAACGGGAAGCCCTGCTGAGGGCTCCCCAAACCCTCAGGACCCCCAGGATTCTAGCACTGGAGGCTATTAAGTGTAAAAAAAACCCTCCCATCCCTAGCAGCAGCATGATCCTGCTGCAGCCCCACCCCAGCAAAGACTTGGGTGGTTCCACCTCCCACGGAGGACTTTGGGAACCACGAATCTATAGGAAAGGCACCTGAAGATTTCTAGCAGAAATGTCCATCACAGGTTTCAAGCTGCGATAGGTGTGTGCTACCTCCTGCCTTTAGAGGTGTGATACTTCAGAATGCCAGGTGCAAGGGTGTGGCAACAAGATATAGGTATTTTGTTGTCTTGCATGCTCCCTGAGGCACCTGCAGGGCCATTGTGAGATACAGAAAGCTGGACTAGATGAGCCTTTGGCCTGATCTAGCAGAGGTCTTCTTATGTTCTTAAAATTTCCTGTGTGTAAAGGTACCTTGAACAAGCATTTTATGAATGGATGCCTGTTCTCTTAAAATAAGAGAACCATGTATCTCCTTTCTGAATACCTCTTTGCTCCAGCAGGATTCAGACGAACTTGTTTTTCATTCAATTGGTGGTGATTACCACCTGATGACCTTGGCCTGGCTTTTTAAACCTGTCACCTAGAGACTATTCACCTTCA
>JAJKFI010000050.1:4769293-4789195 GCA_029204185.1 Lerista edwardsae
GCAATTAAAATAGAAACTATATTAGGAAAATTTAGTTTGGTTTTGTTACATGCAAATCCATAAAAACAACAGCAGCTTCATTTAAATAATAGACATAGCCAGACTGCGATGCCAGACACTGAACTCACACTGCAAGAAACATGGAGACTTAGGTTTATGCCCCATTGAAGTTAGTAGTCTATACAGCCCAAACGTTTTTTGTTCTTATTCAGAAGTAAATCCCACTCAGTCCAATGAGGCTTACTTCTGAGTAGACAGTTATTATTGCTATTAAGTATTTACCTTCACCCTTCCATTCCACTAATGTGAATGGAATTTAGGTGTGGCATGTCTTCTGCTGCATTACACCCAGTGCTTTTTATCATAATTAAGTTGTCAGTGTCACTAAATGCTCACACTGTCCCTGTTCCACAGGAAAAGCTAGCACGTGTTTCTGAGCCTTCTTGATATATGAACAAGTCAGAACTACCCCACTGAAACTCTGTTCATATTTTCTATAAACACCTACAAATTACCTTAATTTGGGGACCTGCTTTGTTTCTTTTTGACTACATGTAGTATGCAGGATATGCTATTGCTGCTTTAAGGCTTATTTCCAATGGAGCTCCAGCAACAAGACACTTTCATGGCTAGAAATTGGAAAGTGCTTAGGGAAGGCTGACTAAGGCCTTTAGGTGCATCTAAGTTTGTTTAGCTTTAGCAATTACGATTACTGTTTCCTAATCTAAAGAGACTATAATAATTCAGTATCTCAAATATTATTTCCAAAATTATCCCTCAACTCTCACACCAAGAAGGTCTCCATTTATCAATTATGTACTTTATGCTTCATAATGTGTTCCTATTATTCAACATATTCAGAAAGTGGGACCAGCATTTTTTCCAAATGATGGTGCCCTTATATTTGGCAGAGCGACTGTCCCTCTTCACCCCAGCAGTGTCTTTGCTGGTGTTCCTTCTGCATCTATTTAGATTGTGAGCCTTTTGGAGACATGGATACCCTCCAGTGACAGTATTTAACTTTTTTCTGTAAACTGCTTCATGACTGTTGTTGTTAAAAAGGAGCGTGTGTGCGTGCGCGCATACACAATTCATAATATTGGATTTGAAAGCCTTCAGTTCAGATCCAGTTTCCAGTTTCTAAAAACTCATTCTTTACCACTCTGTCAAATGTTATTTGCAACATCCACATTAATATATTGATGTGGATTCATTTTTAGACAGAAGAGTTTAGGAGTTGATCAGGGGATTAAATACAATGGTTTTTCACATCTGGACAGCTAGATTAAGGCTTGAATGAAAATGAGGCTGCAGGCTTGGCCTACTTCAGCCTAAACATTTATTCACTTAACAAGCTATACTCTCCCCACCCCCATTTCCACAATATGCAATCTATTATTACTTGCAATACCAAAGTTCCTGATTGAAATGAGGTGCCGATGTCAAAAGCCATAGGGAAGTCAAGCCAAAAAACCTGGCCAGAGCATTACTATAACTTTTCCCATACCTGATTGGCTTAAAGAAATATTTTATTCCATTCATCTTCTTTTAAAAAACCTAATTTAAAAAGTACACTCCTTTTATTGTATAGGAACACCATATGCAGACACCATTAATACAAACTGTGTTTTGCAACAGGTATTGAAAGAAATCCTTCAGCATATAGAAAAGCAACACCCTGACCAAACAAATCGGGACACTTGTTCCATCCTAACACCAGATGCACACTTTGCCAAGCCCATTACTGGCAGCAGCACTGACATTTATGCCAAGGAGGTCAGCCTTTGACTAAAAGAAAGGCAACAGAATTTCACTAAGAGCACATAGAATGTTCTAGGACACTAGCATCTGTCAGTTTGAAATAGTATCCATATAAATTAGCCAGGAACAGTCCCAGACAAATGTAGTTTGCAGCTCACTCATTCATCTATATGACTAGTCCAGAATAGGCAACAGATATGAAAGCGTTTTGGTTTGAGATGCTAATACGAGTCTTATTCCAGCATACACTGACAATCTTATGCAGTTTTACTCTGAAAAAGATCCCATTGTATTCAGTGGGGGTTACTCTCAAGGAAGTATGCACAGGACTGAAGCCTACTGGCAGGCTCCGATCCCAGGACTCTCAGGGTGTCTTTTACTGTGAGATAGCTAGTTCTCTACTCAGATATATATTCTGGATCCATAAGCTTCTGAGAACTGTGCTGGTAATTTAGGTCTAATCTCTACAAGAACAAAACTATTGTTACATATCCAGGTCATGGGCATTTAAAACCAGAAAGTGATTATGTTTCATTTAAAAGATCCATAAGGAACTGCAACCCCCCACCCCATAAGCCCAATTTCCCTTTTAAATACCAGAGTAAAACAACAACATGTCACTGCAACACTCATTAGAATTCAGGCAAAGCACTTCAACAAAAACCACTATAATATTCTGACAAATGATTGCCCAACATTGACTTCCATAACCAAAACAGAAAGCATAGAGATGGTTAGTTTTCTACTTTACAGGTAAAAATTAAGAACCACTTTCTCCTATTCAAACCACAAGTTTAGAGAAAAATAAGGGTGCTTACCTACTTCCTCCATTACAGCTGGTACTTCATTCATTGGGTTTTTCGAAAGATATAGACCTGCATGACTTTTACCTTAACTATAAATCCATTACATATACAGATGAAATCTGCCTAGCAGTAAAGCAATCCAAAGAATGAGAAGGGGAAGGTTTGTCAAAGACACCTTGACTCTGACACTTCAAGAAAGCCCAGTGCAAACAGAGCATAGTTCTCCAGGTCAAGGCTGATTTCTTCTTACAGTTCCTGATTCAGCGTCTGATCAAAATGGAGTTTGTCAGTCACATCCATGAGATTATTAGTTGGGGGAAATGGGGGAGATCTGCAGAGCCCTTCCCAATGCAGCACGTCAACAGAATGAGAAGCTTAGCTGAAGGTAAGCCTGAAGCAACTGGTTAGCAGTGCCAGCAGCTGTCTACAAACCACGCTGCACAATTCATAGACTAGCCACCTGCTTTGAAAAAAAAATTAATCTGAACAGGCTTTAACTACCACCAGTTTATTGCTAAATACATGCATACTGAGCCTCACAGTAAACTGTTTTCTGTAGCATTTTTCTTTCTTAAAGAAGCTACGTTTTTCTCTTTTAAAAATATAAAATTAATTTATACTGACAACTGAAGAACTGACAGAGGCTAATAACCATGTAAAATAGGCAGTGCCTACCACTGTACTGGGAAATGTACACAGAAAAGTGGTCTTTTGATGCAGGCATCCTTCCAGTAACCAGAGCATTATTGTTAAGGTGGTTTGGAGGAGGTGGGGAAATCTGCTCACCTTGGATAGTATTGTAACAACTCATTGTGAACATATTGTGACTCCAGCCCTTCTGGGCATGATCAACCCTTTCTCTTACCCTCCCGCACCACTCAACGTACATGATCCACAACTCCTCTTCATAGCTTTTCCATGTTCGATATCCTCAAACCCATACATATGTTCACTATTTCTGCTTTCTTCCATCAGATTCTGAAGACAACACTGTCCTACACCTGAATCATACTATATGAATTTATCAGCCTTCTTAAAAAAAACTACAAAACAAGTATACCTCTCCTTGTATATTTGCCTTGTAGTTTTCTATCAAAGAGGGGAATGGCTTAGCCAAGAGCAATATGCTACATATTAAGACATAATTGATCTTAAGCACACCAGTATAATTCACCAGCTTAGGGGCAATATTGGCAATTGCCTTTGTCCATATATGGGGTGCAATTATGATTCCCTATGTCCAAAGCAGCTGCCAGTCAAGAAGCATACGGCCATGTGGTAGAACACAGTTATGCGAATTGCTACCCAGGTAGACATACCAAGCAGGGTTTGTTCATGGATCCATGGCAGCACTGAAATTGACATTTAGTTAGTTCACAACTTAAAAGCATGGAACAAAAATTAACACTACATGTCCAATGTTATTGTTTTGAGGAGTGGGAAATATCAAAGGCTGCAATCCTATACATTCTTATCTGGGAGTAGGGATGAAATCCTATACATACACTTTCCTAAGAGTATCCCATTACACTCAATGGGGCTTACTTCTGAGTAAACATGCCTAGGTTTGTACTCTTACTGGCCCTAATATGGTAGAAGTTCTCATCCTGCAATGTAATAACTACTTTATTATGTTGACGCTGGAGCAAAGATGTTGCTCAATTGATAAACATTGTTCTGTTTTTTTGTTTAAAAAAGGTTTTGAGTTGAAGGAAAAAGTCTAGATATCTTGGGAATTAATAACACATTAGATATTATGGATAGCATTCCTGTATAATTGAACATCTGGACTACAGATAAATGATCCCTTATCCACACTTCCAAAATCCAAACTACTCTGAAATCCAGACATCTGTCCAAGACATTTCTGTAATGTGAGCACTGGAAGGTCTTGTGCTCATTCCTACGTACAGGCAATAAGTTCTATTCCCTGCTCTGTCATGTACCATTGTTGAAAAATGTCAATAAGGCCAACACCCAAGTGGTAACAAAAGAGCAAGAGGAAGAATTTCTCATATTTATGCAATTATTCCAAAATCCTGACAAATCTGGAATCTAGACACCTTTCCATACCAAGTGGTCTGGATAAGGGGCACTCAACCTGTATAAACAATAATCCTTAATACAACTTCAGATTTTCCTTAGATCAAAACTAGAGTCAAATACATTTTTAACTGAGGTCTAACTGACGTCAATACCATGCTAGTATACAGATGGGTCTTCTTTATCTGCAGATTTGGAACCCGTTGAATTAACGCACTGTGGCTAGAGGGCTCACAGAGGTCTCCTGGACGCAACTGTAAGTTCTTTCTGGTCATGTCCGGGAAGCTTCTAAGGCACATAGAGATAATCCGTGACCACTATGGGCTTCAGAAGTGTTCCAGACTTGAGCAGAACAAAGTTCCAGTTGCATCTAAAGACCCTATTAGACCACAACCTGCGGATTTCATTATCCACGGGTATCCGTGGGTGGAGGGGGTCCAGGAATGGATCCCCTGCAGATACCAAGGTCGAATCTGAAGTGCTTTTTATAAACATTCGAACACTCCATTCTGCTCAAGACTGATTGCGAAGCACAGCATTATTAGAAAAGGTCTGTTTCAGGAAAAGAAATAACCTTGCAACATTTTATTAACAGTGCAGTCAGTCATTTTTCTGACTTCATGTTTCTGACTTCTGTAGTTGGCCCTTTTTTAAAAAAGGGGTCAACTACAGAAGTCAGAAACATGAAGGAAGTAAATACTGTAGAGCAACACTCTCCCCCACCACCAAATCTTGCACACGTAGTTGACAAAGAATGAGGTCAGTCTTATTAAAACAAAAGCGTATGTGTTATTTCAATGGGTGTGTATTTTGTTTTTCTAAGCAAATAATTTCTAAGTTATCCGCAGAAATGAAACGCAAGCATGCACATGTGCACACAAACACACAGCATCCAATCTTCTGTAAGCAGAACATCTTTAGACTCGTTCTGATATAATACCACAAAACAGGAGGAATGCATGGCCAAGAATAGCTGCTCAGCATGCAAGAGCAGCAGCAGATTGTCCTAGATGTAGTCCCCTACACTGTGCAGCCCATTCAGTAAATGATGGTCAATTCTTGTCATTCAGATGGTCATTCAGTCAATTCTTGCCTCGGAGGGAGCGCCTGCTCGCCAGGGGGGATGGGTGGGGGGCGCGCCAGGTGCCTGGGCGAGCAGGCGCCCCCTCCGAGGCGAGGGAAAGCCGCGCGGGGCGCGCGAAGAAACCGGAAGTCAAACGACGGCCTGTCAATCACTCAAGTCCCGCCCAGCGTTCCGGCTTGCGAGAGAGTAGATGACACCACTGGCTATAGGCCATGGTGGGTTGTGCAACCCACCTTACATTAACCTTACATTAATAGCAGAATGCGACAACAGATGCAGGCATCTTGTTGTCTTGTTTGCTTCCTGAGGCACCTGGTGGGACACTGTGAGATAAAGGAAGCTGAAGTAGATGGGCCTTTGGCCTGATCCCGCAGGGCTCTTCTTATGTTCTTAAGAAACATGAGGAATTCTATGTTAAATGCAAAAGACGAATACCCTTCTAAACTACTACTGGAGGGCACATAGAAAGCCCAAAAGTGCCTCCTCCCCACTTTGGTGAAACAGAATTATGGCAGCTTTGCTCTGGATGAGCAAGTCTCTCGACAGGAATGGAACAGCTAACACAATTGTAGTATAGGCTGTGATAGAATCCTAGCCTCCAAGTCATGAGAAGGAATGGTACGCTTTAGTCTGCATTGGTCAGACCTCACCTTGTTCACTGAGCCAATTCTGGGCACTTCACCTTATGAAAGATGCAGCCATACTGAAGTATGTTCAAAGAAGAGAGAGGATGATCAGAGGACTGGAGGACAGGCAATTGGCAAGCTCCCCCTCCCTTCTCTGGAATAAACATCTTCCCCACCATACCAGCACCTGTACAGATGTGGCAGAAAAGAACAAACCCCACAAGGAACTACAGCAGCGTTTCCCATACGGTAGGTAGAGACCCACCAGTGGGTCAAGACCCAATTTCTGGTGGGTTGCAAAACGTTTGAAACATTTAAAAAAATCATTTGCAAGTACCCTTGCCTGGTTTGCAGAAGAAAGTGGAATGACTAAAGGTTTGGGGGAACACTCCTTGAATTTCATTTCTAGGGAGAGTACAGCAAATGTCTCGGGAGAGGCAGCTGTCGGGCCACAGCAACCCTTCCTGAGGCCGGGGCATGCGATCGCCGCAGCAATCGCACACCCTGGCCTCAGGAGATGACAGGGTGTGTGGCCACATCAGGGGGCATGGTCACATCACGGGGCGTGGCCACAGGCACCCTGGATGTTATAAGCAAGTTGGCGCCCATGCTTTCAGGAGTATGCAAGTTTTGCACCAAGAAAATCTGAATTCTGTACGAATTATGCAATTTAAATAAATTTGCTTATACAGTGGACCCTCTTGAAAGCCAAGACTCAAAGAGCAGAATCCTGCAGTTATGCCAAATTTGTGCTTGCATAGTATAGTACAAATCCTGGGATACTGGTGATAACTCAGACCTGGCTGAAAGTGGGTCTCTGCCAAATACTAGAAGCAAAGGATTCCTTATGGCACATCAAGTTTTCCTTTTTAGGCAAATTAAGAAATGAACAGAGATCTTCAGAATAGTATTCATCACCAGTGATCTATTATCATGGATATTATCTGCCAGCCTGGTACAGTAGCAGGAAGATGACCCAGTCTGGGGATCACAGTCCAGGTCAAATGGCTTGACGCAAGATGTATCTCCCTGGATTAACAGAAGATTGCCCTGATTGTCAGGGGTGCCCTCACCTACATTCAGGAAAAGAAAGGACAGACTTCAGCTGTGTTCTCTGGAGATGCTGCACTGAAATCAACAGCCGCATGTAAATAAAATGTACGAACAGCCAAACCTTCTCCCCTTTGCATCCATGCCAGTATTGTATCTTGGATGGCTTTCTTCAGTAATGAACTGATGGGGGGGGGAGAATGACCCACATCTGCAGTATTTTTGCAATCAGCACTCAGGAAGCTCTGGCATTGATGCTTGACGGGCCCAAAAAGAGGAGCCCCAGACTAGAATGACTGTTAACCAGTCCTCTGTGCTACTGTCATAGTGCAGTGGTTCCCAACTTGGGGGTTGGGAGCTGATTTTAAGGGCATCATTTTGCACATCATTTAAAAAGTTGTGTTTTTGCAACGTTTTCAGGAAACCTCCAAACAGAAATACGTTTTTGAACAAAATTACAAAGTATTTCCAAATGCCTGAAATTTGGTATATTGCAGTTGGTAACCTATGGTAGCCTAAATACATGTTTTTTACAGTGTGCTGAGTACCTGTGTGCTGAATACCTGTGTGCTGAGTATTAATTCCTATGGAAATCATGCCAAAAAGCTGAACACACGCCAGAAAATAAAAAAAATGCATGGTTTTATTGAACACACAGCTTAGCTATTGCTAGATGCAGCAACAGAAAGATTAGGCATTTTGCGCTCGCTCTCTCTCCCCATCTATTTCTCCATCTATTTCTCCGAATGTGGATATTTGTGAGTACAACATATGATTTATTCAAAAACTGTGATAATGATATAAAATAATGATATCACTTCCAGCTTAATGATATCACTTCAAGTCGGGGGGGGGGGAGGGCGACATGCTGTCATACCTAAAAAGTAAGTCCTGTTGCTAAAAAAGGCTGGGAACCACTGTCATAGTAATTATGAAAGAAAACTGAATTATGGATTATGGAAGCAATATAAATCATCATACAGTAATCTCTTTCATTGGGAATTTTTCACTATAAATTTTACTATTTCACTAAAATTTTAATTTTTAAAATTTTCACTATGAAAATTTTTCACTATGAAAAACTGTCACTATGAAAGACAATTTTTCACTATGTTCCAGACATGGGAACTTGAGTCAGATGACTTGAGTCCAAGTCCCAAAAATGTGTGGTTTTCACTGACTCGTGTTCACTTGAGTCACCCGTATCAATGACTCGGGTATTGACTTGAGACTTGGGCCACTGACTTCGAAATGAGTCAGCAATCTTGAGTCAGTGAGTCTGGGCATGTGTGAGTACTTTGTTGTGCGGCTTCTGTGTCGCACAATAGATATAATGCAGATATAGAAGGTGCCATGTAGCCGTTGTGAGCAATGGTATGTTCCTCTTCCAGCTAGAACAACATTAACTGTGGAAAGGTCCTGCCTGCCTGGTCACCTGCCTCTGTGTGTGTGTGCCTGCCTCCTTCCCTTCATCCCATAGCAATTGTTCTTCATCAGTGATGTACTGGGTGTGTGTATGTGTCAGGGGACAAATGCCCTAGAGTGCCAGGAGGGAAGGGCAGCAAATTGCCCCCTTCTGCAAGGAAGTAGCATCTAATCAGGATACAGAGGCATCAGGTGGACCACCAAGAGATACAGGAAGCTGGACTAGATGGGCCCTTGGTCTGAACCAGCTAGGCTCTTTCTTATGTTCCTATGAAGGTGGAATTAAGGATTGTACAGGTCAGCAAGCACCATGCTCTTGCAAAACAGGATCCAGAAAAACCTGGAACTTAAGAGGTTCCCAACAATTTAATTATTAGTTAAAAGGCATAAAGGACAATGGAAGAAGAATAAGCATTAGGCAGATAGCTATCAGAAATATGTAGCTGAAGTTCACATAGAGAACAAGATTAATCTATATAGCACTTTTAGAGCCTAGCGTGATCCTCATCTCCATCCTTTTAATGATCCTGCAAAGCATGTCCTTTATGTTATTTTACAGATGAAAGAATTGGGACTGAGATATAATCTGTAACCAAAGCCACCCAGAGTGCCCAGGGCTGAGCTGGAAATGGGAACCTAGCTTCACTGGATCACAATGGTTCTACAGACTACATGAAGGTATCTGCATGGCAAGATAGCTCATTTCACTTTCTGTGTGCTTGTAATGTCTCAGAAAACCTCCCTGGGGTTCTAACCATCTATATAATGACTTCAGAACTCTGCAGTTAAAAGAATCTTAGTCATGCAGTTCACTCACTGAACTACTTGCTCTAAAAGGAGATTCGGTGTAAAACATGAAAAACTGCTCTCTGTAAATTTCCACTCACACTCACCTACACAAAATAAAGAAAATGACAGCTGGTCTGACAAAAAAGTCAATGAAGCACATGAGTGTTTTGTGCATAAGCAAAATAAGCACTCCACTTACTGCAGGCACACAGAGTCATTTGGGAACTATCTCAGAGGACTACATATTATTAAACGTAGATTGATACTTCACAATGTGACAGCAAAGATCCAATATCACAACATAATTGGAACTCTTATGACTAATTAATTAGAGATTCTGGTGCCTCAAAGCAAGTGCCATTGATCATTATTCAACTGGAAACACAACACCAAAACCATTTAACAACATGATGATCTGTGCTTTAATGTGAAAATTCTGTAGCTGAATAAAACTTTGGGTTCTAGAATCCATGTAGCAGCAGTATGATTAATATATGCCTCAGGCTTGTTTTTTATCAAGGAAGTTCCATTTGAAATATAATTGCGATATGAAGCAATATCTTCTTGCAGTGGCCAGGATTCTGGCTTTGAGCTCATTTGGACATCACATCGAACCAGTACCAACCAGTGTGAGAAAAAGGTGCACGTATTTTTCATCCCTATCACTGCATCATCCTGTTGCTGCATAATTGTGAAGGGATGACTGAACCATCCTCACTGTGCAAGTTAAATACTTTGGATGATTTGCCTCATATGCAATTATACGCTGCTGCTGCACAGGGAAGAGATGACGGTCCTCCCCCACAGACCAAGGTTCATGATGGGGATGGCCTTGGTTGACAACTGGATGTGGGCAAAAAGGCTGAAATTAAATCCGTATAAGACAGAGGTTCTCCTGGTCTGAAAGTCTATGTTGCAAGTATTGGGCTTTCTGAGTGGGGTTACATTTCCTCTGACGGAGCATGTCTGCAGCTCCTACATGGTAGGTGCCTGACATTTTTCTAATCTGAGGACTTGACCTACTGATGTATGTCTTATCTTCACGCAGGCTCGCTACTTAACGGAACAGCATTTTCAACAGGTTTCTGAAGTAACAAAAACTGGCATTGTGATGAAAGTTTTGAATTAAACTGTTGGGTCAGCGTAACGTCAACGTAGGTGCCTTGTCCGTGAAACATCTTAAATCAAAAACAAAGTCAAAAGCAAAAAGCTAAATCCAGGATGCATCAGAACCTATCGTTCAGCACAGTAGAGAAACAACGGCAATTAGAACGGTAATGAAATCAGATGCCTGCCTAGCCAGAAGGCCAGTTTAAAATCTATTTATATTATGTAAGGAAAAGGAACAGAAGCTTCTCAAAGCTTCATCTTCTGGGTGAAGATTGCTGAAAAACCAATTTAGGACCATTAGTGAGTGACAAGAATATCTCTCGGGCAGAGGTTAAAAACAATTTGTCAGTGTGGCGTCAGTAAGGATTCAAATACAGGTGTGCCCCGGTATCCACTGATTCTGTATCCAGAGTTTCAGTTACCATGGATACTGGGACACCTATTAAAAAGATAGGGGAACATTAAACAAATTTCTCTTTTTTTCCCCTTGTTGCAGCAAAACCACTGATGTTCCTTTATCTTTAAAAAAGCGTCCCTAGTGTCTATGGTTTCAGGTATCCATGGGGTGGTCCGGAATGGAACCCCAGCGGATACCAGGACATGCCTGTACCTCCAAAACCATTTAACTTTTTAAAAGAGTACAAGAAGGTAACTTTGTTTTGAAATTCTCTGTGACCAACTCAATGACCAACTCAAGGAGCTAAGTATATATACTTAGCAGCCTTCAAGTATATACTGTATAAAGGGCAAGCTACTGGCCATTCAGTGTGGGAAACTGGAGTTGCAGCTGAAATACAGAGCTAAGTCACTCTTAATCACACCACTGAACAATTGGAGAGACAGATGCTACCAAGGCGTTGTTTGTAACTAGGCCTCGTTTGGTTAGATGAGGGGCCATGTTGTCTACTTCCCCATGCCTTCAGTTCTGGCAGAGCATAGGTCCTAATTTCCACAACTTTGAACACTTATACAATACAAAACACTGAGTACGGAGAACAAACCCAACGTTCTAAATCTGGCTGTTGTTGCTCTATTTGACTTACAGTGACTTCTGCACTGTGGTATCCATGTGTATGGTCTGTTCTTTTGATATGCTTGTAGCTATATGTGCAGGGACAACAAAGTTAGCATTCTCACAACTTCTGATCTCCAAGTAAGAGGAAAAGGAGACATTAACAAAATAGAGATATTGTTGAAATATGAAGCGCGAGAATAAAGTTGGATTCAAAGATACAGTCCCTTTATAAGCTGGCAATACAGAACATTTCAACTGTATTTGTGTCAGGAACAAAAACATCTGAATAGGACCTTCTTGTTAGCCTTATTAAAGCGTCCATCTGCACATAAAGTTCAATCCTAATTTCTCAATTAACCAAATTTACTTTGTGCCTCAGTTGTAGTCTCATTTCAACATAATCCAATGATTGAGTACATCTGCTTATCCAAACGTTGACTTCCCCCATCATCATCCACCATGGCAGCAGCTTTGAATAAAAGAAATGTCATATTATACACAAAGTTGATCTTTTCTTGTCAAAGGGTACATTTATTTGTACATTGATGATACTGAAATAAATAAGCTGCCGCCGCCATCAAGTTTCTAGATTGTATGCTTCAACATTAGTTCAATCCCATGAAGCTGTCAGACTGCTGCCCATACCATTGAGGTGTGCCAGCTCTTCATTTTCCCCGCCCTTCGTGCACCAGGTCAGTTTCTACATTTTTTAAGCCACACATGTTTTGTGCATATACTCATTATTCACCTTACCAAAAATGTATCTGCAAAATTTAAAATTCCTGCTAAACAGCATGGTGGGAGGGTGGCCATTCCAAGGACAAATTCACAATAGAATCACCCCACTATGGCATATCCAATTAAAAAAACAGCCAGGAACATGTGATTGAGACTGAAACCATGGCAACAGCATGTCCTAAAGTCCCCTGCCCCCATCCTGGTTCTACCCGGTTCAACTGCCTCTCCAATCCTTATTTAAAAAAAGAACAAACTGGCCACATTAAACATTCCACATAACTTCTAGTTTTACCCTAAAGGATACCCAAGGAGCACAGTCCCACAGACACTATCATTATCAGAGAAAGACACAAATGAAAGGCCAAGCATTGCTCATCACCCACTTAGTTGGCTGTGGCCACAACCTCCTATGGAATATCAATGCCATCTGTGTCATGACATGGTTATTAGGATTGTCCTCACACTTCCTGGTAGGGCAAGACTTGGCAGCAGCTTTCAGTTCACTAATACAGCACCAGAAAGACAGGTTTTACCAAGTTGCAAAAGGAGGGAGAATTTCTGAAGAATAGAAATGTACAATAAAGGCTTTATGAGTAATTGAGTTAGTGCTGTTCGTGTGGGTGCGTTAGGGCAGGGATAGGTTTATGTGAAGAACAGGAATGCATTTTCCTTCAAAAGTTAATAAAAGCCATTCCAGATGGACACTACTCTGACCATTTAATCAGGTTTTAGATTATTTCAAATTATTGGGTCTGCTTCAGTGGAAAAAAGCAGGGTAGAAATATGATAAATTCCGCCATGAACCCAACAAGAACAATACTGCGTATTATACAACAAGTACCACAACTGCCACAAGTACTGACCCACTGAAAAGAAGGAACCAGTATGGATCCTGCCAGCAAGTCTCAGAGAGAGACCATGGCTCAGCCGAAGGGAAAAAAGCTAGCATTTCCATCTTCTCAGCACATCTGATCAGACTGAATATCCTGAACTATTACTTGCCACTTTTCGTGAACAGTGATGTCCTTTAGGGCCCAATCCCCTCCAATTTTTCTGCACTGAACTAGCCATGGTAATGGGATGTGTGCTGTATACTATGAAGAGGGAAAGCATTTGATCCCTTACCTTGGGGCTGCATCAGTGCTGAAAGGTTGGATAGGATTGGGCCTTAAGTCTCTCCCTCTGATCTTCTGGGATTCATGTATGCTAAACCTGAATACAATAAAATCAGCTCTCTGTCTCACCAAACAAGAGGCATTTCTTCGCCACCATTACATTTCAGAACAATGTTCAGTTGTTATTAAAAAGGAAACCTCTCTCATCTTCCTCAATGAACAAAATAAAGCTTGTGGTGAGAAGCGCATCAGCACCACCACATAAGCATCAGTGGTCTTCTGTGATCTAAACTTCTGTGATCACCACAGACATCGCTGCCATGCACCAAAGGGGCAGGGAGAATAGGCCTGTCCTTTCTTTGTTTTTAAAAGTGTCAAAGAAAAACATCAGTTATTGTTCACAAGCCAACACACATTTGCCTGTCATTGATATCAGCTGACTAGAGTCTCCCTTTTTTATGGTTGTCAGTAAACAGGTGAAAAGATTGTCTTGCACTTTCCATGGATAATTCATGTATTGTTTACTTTGAGCATTTCAGACTCAGAACATGGGATTCCATTCAATCCAAACAAGGGCCCTGCAGTGCAATCCAATGCATATTCACTCAGAAGTCTCACTGTGCTCAACAGGACTTACTCTCAGGTAAGTGCTTACAGGATTGCAGATTTTTTCCTACAGAATGTTTTCCTACAGAAGCCAATCACAAACGTGCTAGCACAGTAATATTTATTTATTTATTTATTTATTTTATTATTAGATTTTTACCCCGCCTTATTGTGCCCCAAGGCACATATATCACAATGCTATGTGATATGGTCCTGGAAAAGAATGTTGTGTGATACATCGCTATAGAAAGTACAGTAATTATAACACTATTCTTCATCGTAGATGTGTTCAGCAATGCATTAGGTCTGTAATATACCACCATTGCTGTCATTTCTCCATGGAGGTGGCAGAAAGTAATGGGAGGAACTTCTCAGAGGAGGGCGAGTCAGGTGGTGACTCATCCTAGGGGAGGAGTACTTTGTTATGAAGCCATCTAGGGTAGATTGCCTTGCTCACCGTTTTCTCCCTCAAATCATTTCTTGATAGCAAGTGATTAGACCTGCTGTAGCCAGGATACACTGTTCTCTCTGTTGAAGCACTACCCAGAATACATAGCTTCTGTTGGCAGAAAAGCACAGTGCAGGCACCTATAGTTTTCTGCACCAAACTTTTGAGTGATTCTATGACTTTTTTACTTTTACAAAATACATACATACATACATTCAGGACAAAGTGATATATCAAAGCAAAATTATAGGCTGTATTATAGTCCAATCAGGCATTAGTATTTGCAATAAACAAGTGGAAGGAGCTTTGCTATGTTATTTAGAATATTTATATATTCCACTTTTAAATCAGAAAGTTCCCAAAGCAGTTTGATCTAAAGACCAAATGGCCAAGTCATGCCCTTGAACCTATAAATGCATTGTTGGAATGCTTACTATTTTGACATTTTTTATATATATTCATTTGACTAGATCATTGTAAACATTTTAAGCATCATAACAAGTAGAAATATGGAAATGAAGGAATAATTGCAATTAGTTATTGGAATTACTGCAACCAATGTGTTATTTCAAAGAGCATCATGCTCATATTCATTGTTTTCGAAGTTGAAAAGCATATTTTTTCCCCTAGTCAGTGGCTATTGATTTAGAGCAGAAGTGACAGGGAATAGATGTCAACAGTAAGCCACAAGCTATGGCGGCAACATAATGGACATCCTTTCTATTTTTAGGAACTGTGATGTTCAAAAGGGATGCAGTGCTAGGGTCTATCTAGATCCAGAACCTAGATCAGGAACAAATATGTCCCATCACGTGGTTGGCTCCCAGACAAAATAAAAGGTTGCTATTAGCTTATTTAAACAAGTTATGAGGAAGACTTCACATGACTGCTACTGACGAAACCAGCTGAAAAGCTATTAGCTTTAGCAGTAACAACCTCCACAAATATCCTTTGCCAATTTGCTTCATATGAGGAAGAGCTCTTTCTGAACTAGTTTACATTTTTTTGTCAACTCTATCTGCACTGAAGTCAGGTATCCGAACATCTTTGAGCAATTCTGCCCCAGTGAAATGTGTTTTAAAATGTTGGTGCATTGTGAGTTAAAAGACATACTTAGAAGAACAAAGCAGATGATAGCATACATTTAAAAAAAAAATCTGCCTTTCACATCAGACAACTACAGTAAGCAAATATGCAGCATCGACAAAAATGAGCTGAATATAGAAAGTTATTGAACCAAGGAGGGAAAGGAGTTCTAAATAAATATCCTACTAGCAGTAAAATGACTGATCAAGAAAAAAAAATAGGGGACTTGGATTCAAACAAGAGGGATATTATTTGAGCAAGCACCTTTCAGTTTCATGTTCACAACAAACAGTAACACAGTTGTAAAAAAAAAAAAAGTACCAGGTAGGTGAACAAGAATGAAAGCATTGGGACTTTAAAGATTCATTTATATATACTAGCACATACATAGTAAACAAAACAGACTTTTTTGACAGAGCAAGGGCAACCAATTTGTATAAAGGATAATAAAAGCCAACAGACAATCTCTTGCAATATCACATCTGTTGCTAGGAATGTCATTGAAATCAAGCTCATAAACACTATCAAGTCTTACATTACTGAAATTCATCAGTGTGCATGTTTACACAACTATGTACGTATTGCAATATGTACCTTAGTTAACGTAGCTGGAAGTACAGTACCATTAATCTCAGGGAGAATGATATTTTGTGGCTTTCAATACTCTTACACCAGGCAGTAGATGAGGGCACAAAAAGTAGCATCATTAAGGATACCAGGTCAAAACAACCTTTAAAGCAGGTAACCAGAATTGCATAATTCAATTTAAGGAAATCTCCCAGTGAGCAGTCCAAGGTACAAGCAATATGGAGATGAGAAAGATGAGGAAGAGCTCATGCACATTTTTGTGAAAACTTGGAAGTACGCAGTCTGATGAAGCCAGCCTGTTTTACTGGAAGCTAATTATTCATCTCTGCACATGAATGTAACTGTCACTTTCAAACAAACCAGCCCTAGATAAACATTAACATGTGATGAATTTGCAAATATTAGATAGTCAAATTCTCCCATTAGCTTTTATGGCTGAATGAAAAGGAAAAATAATTTGTCACCAAGTCAGCAACATAACTGGAAAGTATAAAGTTCTACCTCCTTGATAAACACATACACACACCTCTGACAGCTACTTTTTATGTTCCCAGAATATCGTTATCAAGGATTTCCAGCTTATCTAAAGATGCAGTGAGAGGCACTTACAATATTACTGTTCTTTTCAACCCACAAGTCAAAGGTCTAGGATTCATGACAGGTAATCTAAACCTGAACGAAAAGGTGGCTTTGGGGGCTACAGATGTTAAAACAGGGTATCATTAAGTCCTTCTCTGCAGAACATCTTTAAAACTCAAGGTTCTTCTAAAACCCAGTTTTAAAAGGTAGTAGTGTTTGAGAGCACATGTTTACAGTACTTGATCACACATTTTCACCCTGCGACCTACTACTATACAAGCCAGTGACATTGCTTTAGCTCTCTCAATCTGGGAACCGCCAGTTTCTTCACTTTAATGCCTTCACTTTGACAGCATATGCCAAAGGAATAAAGTAAGCAGTCATTCCTTATACCCCTTACCTAAGCTCTGTTAAAGGTACAGTTCTACTTTTAAGCTTTACCTTTAATAGATCACATGATTAAAAGGCAGCTTTTTCATGTGGTAAACATATCAAAACAAGCAGCAATTCACAATGTTTCCAACTCCACCATGAATATTTTATTACACACAAACATACCCATGCAAAAAATCTACGTACATACAGGATAGACAGGACATCAGCATTAAAAAGAAGATGCAATACAAGAAGCATTTTGTATTTTCCTGTATCTTCCTATAGACAGCTCTGCTTCCTCTGCATAAGGAATGCTTACCTTTTAGTCTTTTGGAATTGCTGTTCTTTTGCTGTTCATCCTCTTCATTAATGGTGAACAGAACAGGTGTATTTGGCCTGACGCTTGCCTTCTTTAGTCGTTCTTGCCGGATAGCAGTTGCTGAGCCAGGCATATTTCCTATTTCTTCCTTGACGACAATATACAGATTGCAGACTCTGCTTAGCAGCTAAGCTAGCTGCAAAGGAGCCTGTTCATTTGTAGCAGATCCCCTATGGGTAAGCAGTGTGCAAACAGCTGACAAATACCAACATCCACTTGGCAGACGAGGGCCTGCAGTTGCCTCCACCTTGGCAAAAAAAAATAAAAAAAAAATAGAAGAGAGGCCTTAATTAAAGGCACCTCGGTTTGGAGGCCGCCTCCTCCTCTTCCTTGCCGCCTTAACCTGTTCAGTCAGATCCCACGTCTTCTTTCCTTCCTGATGCAGCACCTTTTTTCCTCCTTGTATCGTTTTTCCCAGCTCCTGCACACTGAAATATTCAGCACGCAACCCAAGAGGAGAAAATATGATACGCCACCGTTAACAGTTGCCCTGACAACACTGACATATCCTAATCAAAAGGAGGTCCGTGAATGTTGTCTCCTCAGCTGCAGGAAAGCGGCCTGCTGGAATGTTCACACTGTCTGCTTGCTGCCGAAGGAGAGCAAACCAGCAGCATAAAAGGCTGAAACCACAGAGCAGGCTAGGCTGCGCCTCTTCCCCCTGGAGACGGGCGGCTGGATGGAGTTCTTGCTTGCACAAGCAGGTGACTTCTAAGGAAGAAAAGCCAGCAAACCTCTAGGCAAGTACATGAATTTTGCCAGCTCCTCCATTCACTGAGTGTGAATTAACCAAGGCAAGAAGACACAAAAGCTCCCGTAATGTGACATCTTCATAGCAACGCTCACCTTTGCAACTGGAATGCACGTATTCCCCTCACAGGGTAGATCAACGCTGTAAAAGGCAGAAATCTCAGAGAAGGGTGTGTTTCCTCATAACGTTTAAGATGAAGAGAGATGAAAAACACTCTTTGATATTCTATGGCAAATGCTCACTGGTCCAGTGCAAAGGTCATTTGTAGCAACAATCACTGATGTGGATAGGACAAAGTACTACCAGAGGCTTTCCAGTAGGCAAAGTGCAACATGACAACCTTTAGTTTTTATAGAAAATCTGTCCTCGCTTTGCATTTTAGGCTTCCCTGCCACCTTTCCCACCTACTAACACAGGTTCCAAACTTGACAGAAGTTCCCTAAATGACATAATACAAAGATGCTGAAGGGGCAGAGGCAGAACGTTGTTCTTTTTTCTTGAATTCAATGCATGCAATGTTTCAAGCCTCACATAGACCTTCTTCCATGTATACCTAAAAGGTGTTTGTGTTTCCTGTTTCTCAACAAGAAAATCTAAAAAGCAAGCCGTTTCCATGCTTGAACAGGCAAAATGCCTCAGAGCATCAGTAAAAGATGCCACATACACAAGTTTATGTGAAAATTTTGCAATAAAGTTGCCTGGACAGGATAAGATCTATTAAGAACTGTATACCCAGCCCTGTAAACGAGAAGCACAGAAGTAACAGTATTTATATTAATGTAGCAACATCTACATCTCTGCCATTATCTCTGACATCTCTGCTGGTTTTTTTATTTATTTATTTATTTATACCTTTCACAGCAGATCATCTTTCATATATTTTAATAAACTGATTTCCTATTGGTCATTCTTCTCTCATCTGCCATTCTGAGAGCAAGAACTTTCCTTTTATTTCCTGATCACTCATCAATTTGTCTTTCTTTGCCAAAATGCTTCTCTCTTGATAAGGAAATTTGTGCTTTTTGTTTACACATGGATCACCATCTCCAACCTAGTTTATACATAGGCTCCTTCTCGGCAGAATTCCAGCTTGCTCATCTGTGCATAGAAGACTCAGCACTGTCACACAGACTGCACAGAAAAGCAGAATGTTCTTTGAAGAGAAGGGTGTGGAACTAATGTAAACAAAATAAATCTTTGCATGACTCAAGTTGCTAATCACTCATCAATCTGTCTTCCTGCATTTATTAAGACGACCATTCAAAAGAAACACTTCATTTTTTAAAAAAATTTAACCCCACAAACATATCATAAATGCACACATATTTTAATAAATAGAGCTGAATATTCTTGATACTATGTACAACACAACCATGCCCAAATGGGCACATGTTTCTATCAGAACTCAGTATGTTAAAAGTGTACAATTCATGAATCTATGTCAACTGGCTTTCTTTTGAGAGAGAGAGAGAGAGAGAGAGAGAGAGAGAGAGAGAGAGAGAGAGAGAGAGAGAGAGAGAGAGAGAGA
>JAJKFI010000050.1:4793283-4827032 GCA_029204185.1 Lerista edwardsae
ACACACACACACACACACACACACACACACACACACACACACACACACACACACACAGAGCACATTCATCCTGATGCAAAGGCTGTAAATATTTTGGCCACAATCTGGAAGAATTGCAATTTATTGCTATTATTTCAGTGACTTGTACTGCTTATTTAACATTTTTGTGAACATTTGCACGGTTGCTATATCCTTACAATAACTAAGCATCACTACAGCATTTTTATTTTAAAAATAACAGAATAAATGTCAGAGAGACACACTCTGCAGAACCTTATAGGAGGAAACACTTAAATCAATTGTTTACGCATCACCTCCCACCAATCTGATATCTCATCAATTGTGGAGCTTTTTGAAGCCAGTGAATAAGAGAATGGCAAGAGTGTGGACTGCTGGACCTCTCGGCGGCTTTCGACACCATCGACCATGGTGTCCTTCTGGGTCGGTTGGATGGGTTGGGGCTTGGAGGCACTGTTTTGAAGTGGTTCCGCTCCTTCCTGGCTGACAGATCCCAGAAGGTGGTGCTGGGGGACTCTTGTTCGGCACCCCGACCTCTTAGGTTCGGGGTGCCGCAAGGTTCCATCTTATCCCCCATGCTGTTTAACATCTACATGAAACCGCTGGGAGAGGTCATCCGGGGGTTTGGAGTGGGGTGCCATCAATATGCTGATGACACCCAACTTTATCTCTCCTTTCCCCCTGATTCTGAGGAGGCGGTTGAGGTCCTGGATCGCTGTCTGGAGGCAGTTGGGGGCTGGATGCGGGCGAACAAGCTGAAATTAAATCCGGATAAGACAGAGGTGCTTTTGGTTCGGAAATCCACAGCTCGGGTATTGGACTATCGTCCTGCTCTGAATGGGGTCGCACTTCCTCTGAAGGAGCAGGTTCGCAGCTTGGGGGTTCTCCTGGATTCACAGCTACACCTGGAGTCCCAGGTGGCGGCAGTGGCCAGGGGAGCCTTTGCTCAGCTTCGGCTGATCCGCCAGCTGCGGCCGTACCTGAGCTGTGCGGACCTGGCCACAGTGACCCATGCCCTAGTGACATCAAGATTAGATTATTGCAATGCGCTCTACGTGGGGCTGCCTTTGAAGACGGTCCGGAAATTACAACTAGTACAGAACGCGGCGGCTCGGGTGGTTGCTGGGGCACGTCGGTTTGACTCTGTCGAGCCGCTGCTTCGGCGACTACACTGGCTGCCGGTTCTGTTCCGGGCCCAATTCAAAGTGCTAGTTTTGACTTTTAAAGCCCTTTACGGCTCGGGTCCGGGGTATTTGAGGGACCGCCTTCTTCTATATAATCCAACCCGTACTCTTAGATCATCTGGGGGGGCCCTTCTGACTGTGCCGCCACCAGGAGAAGTAAGAGGAGTGGCGGCCAGGAAGAGGGCCTTCTCGGTGGTGTCCCCCCAACTCTGGAACACCCTTCCCCTCGAATTGAGAACTGCTCCCTCTCTGTTTACATTTCGGCGGGGGCTGAAGACCTTTTTATTCCAAAAAGCTTTTAATTGTTGACAGGTTGGCTGGCTGGTTATTATGATCCACGGGGCTTGTGTTTTATTTTATTTTTTAATTGTTTTTAAATTGTTTGTGTTTTTAATCTTGATTGTTTATTGTTTAATACTGTTTTTAACTGTTTTTAATGTTAATTGTTATACTTTATTTTTATCTTTTTTAATATTGTAAGCCGCCTTGGACATCTGCCCTGGCAGAGGAAAGGCGGGGTAAAAATTTCTTAAATAAATAAAATAAATAAATATTATACAGAGCCATTCCTATATCCCATTGTACCAGAAATTGCTTGAGAAAATTGCACACAAAAGGGATTTGTTGGTATTGGGTCATCTATCTGTAAGCAGGTTGGGGCTAAGAGAATTTTTTATTCACCCAGCCTTGCTCTCAGAACAGCAGGGAAACAAAGTTAGAGCAGTGAAGCATAGGAGAATCAGAGTGCAATCCTAACCTGGAGTTAGGCCGGTGTAATTCGCAGGCTCATATGTCCTATAATGAGTCCAGGGCCCATATGAGCTGTGAACTTTCAGCAGAGTGTGTCCTTAAGCGCTTACAAGCCAAGGCAACAAGGCACACATCCTCTGCTACCAGCCTGGGACCACAGCTAAGAGTTACAGCCTCAAACAGAGGAATGAACAGACTCTTAAATCTTAAAAAGTCCACAGGCTAAACTAGCCCCAACTACAGGGATCTATCCCAAAGCTATAAACCTTAACTTTAAACTGGTAGAGTGCCCAAGCAGCAAAACTGAATTTGGTTCCAAATACTCACAAACAAAGCTTACAGATTAACTATGATTTATTAATAAACAAGCAGTTACAAAACTAGGAAAGGCTTAAAAGTACTAACAGAGACTTAACTAAGATACACCTTAAAATAAGAAAACAACTAGCTGCCTAACACTAGACTAGGCCCTAGTACCTGCAAAGGTTGCAAGGTGGCTAGCCTTGCTGGTTCACCTTCTTGTCAAGTCCAAGCAGGCAGCAGGTCCATGCTGGGCATCTTGGACAGGCTTGGAGAAGGTGATCTGTAGGTTTGGAGATTTGAAGGTCTCTGAAGGTTTGGTGATCTTCTCCGATAGTGTCTTGATAGTCTGATGGTCTTCTGCTGTTCTGAAGGTCTGATGCTGTCTTAAAAGTATGATGGTCTGTACCCCCCAAAACTGGGTATCTTTATACCTCTCTAGCACTTATCCAATCAGGATAAAGGTCGGCCATCTCCTGATGGGGGGTGACGAACAGAGGTCACAGAATGGTCAGAAAAGGTTATATAAACAACTTAAGTGATGGGCCTCAGCTGTGCGGAATCTTCTTGATTGCAGCACTAGCTGGATGGAACCTTCCTAATTGTAAGTTGAAGATGCAGTGTCCCTGAATCCAGCTATGACCTCACACCTTTCCGGGGGGGGGGGGGGAACAGGGGAACTAGAAAATTGCACTCTAAGTAAGCTGATTGCCACCAACTGGTATGTTAGCAGCTTCAGCTCTTTCCCACACAATGGAGTCATGTTTACAAAATGGAGTCAAGCCTAGCCTTCTTTTGCTCTTCATAGCTGGCAGAGTTAAGCCAGCAAAGTTTGGCTGGCACAAGGCTCGCCGTAAAGTATGTTTGGACCACTCTCGGAAAGGCCAGCACACAGACATGTACTATCCTCCTTGATTCTGAGAGGGGTCCAAATGCGCTTTATGGTGGTCCTTGTGCCGACCAAACTTTGGTGGCCTAACTGTACCAGCCTAACTTCAGATTAGAATTGCACCATCAGTTAAATTGCCTTTAGTACTGATATTGGGAAAACTGATTGTCATTTTTCTACCACGGCAGCCTGGGTAATAAAGTGCCAGCATGGACTGAAGGACTCTGACCATGGTTTTCAGGTCTGAATGCATTCCTACACAGGACCTCATAAGCTTCAACAATAATTTAATGATTAATTTTTAAGAAAGTTGGATTCTATTTGAGCTCTACCATTTGTTGTCTTGCTTAGCCTGCATATTTTGCCTGCATAATGCATGTGCAAGATCCACTTATTTTAATACACCACAGGCATGCTCTGGTATCCGCTGGGGTTCCATTCTGGATCCTGAAACCGTGGATACAGGGGATGCCTTTTTAAAGATAGGGGAAGATCAGCGGTTTTGCTGCAACAAGGTAGAAAAAAGAGATGTGTTTAACATTCCCCTATCTTTTTAACAGGCGTCCCAGTATCCATGGATAACTGAAACCGTGGATACTGGGGCACACCTGTACAACTAACATGCAGAACTGGCCACAAGTTTACTGCTAGGCTTTCCAATTTAGACATTGTTATATTGACACACAGAACCTCCCTTCCCAATAAGCCTAGATCAAAATACGCTGCTCAAAACAATAAAGGGAACACTTACACAACACATCCGAGATCTAAGTGAATGAAATATTCCTATTAAATACTTTGTTCCTGACATAGTTGAATGTGCTGACAACAAAATCACACAACAGTCATCAATGGAAATCATGTTTATTAACCCATGGAGGTCTGGGCTTGGTGTCATACTCAAAATTGAAGTGGAAAAACACTACAGGCTGATCCAACTTCGATGTAACATCCATAAAGCAAGTCAAAACGAGGCTCAGTAGTGTGTGTGGCCTCCACGTGCCTGTATGACCTCCCTACAACGCCTGGGCATGCTCCTGAGGAGGTGGCGGATAGTCTCCTGAGGGATCGCCTCCCAGACCTGGACTAAAGCATCCGCCAACTCCTGGACAGTCTGTGGTGCAACGTGGCGCTGGTGGATGGAGCGAGACATGATGTCCCAGATGTGCTCAATTGGATTCAGGTCTGGGGAACGGGTGGGCCAGTCCATAGCATCAATGCCTTCATCTTGCGGGAACTGCTGACACACTCCAGCCACATGAGGTCTAGCATTGTCTTGCATTAGGAGGAACCCAGGGCCAACCGCGCCAGCATATGGTCTCACAAGGGGTCTGAGGATCTCATCTCGGTACCTAATGGCAGTCAGGCTACCTCTGGCGAGCACATGGAGGGCTGTGCGGCCCCCCAAAGAAATGCCACCCCACACCATTACTGACCCACTGCCAAACCGGTCATGCTGGAGGATGTTGCAGGCAGCAGAACGTTCTCCCTGGCATCTCCAGACTCTGTCACGTCTGTCACATGTGCTCAGTGTGAACCTGCTTTCATCTGTGAAGAGCACAGGGCGCCAGTGGCGAGGTTGCCAATCTTGGTGTTCTCTGGCAAATGCCAAACGTCCTGCACGGTGTCAGGCTGTCAGCACAACCCCCACCTGTGGACGTCGGGCCCTCAGACCACCCTCATGGAGTCTGTTTCTGACCGTTTGAGCAGACACATGCACATTTGTGGCCTGCTGGAGGTCATTTGGCAGGGCTCTGGCAGTGCTCCTCCTGTTCCTCCTGGCACAAAGGCAGAGGTAGCGGTCCTGATGCTGGGTTGTTGCCCTCCTACGGCCTCCTCCACGTCTCCTGGTGTACTGGCCTGTCTCCTGGTAGCGCCTCCATGCTCTGGACACCACACTGACAGACACAGCAAACCTTCTTGCCACAGCTCGCATTGATGTGCCATCCTGGATGAGCTGCACTACCTGAGCCACTTGTGTGGGTTGCAGACTCCGCCTCATGCTGCCACTAGAGTGACAGCACCGCCAGCATTCAAAGGTCACCCAAACATCAGCCAGAACACATAGGGACTGCGAAGTGGTCTGTGGACACCACCTGCAGAACCACTCCTTTATTGGTGGTGTCTTGTTACTTGCCTATGATTTCCACCTGTTGTCTACTCCATTTGTGCAACAGCATGTGAACTTGATTGTCAATCGGTGTGGCTTCCTAGGTGGACAGTTTGATTTCACAGAAGTGTGATTGACTTGGAGTAACATTGTGTTGTTTAAGTGTTCCCTTTATTGTTTTGAGCAGTGTACATTGACACGCTCAAATGGAGTGGAAGAGCATATGAATGTGGCCCCTAGCGAGGCTGTATATACTTTGGAATAGATAAGGGACACTACACGATTTATAGATAGGCACATGAACAATTTTTAAATCAAACTGTTAAGTTAATTAAGACAATTAAACATCAACCAGAAACATCTCAGAGTGCAATCCAAACTCCGAGCTTGGCTTGTGCACCACTACAGGTGTCAAGAACATGCTGTAAAGCATGTTTGTAGCACCAGGAGAGGAGGTTGCACCAACGGGGAGGCCTGCACCACTCCACCGATGCTGCATCCAGACATTGGCCAGGCACTTGGCGCAGACAAGGTTGCAGTAGGTGGTGGAGGGGCATGAGGAGGATGGTAGGCAAAGGGGTGTTTTTGGGAAGGGGGAGAGCAGAATGGGAGGCAGATCAGGTTCATGAGGGGGCAGGTTAGGCAGAGGCCTCCTCCGCCATATCATAGCCCCTCATCCCAGCCCTCCTGGTGTTACACCATGATTCCAGGATTTGCACCAACTATATAGCTGGCACAGATCCAAGAAGTCCCATAGGGCAGGCTGGGGCTCAACATGGGGTAAGAGGGAAATATCCTCTTACCTGAAGGAGACCTTCAGCTGCCTAAACTGCACCAGATGCAATGCAGGACATGCAGCCTGGCTGTGCCTGCACAGGTTAGGATTGGACTGCCAGTGACCTACACAACTACAGCATAAAGGGTTAAAAAAATCAGGCAAAGCCATTATCATTTATATCAAGAGTTTTAGTGTTCAGTAACTTCTGATGTAAACATCAGCAGCTCCATCTTGTGGTTCCATAAGCACCTAACTTAATTCTGACAAACTGAACACAGAACAGCTAGCTAAATCTAAACCTAGGCAAGAATAATACTGAAATAGTAACAAATGTGAAAAGATTTCTATTTTAATAGTCTGTCTAACTCATTGCATAACTTACTTCCAGCCAAGAGAGACGAAGCTTATTTTATCATATTCAAATTTTGCCTTCCATGTTCATCTATCTATCTGCACAATACAAAAACATCAAACTATGCAGAACCATTCTGGTGATCAATTGCCCTGAACTGAGTTCTCACGCCCTGAAATAGCCAGACCATCTTTATCATCTTGCTAAGTGGTTAAGATATTATACCACACTTGAGGTATAGGTGAGAGGTAAAGTGTGTTACGGCAATCTCTACCCATCCACAGATCAACTTTGTAAAAATGCAGTAAACCAGAGAGATTCACTTGCACAAATGCTTCTCTTAATATGCAATTGTTACTCCAAATTGGAAAAAAAAATCAGCCTTGCCTTTATGAAACATTACATTCCTCTTCCCTCTCAATAAAACCCTGCATCTTTAGGGAAGCATTGTAACTATTAACCAAACACAACAAGCAGAAGTTTCACAGGAGGACAAGTAAATGAGAAGTCACAGCAGTTTCTTCCAGGTTTCAGAATTTGAATGGCAGACACACAAACCGGTTAATCCAAAACTGAGAGAGAGAGAGAGACAGCGAGCGCTCTTGCCCTTTCCAATGCAAACTGATCAAACTGCTGTCCAAACTGTTTGCATCAAAGCTGAAGCTCTTGCATTTAGAGAATGAAATCACGGTCATTACTCTCAAAATATTATGTTTGAATGCAGCTGCAGATTACTAGACTATGAAGTGAACTATTTTAAAAGGTATTTATTTACTTAGTTCAAATCTAAGTAAACAGTCATGACCCTCAGTGTAGGAAATCCTAGGCAATCAGATCTTTTATTTTCCCCCTTCCCCCTCCATCAAGGAAACTTGACACATACAAACAAGGTGAGGATCAAAGTATTATATTAGTTTTCTCTCAGAACTTTGAGCTCCTTTGGCAAAGGACATCCATTCATATACATAAATTGGGAGGCTGGCTTTGTGAAAAAATCTGAGTTGCTCTGCTACAGGATTAAGAAGAAATACCCATAGTGCATACAGGAAGTCATGCCAAATGCACATCCCATTAATTTCAGCTTGCTAACAGTGTGCTCTCTTACAACAGAGAAAGGAACACAATTTTAAAACTAGTAGAAAATTACTTATTAGATGTAACTCCAGATTCTTGCTTCCCACATGGTTCAAGACCAGATGAACCTTGATACTGGCAGTCAACTTAAAAAGCAGCTTTTATTAAACATCTTCCAACAAAGAAAAAAAAAGTCTTGAGCTTACAATAATCTTGACAAACAACATGCATGCTATACATACCACACCACTGAAAAGGGTTGACACAGTGGAAGAATCTAACCAAAGTGAAGCACTTTTACTGAAACCTTGTCTTTTTCAATGTCAAAGATTTAATCACAGGCTTAACTGTCCCACTAAAATTAATGGAATGGAGTAGTGCTGACCTTTGTTGGACAGCACTCAAATAATTTGCCTAACTTTTGACATCAGCTGAACACTCAGATACTGGGTTTAGCTTTTGGGGTCTGGAATCCTCTTGCTGCTTGACTGGTCTATTATTTTCATGTCTGAATTACATATTTTGATAAATTATTCTTTATTGCTGCCCCAGTTGTAATTTTTTTTATTTTGAAAATGTGTGATTGGCAATATTTAAATTTTGGTGGGGGATATCTTAGATGCCTCCCTTTGGAAGGGTAAAGGCAAGGCACCAATACTTTAAAATATAAGCAGTGTATTATCTGATTAAGTATGCAATCCTATGCTCATTCTCTTTGAAGGAAGTACCAGTGAACTCATTGGAACTGACCTCTTTATATGGCACTGGATAGCACATTTCCAGTTAAATACTGGTTGATTATTCATTATCCAGACTGCTTGGGATGGGAAGGTGTCTGGATTTTGAAACTGCATAAATACTGTATGATCAATCAAAAGTATTTATATACCGCTTTTCAACACAAGGTTCGCAAAGCAGTTTACAGGCAAATAATAATACGGTTAAATGGCTCCCTGTCCCAAAAGGGCTCACAATCTAAAAAATGCAGAATACCAGCAGCAGCCGCCACTAGAAAAGACATTGTGCTGGGGTGAATAGGGACAATTGCCCTCCCCCTGCTAAATATAAGAGGAACACCACTTGAAAAAGTGCCTCTTGCCCAGTTAGCAGGGATTATAGCAGAGGTGTAATGAGAATTGCTTCCTTTTGTTCTTTGCACTGTTATTCATTTGAGTATCTGCTGGCCTCTTTGACATTTTTCAACCATGTCTGTATAGGCACACACCATATAGCAGAGAATAGAACTTATAGTCTCTGTTGGAATGAGCCCAAGACCTCCTTTCTACAGAAAAAAATCCTGGACAAAGATGTCTGGATTTTGGAATAGTCTGGATTTTAGAAATCTGGATAAGGGATAATCTACCTGCAGCGTAAGTGCATATAATGCTTTATTTATTCTGACAATTTGTCAACCATCTTTCAGCATGAAGCTCCCAGGGTGATGTGCAATGAGCACTAAACACAAATACAACAAAACTGCATAATCGTCATAGTATCATATATGCCATGACCATCCCAGATGATAAAATACATATTCAAGGCCAGCCACTGCAGTTGATGCTCAAAAACTCTCTCTTTGCACACCAAAACAATGCTCAGGTTGGGACCAGGCACACTTCTCTGTAGAAGACATTCCAAAGACATCACAACCCCAAAACATCTTTTCCTGAATCAGCAGCTGAACCAGTGGGAGGACTCTGGGGAGGGCATCTGTAGATGAACATAGGGCCTGGTATAGAAGGCAGCCATTCATAAAGCAGGGTCCCAAGCTATTTAGGGCTTTATAGGTGACTAGCTTTTTGGTACCCAGCGTTGCCCGGGTAGGAAATGTCATAGGGATTGTCACCAATCAGCTTAGCGATCCCGAAAAGTGTGGATTTCGACCGCTTTCATGTGGGGCCCCCTGCATACCCCACCCCTAGGGTCGACAGGGGGGTCGTGCCCTCGCAGTGTTTGTCGCCAGGCCGTAACGTATACGCGTGGTGAGTTTGGTGGCAATCGTTCCAGGTGTTCCAGCGGGTCAGTGTGGACGTTTTGTTTCACACCCCTTCTGGCCCCCCACGCTGAGGGGGGCCGAACCGGGACTCAAATGGCGTCGGGAGCGTCGCCACTCGTCCCAGCGACCCCGGAAACTACGGATTCTATGCCCATTTCGGCCGTTTTCACATGGGCCCCCCTGCACACCCCCACCCCTGGGGGCGCTAGGGGGGCCTGACCCCCGCAGTGTTTGTTGCCAGGCCGCAAGGCATGTGCATGCCAAGTTTGGTGCGCGTTGCTCCAGGCGTTCCAGCAGGGCATGGAGGATGTTCTGTTTTGCACCCCTTCTCGCCCCCCATGCTGAGCGGGGGCCAAACTCAGACTCCATCAGCATCAGGAGTGTTGCCACTCATCCGGGCGACAGATTCGATGCCAATTTCGGCCATTTTCGACCGTTTTCACGCAGGGACCCCGTGTACCCCCACCCCCGGGGGCACTGGGGGGGTCTGACCCCTGCAGTGTTTGTTGCCAGGCCGCAAGATGTATGCATGCCAAGTTTCGTGTGGATCGCTCCAGGCGTTGCGGAGCCTATGCGGAACATACGTACACACATACAAACACACGTACTCTTTTATATATATAGAATAGCCTTTTTTACCCGGTGTTGTCCGGGCAAGAAATTATCCCAAGTGCGAACATGGACTCAAATGGCCACGGGAGTGTCGCCATTCATCTCTGCAACCCCAGAAACTACAGATGTGACACCGATTTTGGCCATTTTTGACCATTTTCACATGGGGCCCGCTGTGCACCCCCCACTCCTGGGGGCGCTAGGAGGGTGTGACCCCGCTAGTGTTTGTCCCCAGACCGTAAAGCATACTGGTGTCAATCGCTCCAGGCATTCCAATGGGTCACGGTGGATGTGTTCAATCATTTTCACGTGGGGTGCACTGCATACCCCCACCCCCGGGAGCGCTAGGGGTCCCTCCCCCCTGCAGTGTTTGTCCCCAGGCTGCTAGGCATCCGCATGCCAGGTTTGGTGCCAATCGGTCCAGGCGTTCCAGCGGGGCATGGCGGACGCTTTGTTTCGCACCCTTTCTCGCGCCGCATGCCAAGGGGGGGCCAAACCCTAACTGCAATGGCATCGGGAGCATCACCGCTCATCTTGGCAGCCCCAGAAACTACAGATCCTAAACTGATTTCTGCCGTTTTCGACCATTTTCATGTGGGGCCCCCTGCGTACCCCCACCCCCGGGGGCGGTAGAGGGCCCTGACCCTCGCAGTGTTTGTCCCCAGGCCGGCAGGCAGCCGCATGCAGAGTTTGGTGCCAATCAGTTCAGGCGTTCCAGTGGGGCATGGCAGACATTTTGTCTCGCCCCCCTTCTCGCCCCCCACGCCGGGGGGGGGCAAACCCAGATTCCAACAGTGTTGAGAGCGTTGCCGCTCATCCCGCGACCCCGGAAACCATAGTTTTGACACCGGCTTCGGCCATTTCTGACCGTTTTCACGCAGGCCCCCTGTATACCCCCACCCCCAGGGGCCCTGGGGGGGTCTGACCCCCACAGTATTTGTCGCCAGACTGCAAGGCACACGCATGCCAAGTTTGACGTCAATTGCTCCAGGCGTTCCAGGAGGGCATGGTGGACGGTTTGTTTTGTACCCTTTCTCGCGCCCCCCACGCCGAGGGGGGCCCAAACCCGGAGTCAAACGGCATCGGGGGGTGTTGCCGCTTGTCTCGGCGACCCCGGAAACGACGGACCCGACACCGAAGTTGGCCATTTGTGATCATGTTTATGTTTCACACACACCCCGCGCCCCTCTGGGGGCCCTAGGGGGTCTGACCCACGCAGTGTTTGTCACCAGGCCACAAGGTGTATGCGTGCCAAGTTTGGTGTCAATCGGTCCAGGCGTTGCGGAGCGTATGCGGAACATATGTACACATGTACACACGTACAAACAGACGTTCAATTTTATATATATAGATAACCAGCACTTTGAATTGTGCCTGGAGGTGGACTCACGCATGCATTCAAAAATGTGAAATTGTGCCCCAAAGCTAGTCCCAGTTAATAACTTGTTATTTTGTTACAAAATGAATTTGCTCAGAATTTGCCTTCAAAGGCAGTCCCTACATACAACATATGCAATAACAACCCAATCCAGAGATTATTGCAGTATCTGTACAGACTTTCACACCTTCCGTCACAAGAACCCAGTGAAAAGATCAATATTAGTCCTGTTCTACAGATGGAGAACTATAGTTGATGGACACGACCTTGCTCAAAGCTGCACAATGAATCCATAAGGCGGCAGGACCTGAACTTAATTCTTCTGGATCTAAACTGAACTCTGTATCCACTTTTGACTTCTCCTTTGTGATAAGAGGGTTTTTGAAGACCTATGTTGCATACTTACTGTCTTTTGCTGTTATAAATACATTAACAGCATTTTTTAGGTCAGATTGATACTTGTATTTATTTGGATTTAGTTTTAACTACAAAGGTACCACAAGTACCTATGGCATCTTGTTCATTCCTGCTCTGTGATATGTATTATGTGAGGCATTCAGAATGAACAAACCAGCCTCTGTACATACTGTTAGGTAACACACACTTCATGTCTCTTCAAGCCCACAATTCCATTTACTGTTCTGTTTGGGAAAAGCAGTGAAGATATTGCTTTAAGCATATTAGTCCATCACCACATTAATTAACTTTTAGGGTGATAGACGTCCTTTAGTTCCCTCTTATGACTCCCTTAACACCACTTTAAAAGGCTCCAAAACACACATCTCCCCTTTTATCCAGAATAGGATGGCTAGTTCTCAGTGAGCAATAAAAAGATCACTTTCCCCTAATTTCAAAGTGGGCCAAAAACAACAACTCTTGAATGAAAAAAGAGATAAATTTCAGAATTATCTTTCTTTTCTAGTCCTTTGTCTAGAAAAGAAGAAAATCTAGCTAGCTAGAAATTTTAACTCTGCTGTTCTGAGCCCAAAGGGACCCCCAACACAGCTACCTCAGAATGCCAGATGCAACGAGATGCAAGTATCTGGTTTTCTTGTGTTCTCCCTAAGGCATCTGGTGGACCACTGTGAAATAGAGGAAGCTGGACTAGATGGGCCGTTGGCCTGATCCAGCAAAGCTCATCTTATGTTCTTATAACTTACATAATACTGTATTTAGAAAAACCCAAATAAAAACTCAAACCAACTAGAATTGAAGTTATCCAAAAGTTATTGCTTAATGCGATTCAAATTATAAGACTCTAGTACTAATGAAAGAGCATTTGACCAGGAAGTCGTAAGATACATCCTTCTGCCAAACACCCACAGAAGTAATTAAAGCTGTTCTCATTCCAGCAGCAATGGTTTTCCATGATCCATTTGCTATCAGAAGGGTCCATAGTACTGAAAGGCACTTTTTCTCAGCCGATTCCTACTTCTCACTACCAGGCTTCCTCCACCTCTTCCCCCGGCACATTTATTTATTTGAAGAATTTATACCCCACCTTTCCCATGCCAAAGCCAATGTCCAAGACAGCTCACAGAGCTACAAAATAAAAGCACAATGTAACATAACAAGCAAGAACACCAAACAGACAAACTTTAAAAACATTAATTTTAACAAACACATGCCCACACAATTTAAAATAGGGCAAAACCCAGCACATCTCGTCAGGCCATTACGGAGATGATGACAAATTGTCCAGGGGAGCAGTCAAGCTATATAATAGCACTATTCCAGAGGCACAGATAGTAAACATCCAAATGCCAGACAAAACAGGTATGTTTTGAGCCCTCTCAGAAAAGCCATGAGGGAGGGGGCAGTTCTTAATTCCTCTGGAAGGGAATTCCATATTTGTGGCACCACTGCAGAGAAGGCTCACCACGTGAGCTGACCTCCCTCTGACACACACCCTTGGAAAAACCTGCTCTGAAACATCTAGGAGTGGCAGGAAATTGGTTCAGATCAACTAAAACAGTCTGTGTTCATAAATGCTAGGCGATGAATGATATTTGCCTGTGATTCAGCCTTCTTAGTTCATGCAAACACCTGGAATGAATTGATACAAGTTTTGCTTAATTGTAGACACACTTCAAAAACATGTGATTCACAGGAAGTTCTGTGAAAAGCAGCAGTTGCAGGACATGGAATTCAGTAAAGATCTGAGGAGAAGGATGCAAACCCTTAATTTTCCCCAGCAACAAGCAGACTCTAGGTCAGTTATTATACAACACATTCAGTTCGGCACACGTGTGACATTTCTGAAGCAAATTACTCCATTAGAACAGCCTGACCTATGAAGAAGAAGGCATGCCTAAACCCACTGAAATCCATGGGCTTTGACATGCAAAATCTGTGTAGGACTGGGTTGCAAATATGCCTATGCTGTGGAAAACTGACAGTTAACCATCAGTGCTTTTTGTGCACTGTTTTGAAAAAAAACTTGTCCACTAGCATACATTCTCCTATTTCCACATCCCACTTGCACTATGCCTTCAGATGCACCCAAATATGTCTATAACACAAGTCAAAACAAGCCAAGTCTCCAAACCATCTTAGCCTTCTTTATGCTCAGCTACCATCTCCTTTGCAACCTCCCCATCTCATTCTTCTACCAGTTTCTCACTTCAGCTGAACCTGCATACTCTCTTATTATATTGTGTGATAGACTGAAAGCCATATGGGCAAGGACAAGTCTCCTTCTATAGCCTAGCAGGTAACTAACTAGTACTGTAGCTTCACAGCAAAGTATTCAGAGCATAATCCAATATCTTCCCCTGGAATGCAAAAACATTTACTTCAAAACTAAATATTGTCCATGAATTAAACACATTCTCAATAATGTTATTATAATACAGCTTGGACCTGCAGTTTGCAGGAAACATTCTTGAATGATTGCCTGCCAATTTCACACCTTACCATCCAAGTCTGAATGCAAAAATAGTAATTAAGTGTTAGAAGTGTTAGAAGGATCTTCATGGGGTGAAGAATTTTATCTCCCTCCTCTATGAAAATTTGCTCAGTGATTGTGTACCCTTTTAAGCCTTTTTTTGAACCACATTGAATGATTGTATTTATAGCACATTGTTTGGGACAGCAAAATATCCAAAAAGAGTAAATAAAACAGATCCCTAAAAGTATACAACTTTATTTTAAAACATTCCTATCTCACCTTTCCTTCCATAACTGGGACTACCTAGGTAGCTTGCAATAAATACATATGCTAAAAAACATAAATACAAGAAAAACAGAAAAATAACAACCCAATAAAGCATTCACAATGCTAAAAACAATGAAAGCAGTGGCACAAAGTAATCACAAAAAACAGACAACAAGCCTATCAAAGGCCAGGCTTATTTCAGTGTTTGGTTTCATCTGTACAATTATGATATGAATAGGAGTAAACACGGAAAAGCTCATATAACAAGCACACCCAGAACCATCTGCAGTATTGGCCATCCTTTAAATTAGAAAACAGAAACCTGAGAATTGGCTATTTCTTCTGTAGAAGCTACAACAAATTAAAGCATCAAATCATCACACACACACACACACACCATGCCAAAACTCTGGTAAGTGTGTTTTGGGTGTACATTCAAATTTATTACCATGAGTCATTCCATTAGGGCCAAACAAAGTTATCCATGCATATCCATCTGCACAGGCTTTTTGATTGCAAGAGTACACCTGCCTTCAGCAGAAAGCTTTCAAATCAGATTAATCGCACTTTGTATAAATCAGTATGCTGAGGGCTTATGCTCTCTGAATGCTGCCAGCCCAAGCAATAAAACCCAGAAAGATATTGTTGCTTAAAAATAAACACAACAACCCCATAGTAGCAATATAAACTGGTGTCACTTTAATCAAAAGAACAGGCTGCAAAGATAACACCTGAGTGAGCCACAGGGGAGATGCTGTGTCCCTGGTCCATCTTCCCTGGCCAAGCTTGCAGGGATAAGGTGGGGCTGGGAGGGGAAAGAAAAGAAGTAGCTAGATTGGGCCTTGATTGACTCTGTACCATCTACAATCTAGAGAAGTGGCTCCCAATCTTTACACGAAGCTTGGGAACCCTGTTAAGTGCTTGGGGAGGGCAGTGACAGCAGCAACAGCTTCACAGAGATTGCACCGCCACTGCGACAATAGGGCAAGGGTGCAATCGCAAACCTGGATGTGGGTCCAATCACCTCAGGGTGCTGTTTGGGGCAGCCTGCAGAAGGGAACCCCTCTGAGATCAGGGTAATTTGTGAGCAAATGGTCTTTGCTTTGCTAACTTGGCTGGAAATATCCTCCTGGTATTGCGAGGCACTCTGAACAGTTCTTGCCCTATCCATCCTGCACAGAAGACAATAGAGCCAAAGGTGAGAATATTGCAAGGTGTGAACTTCAGTTATCAGACAGTCAGCAGTTGTGTGCAGTGTTTGGGGATGGCAGCAACCCCTTCTCTGGAGCAGGATATCAGTTAAGGAACATGGCTGCTAAGATTGGGAATTTTATGCGATTGCTGGATGGGGGGTTGGAAGGGAGTTAGAAGGACTGCTACTGGCATGACAAATACAATAGAAGAGAAAGGGATGAGTCTCAAGGAAGCCACCTCAGCTAAGATGGGGGGGGCACCCGACACAAGCCTGAGCTGCCCACTGGTATCTATGGCTGTGCAGTGAGCAACAGGGATTGCAGGTGGCTCAAGGGGAAACCGACTTCCCATCTCCCTCTATCTCTTGCAGCTCTTGGCCGAACTGATTTAACAAGATGCCAGTCTCTTTATCCACTGCAACAGGATGGGTTATTATAACCACTCTCTGCCCACTATCCTTAATAGCTAGTGTGTCATACTTTTAAACACAGTTGCACAGCTTGCTTAATTATTGTTGTTGTCCACCTCTTTATTTCCTCCACCTTGAAAAACGTATACCAGTAAACAACGCCACAGCCTGAACCTGGCAAAGCTGAGACACACCAGAAAGCAACATTCCGTGTCGCCTTCTTCATGATGTGTCACATGGGGGGGGGAAGCATACAAGCCAAAAAAAACATCAAAACGTGACACAAGTGTTAAAATGCAACAGTGACTTCATCCAGACTCATACAGCCAGCTAGGGAGGCTAGGCAGACTGGTTTTGTTGTTGGGAGGGGGGAATTCATGGGAGATTTGCCCCTTCGCTCATGGCGAGTTTCCTTGAACAGTTTACATAGCAACATGTTCAACGGGTGCAGCAGTCCTCATCTCCATCCTAGAAAGGAGCAGTCTGCTGAATTTCCGCCTGCGCTGCAGCTGCCGAAGGCACAGGGACAAAAACAACCGACTTCAGTGTAGTTTCTGAGCGCACCGCCGTCATTCCCACACGCGCGCTCCGCTAATTCCCTGGCACCCGAGAACTTTCCCCACAAAGGCCTCCTTGAGCCCCGCGCCTTGTCGCCGGCGTCCCCAGAACAGCCGCCAAAAGGTCACGAAGCGAGGCCGGGCGGGCGTCGAGGCTTTCACGCGGCGGGTTCCGGCGCCGCCGCCGACACCTGTTACGGCGGTGGACCGGGTGGACCCGAGTGGTCAGGGCAGGGCAGAGCAGGCGACGGGGCCTATCACAGCCGTGTCCGGAGCTGCCACCCGCCTTCTCCGCCCCGGGCGCAGCGGGTGTCGTCCGAACGCTCCCTTTCGGCAAAACATCCGGATTCTAGCCGGGCGGGGGGAGGGGATTCGGAGGCAGCATCAGCCGCCGCCACCCCAAAGCGACCTCGACATTTTCCAGGGCGCCCCTTCGCCAGACTATGGCGTTGGCCGCCGAAAGCCTCACCTGCTGGGGCAGAAGAAACCCCGCTGCTGCTCTTCTGACCGGCTGCTGCTGCTGCTGCTGCTCCTTCTGCCTCCGCCATGTCGCCTTGGTGAGCTCAGCCGCCCCGCCCTGCAGAGCCTCCTTCCCAGCCCCAGGGAATGGAACGTGGCCCGGGCAGGTGAGAAGCAGAACGGCGCGCGCCACAAGGAGGCAGGCAGTCTCGTGGCGGCCCCAGGCAGGAGGAGGAGGAGGGGCTGTGGCGGTGGGCGTCGTCGTCTGGGGGTTGTCGGGGAGAGCGCCATCTAGTGGGCAGGTCGAGAAAGATGCTGAAACCAGCACTGCGAAGAAGCAGGTGCACTGAAGGAAAGGGGCAAAACAAGGCTTCACCTGCGCCGATTTAGCGGGAGTTTTAGCTTGCATGGTTCCTGGACCTTTAACAGCATCGTGACAAGGGAACAGGAAACTTTTCCCAGCCGGAAGATACAAAGTGGAGGGGGTGGACTTCACTGGTTGAATTTCTGCCTACAGTGCAGTTAATAAAGACACTTAAATCCTTGCTTGAAAAAGGTAGCTATTTTATTTTGACTTCGGCCTGAGCGTAGTGGAGTATACATTATAGCGATTCTAACGGTTAATGGAAGGGCCAAAAACTTGTATCTATTCAAAAATCATTGCTTGTGTTTTGATTTTTTTGCCTGTGTTGCTTCATTAATGGCCCGTGCCTTCTCATACTTGCTTCCGGTTGCATAATGATAGGTCCCAGGAATTGCGCGGAAGGAAAAAAGAAAGGCTCACAAGAACTCCTGACTGACTGTTAATAAAAAATTTTTTAATTTGCTGAGTGAAATGTGCAACCACAGAACAGTAGTCGAAAGAGTTGAACTGTGAACTTTTGAATCAACCAGAGCCAAAGTGCAGCAAGGAAGAGCTGCAGGCACTGCTGATAATGTGTGTGGTTTCTTCCATAAGCAATTAGTGAACATCAACTAGGATAAAATAGTGTGTGATGGTGATGAGTGGAGAGTAGCAGTTCAATCATTCCCATGCATGTCTATGCAGATGTAAGCCCCATTGCACAATGTGAAAATTAACAGCCCTCCGAGACCATTTCTTCCATCTCTAGTGAACTGGGATCAGGTAGTAGACCTCCCATTGCGCCCTCCAGATGTTCAGGAGACCGTCCTTCAATCTCGTTCCTGTTCTCGGCTGCAATTGGCCCCAAGGCCAGAATGGAGCCAGTTTATTCAGGCAAGGGTGCGGGGTGCCAGAATTAACACCCCTCGGAGACTGCTCAGAAGCTCGTCTTCCTTGTGTTCTTGTAATAATTTCAACTTAATTCTTGCTTTTTCCCCCTGCCATACATATTTTACTGTAATTCTATTTAGTTCTATAAAAAATTCTTTTTCAATATAATTGGTATTGTCTGAAAAAGGAACATCACTTTTGGTAATATATTCATTTTTATAGTTGCAGTTCTTCCCATCAGCAATAGTCTTAGATTTTTCCACTTTTCTATATCTTTTTCAATCTCCTTCAACAATTTAAAGTAGTTATCTTCCATCAATGAACTCAATTTTTTCATTAAAAAAAACAAAACAAAGACAGAGCGGGATTAGGTTTTCCAAACTGGGAAATCTATTATCAAGCAGCTGCGTTAAACTGGATTAAGGAATGGGCAAACCCACAGAACCAAAGACTGATAAAAATTAGAGACCCATGATTTACAAGTTGGATGGCATGCCTTTCTTACATATGACAAAGCGAAGTATTTTGGATACTTTAGGTAACATATAATAAGAAGAGCATTATTACGAGTATGGGAACAAATTAGATATAAGATCTATACAAAGATACCAAGATGGGTGAAACCACTGGAAATTGCATCTAAAGTAGATCGGTTGACTAAGAACCAGAATAGAACATATGACGAACTCCTGAATGAGAGAATGGAAATATACTCGAAAAAGGAATTGTTAGAAAAAGAGATTAAGTTAGATTGGTTCTCTGAAGTACAGCTAAGATCTAGATGGAATGAAGATAGGAAAGTGGGATTTTATGTACAATATACAGATTTTGATAAATTGTTTTTAATGGATAAAGGTCAATATATTAAGAAAATGTATAGGTTCTTATTAGATATGACCATGGGAGATGAGTTAGTGAAGGATACAATGATCCAGTGGGCAAGAAATGTGGGACAAAACATATCAATGGACAGTTGGGAACAAATCTGGAAAATAAATATTAAACTGACTAAAGCAGTATCATTTAAAGAAAATATTTATAAGATGTTCTATAGGTGGCATATATCACCAGATAAACTAGCTAAGATGTACCCTGGAACAAATAATAGTAGTTGGAAATGTCAAGAATCGATAGGGACTTTCTATCATATGTGGTGGACCTGTAATAAGGCAAAAAGATATTGGGAGAAAGTGTGTACACTGTTACAAGAGATGTTGAGATGTGTTATCCCATTGGAACTGGAATGGTTTCTCTTAAATATTATACCAAATAGTTATAGTAAAGAAGGAAAACATATTATGATACATGTAAACACTGCAGCAAGGCTTATTTATGCGCAGATGTGGAAAAATGTAGATATACCTTCAGTAGAAATGTTAATACAGAAAATATACAAAATAGTTGAGATGGATATATTAACTGAAAGAGTTAGAAATAGTGAAGTAGATAGAATTAAAAATATATGGAAAATATTTTATGCTTGGCTAGATGGATAGGTAGTAACAATATGAAGATAAAAGGAATGGTTAGTTTAAAGTTTAAATGATTAGAAAAATGAAATTCATATTTGATTTTTTAAGATATGATAACCAGGCGTGTAGCTTAGAAAATGAATTTGCTGATAACCAACAGATTCCTAATGTATCATCTTATGTACCCTTTACCTATGTATTTTCCTTTCCTAACCCCAAACTGTAGATATAGATATGAATAAAATTTCAATTAAAAAAGAAGAAGCTCGTCTTCCTCCTATAGCAGATTGGGGCATGAGCCCTTAAATGTTATTAAAAAAATTTAAAACATGAAATTTATATTTTAAATTACATTTAAATTACAATCTATATTTAAATTTAAACTTTAATTGCACTGAGGGCCAAATCCTATCCAATTTTTCAACCCTGATGTAGCCGTCCTAGTGGGGGGGGGGAGTGCTGCATTCTGTGGTGGAGGAGGAGTCAGGGAGGCCTCCTCAAGGTAAGAGAATGCTTACCTTGGAGCGCCAGAAATTTGGATAGGATTGGGCCCTTAGGCTGTAATCCTGTATACATTTCCTGGGATTAAGTTCCATTTAACATTAAAGGGTTTACTTCGGACTATATATATGCCTAGGTTTGCACTCTTAAAGTGTGCACAGGATATCTGCCTAAAAAGGGTAGGACTTTTGCTGCTCTTCAACACATTGAACAAATACTATGGACAAGTGTTTCAACTCTGCGGCAGGGAGAGGAACCCCTGCTGTTTCATTGCCATGTGCCAGTTCAAAAGGACTTGTGTGCTTGAACTGCTCTGCTTAAAGTCCTATGAGCAAAACCACTCAAGTTGTAGCATTTGAATGTATCTTGCCTGTGCACAGGTCCAAGTGTATGAATGTAGTAATACTAGCACACTGCCACCAGCTTTTACCATGCCACTTTTCCAACACTGCACAGCACGTCAGTTTTCAAATATTACTTCCAATGCATTAAAATACATTAATATTCAGTGACATTACATGGGACCCAGTGTTGATGGGATAAAAGCTTTCCTATGAATAGTTGTGCTGAATCAGGAGTTACACATTTGCATAATTACCACTACATAGTGATACAGGTAGTCTACTTTTTCTACAAAACTTACATTCACTTACAATGCAATCCTCTACCCAGAAATATGTCTCACTGCTATGCTTTGGGTTCAGTTGATTCAAAAGTTCACAATTCAAGTCTGTGGACTGTTCTTTGGTTGCACACCATTTTTAGTGAAGATCAGTGGTCTTCAACCTTAGCATGCTGCAACCCCAATACATACATAACTGAAGTATGGGACTGGGGACCCACTGCCAATGCCAGCTTCCTCCAGGGACCAGATCGCCACCCACCCTCTGCCTCATTTTCTCATACCTCTTGTATCTTCACAACAACTCGGGGAGGTAGCAGCCTGAGCAGGGCTGAGCTTAGGAGTTTCAGGGCAAGGCAGCAAGAAGATGCTGTGCATGATGATATCAAGAACTCAGTTTTGATAAGGCAGTACCATGATTGGACTGGATCCAAGCCTTCTCTTGTACAGGCTTTGAAATTTTGCTGTGACCCCCAAAATGAGGCTTTACAACCTCATTGGGGTCCCAATGCACAGGTTGAAGAACACTGGCTTAGATGGAATCACAAATGTGTTGTGGCTATAATACATCCTCATTTCTTTTTGGACTCGTCTTTCATGTCAACCTTCTGTAACCTGCACTGGTGGTTTTGCAGAGAGCATTCTGAAAACAGCAAATTCTGTTATTTCCTGCAGTTATGACAGGGAAATGGTGTATGGCAGTCAGTGATGAATGGTATAACTAGCAGGGGTGGGCTGCCCCAGGTGCCACCCTCAAGGGGGTGCTACCACTAGTCACCAAAATTGGGAAAACCGTTATTTTTATGAATAATACCGTAATGGTATATATCATTCAGTATGTATTTTCATGCAGAATGTAATACAAAACAGGTAGAGATACCTGTATTCTGTCAAACATTATGGCTAAAAAGCCAGAGCAAAAAAACACACACAACTATCTTGTGTACCAAAAGGATTTCCTTAAGTCAGAACGGACCAATGGACTGATTGTTCAAACAGCCAAGGAGATGTTAGCAAAGAATCAATAAGTTGTTAGTAAGGTGATGCCCTTGGGTGTGTATGTGAGAGACAAAGAGATACCACTAATGATCAAAATTGTGGAAAACATTTTTTTAATTATATGATCATATTATATATCATTTGATTTAATATTTAATGCAGAATGTAACAAAATAAATCATGTTGAATTATCTGTATTCTATCAAACGTTGTGGCCAATTAACCAGCAAAAGAAAACACAACTGTCTTACGTAACAAAAAGTGGATTTCCTTAGCTCAAAACTGACCAATGTGACAGTCAGCACAATACTATAGGCTAGCAGGCCTGCGTTGTATCCAGCGCAGTATTGAGGGAGACTGGACCCTCCCCTATGGGCTCCTCATATCTGCAGGTGCTAAATAGCAGGTGCAGATCCGTATCTCAATAGCAGGTGCAGATCCGAGGAGACCATGTGACCCGAATCGGGAACACACAGCCTGGGGATAAGGCTTAGGATTCAGCCTTATGGAGAAATCCTTATGGACAAATCCCAAGCCCGCCCCCCTTCCCGGGTTGGCATGCCTGTCGGCCCACCCACCCCCACCTCGTAACGCCTCTGCACCAGCCAAGTTGGTGCTATGTGTTTTGCGTTGATGCAACAACTGTACGTCAGTGCAAACAGGCACCTGGGATTGTGCCCTGATTGTTCCAAGAGTCAATGAGTTGTTGTTATGACACAGCAGGAAACCAATTAGATGTTAGTATGGATCAGCTCTCATTTCCATGTATTAAATCTTATAAGTCCTATTCAGTCGTGTGAGTGTTATCAAGCTGGCCACTAGTTGGCCTGTGACTGATTTGTTGGGTGACTTGTATTGTTCTATAGTAAAATAAATACAGTTAATGGGGGTGATACCATGATGCCACTAACCCTAGAGATGCCACTGGTGGAAGTTTGGGCATTGTTGATCACTAGCTTAGATTACTGTAAAAGTGGGTTCTAAACATTCTTGGTAGACTATCAGTGGTTATTAATCATGATAGGTACATCAAACCTCCAGGTGCACGGGCAACATGTCATGTTTGCAGCACCTAGAGAATAAGCAGTGCCAGCAGGAAAGCCTGGCTGCCTGGCCAACATTGCATCCAGTGGATTGGCTGCTGGCTGTGGTAAAAGATGTGATGGGGGCGGGAGGTGGCATTTTGGGGTGGGGAAGGTGGAACAGAGTGGATCAGACCCGGAAGAATGGTGGGATCAGTGAAGCAGGCCTCCACCATATCCTAACCCCCCTTCCCCAGCCTGCTGGCTTTACGTGGGATCCAAGTAGCCCCACTGGGCAGCATGGGGCATTACTCAAGGTAAGGGGGAAAATATACCCTGAGGAGACCTCCAGCCTGTTCCTAAACTGCGATGGATATAGAAGAGGCCATGCAATCCCACTACACCAGTGCAGTTTAGGATTGGGCTATCTTTCAGGTGCTCTGCCTCTCTAGTACCTATCAAGATGGGGGTTTGTCCATTTTATTTTCAACAGCAAGTCTCTTAAATTTTTCCCATTTACTCCAGGTCTTTTTTTTAATAGTTTAGCAGTTTTTATTATCTTAAAAACAATTAAGTCAAGAATTGTGTGAGAATTGTGCATTTATTTCTTAAATGTATGTCACAATGGATAGCTTTAGAACAAGCTAACAGTACTATATGTAGTTCAGGCATATGTAACTGGTACAGTTCAGTAGTACATAACACTAAAAACAAATGCACTTTAGACTGGGATTTACCAGAAATAAAAACAAGATATGAACATTTACAGAGGACTGTGAGTACCTATGTTCAGCACACTAAAAGGAAAAGCTATCAAATAAGCTATACATGGTAATTTCAGTTATGAACTGGAACCCAGATTATGAACACATGCAAGGGCCTTGAGCACAATGTTTAGCCTGCGTCTCCCCTCTCTTTACTCCCTGCCATGTCTCATATAGCCACCCCCCCCCAAAAAAAGCTCCAAACAGCATACAACACCACCCTGAGATGGAACTGAAAGGCCTCCTTGCTCCTTTCCACACTGAGACAGACAGGTTGTGTCCCAGAAATCTTCTTGCCCTTCATACAGGCATACATATCCACTTCAAAAATAATTTTTCACATTTTGGTCTTGTTTCAGCAATGTACAATCACATGAAATCTTTACAACGGTCTGTGTAATAACAACATGGCATTTTTGTTAAATGTAATCGGTCTTCCAACCTTTTAGAAAAAGAGAATATCCTATGTACAAAAATATTTAAACTAAAATAATATTTAATGTTGTAGACAGACTCCTTAGGAACTGCATTTCTAAGAAATGCAGCCAGAAAGCTGTGGTGTTCTGAACAATGGTAAACAAATACTGGATTAAAGTGCAACAGCATCTTTTAACAGAACGCTTGCTCTGTGGTGTGGAAAAGCTCCAGACAGTTCTCTGTGAATTCCTTTCATCAGGGGTCAGGTGTGCTTCTCTCGGAAGTCAGTGATGGCCTTCCACAGTGTGCATAAAATCCCACCTCTGCAAAAGAAAGTTCTGTTACTCACAACAAACAGGTTTTTCCTTTCAAAATGCTTTTATTCCAGTACCCCAACAATTCAGTACTTTCTTAAGCAACAGTAAAATACAATTCTTCAAGTCCCTATCAATTACTGTACAACAACAAAACACCAATTGGTGTTTTCACAAGCTAAAATCTTTTTTAGTTTGATGGGAGTCATTTGTTAAATAAATTAAAAAAAAAAAAGAAATATGGGTTGTTTCATCCTGTTTTGGCAGGCAGCTCCTGCTGCAGCAAGGTGGACAAGTTTGTGGATGACACTAAATTTTTGTGGGTGGCAAAAACCAGAAAGGATTGTGAAGCGCTCCAGATAAGAAGGATCTTTCCAAGTTGGGGGAATGGGCAGCAAAATGGCAGATGCGTTTCAATACAGACAAGTGTAAAGTAATGCACATTGAGGCAAAAAATAAATAAATCAAAATTTCACATATAGGCTACTGGGTTATGAGCTCCGGAGAGGGATCTTGGGGTGCTGGTGGACAACTCAATGAAGGTGTGGACCAATGCGCAGCAGTGGTGAAGAAGGCCAATTCTATGCTTGGGATAATTAAAAAGGAGGTTGAGAATAAAATGGCCAATATTACTATGCCATTGTACAAATCAACGGTAAGGCCACATCTGGAGTATTATGTACAGTTTTGGTTGCCACATCTCAAAAAAGGACATATGGAACTAGAAAAGGTTGCAGAAGAGAGGAACCAAAATGGCTGGACTGGGGCACCTCCCTTATGAGGAAAGATGTTTGGGGCTCTTCAGTCTAGAAAAAGGTGTCTGAGGAGGACATGATGGAGACATACAAATTATATAGGGGGATGTTCTTTTCCCTCTCTCACAACACAAGAAGCAGGGGACATCCACTAAAACTGAGTGTTGGGAGAGTTAGAACAAATAAAAGAAAATACTTTTTTATTACCTAGCGAGTAATTAATCTGTGGAATTCCTTACCACAGGAGGTGGTGATGGTGTATGGCCTGGATGCCTTTAAAAGGGGACTGGACAGATTCCCCAAAGAAAAGTCCATCACAGGTTACAACCCATGATGGGTATATACAACCTCCTGGTTTTAGAAGCAGGCTACCTCAGAATGTCAGGTGCAAGGGAGCTGCAACAGGATACAGGCATATTGTTGTCTTGTGTGATCCTGCGGCATCTGGTGGGCCACTGGAAGTTGGACTAGATGGGCCTTTGGCCTGATGCAGCAGGGCTCTTCATATGTTCTCTCATTCAGGGGGCAGATCAGGCCCATACCCAGGCCTAACTCAGACCAGGCCCAGATCATGGCCAGCTTTATTCATGCTGCAGCATCAGCTGCTTCAGATAAGATTCACTGTGCTATTTCTACAAATCTTTAATATCAGATAAATGATGAAAGAGCACCATTTTTAAATCCAATATACAGTACATTCTAGTCCGTGTAGATTCTAGCCCATTCTATTTTACATTCAAAATAGATATATGGAATATACAAAACACAATAAAATGAGATCATATAAGGGAAGCCAAGTGCAAAATTGGTTGGTATGTACCACTTGTATTTAAATACATTCCAGATTAACCATATATACAACAAATAGAGTTTTTATATATATATATATATATATGGTAGTTTTAGCTATGGAATTTCTCTTTCAAATTATTACTGCATTTTAAAAAAATTAACACAATTTGTATAATTGTCCAACCAATAAGGATTTTGTACAAGTGTTTAAAAAATATTTGAGGAATATTATCACTTCAGAAACACGCATACATAAAATTAGCATTATCTAATTTCATGAAAATAACAAGCCCGTACATTACAAGTAATGTCTTTTTAAGAAGTATTTTACCTGAGTCTAAGGCATTTGAGATCATCTCGCGTAACATAGCAAAGAACGTCCATTAGTGTATAGTCTTCTGCTAAAAACTAAAACAAAAAGCCTATAATGAAAATTATGCTAATTGTGCCACTAGTTATAATTCTGGCATTTCCACCATTAATGCTTTGGTTTAATATATCCAATTTTCAAATATTTTACATTTTACTTCAGTTGTGAGGATAAGGAAATAGTCTTCTGGAAAATATGTATTTGCAAATCAAAGAGCAAATTCCCATGATTAGCTTTTATAAGAAAATCTATCATTTAATTAAAAGATTTTTACCCCACCTTTCCTCTACCAGGGCAGATGCCCAAGGCGGCTCACAATTATTGGAAGATGGTGGTGATGATGATGATGATGATGATGATAATAATAATGATAATAATGATAATAATAAGAATAATAAGAATAAGAAGAAGAAGAAGACTATATAACCTAAGACAATAAAATAAGCAATAAAAATAAAAAATGAAAACGGTAAAAAAATTAAAATCATTGGAGGAGGGCAAACAGCATCAGGTTCTGCTGCAGAGCTACAAGAGTCAACATCAAAAACCAGATGAAACAGAAAGGTCTTAAGCCCGCACTAAAATGCTACAAGGGAGGAAGAAGATCTTAGATGGGTAAGGAGTTCCATAATTGCAGTGCCACAACCAAGAAGGCTTGCCCCTGTGCTGCCAATTCCCTGACATGGGAGAAAGATGTCCCTTGCAGGAAGGCCACTTCAGATGACATGAGAGGGCGGGCCAGAATGTATGGGTGAAGGTGGTTCCTCCGGTAATCTGCACCTGAACCATGAAGGGCTTTAAAGGTCAAAACCAGCACTCTGAACTGGGCTCAGAAATGAATGGGCAGCAAGTGTAGTTGCTGAAGCAGCGGTCCACCAGAATCAAACCACCTATCTCCCATAACCACCCTAGCAGCCGCATTCTGCACTAATTGCAGCTTCCAAACTGTCTTCAAGGGTATTACAGTAATCCAATCTTGAAGTCACTAGGGCATGGACCACTGTGGTCAGGTCCAATTGACTCAAATAAGGCCACAGTTGGTGAGCCAGCCAAAGCTGGGCAAATGGACCCCTGGCCACTGCTGCCACCTGGCTCTCCAGGGAGAGCTGTGAGTTCAGGAACACTCCCAAACTGCACACCTGTTCCTGCAAGTGGAGTGTAATCCCATTCAGAGCAGGGAGATGACTCAGTACCTGCATCAAGGATTTCCTGACCAGAAGGGCCTCTGTATTTTCTGGATTCAATCTCAGTCTATTGGCCCTTATCCAGATCCCAACCGCCTCCAGGCAGCGCTCCAGGACTTTCACAGTCTCCCCGGAATGAGATGGCTAGGAGAGATAGGTGTCATCAGCATATTGGTGACACCTCACTCTAAATCCCTGGATGATCTCCCCAAGTGGTTTCATGCAGATGTTAAAAAGCATGGGGACAAAATAGACACGGCACCCCACACTGCCGTGGCCAAGATGCCAAACAGGTGGTCCCCAGTGTCACCATCTAGGATCCGTCAGCCAAGAAGGAGTGGAACCACTGCAAAATAGTGCCCCCAATCCCCAACTTGGCCAGCCAATCCAGGAGGATACCATGGTCAATAGTATCAAAAGCAGCTGAGAGGCCCAGTAGGACCAACAGAGAGGTTTCCCTCCATCTAGCCCTGGGTGAAGATAATCCAACAGGGCAACCATGCTGTTTCTCTCCCAAAGCCCAGTCTGAAACTAGACTGGAATAGATTCAGATAATCAGTCTTATCTAGGATCCCCTGGAGTTGAGACAATCAATAATCAGACAGTAACCCAGAGTCAAGTGTGCTCCAATTAATGGGCTGGAGTGTGCGTAATTAATGGACTGAAGTGGGATTGTGGCTTCCATGAAATTAAAAAAATTTGCATGAAATTAAAAAATGTCTATTTCCTCCATGGTTATTATTTCTTATAAATATTCTGGCAGGCAAAGAAACACAAGTAGTCCGTAACGGCTACCAAAAAAAGATGGTAAAAACACTACAACACCCTGCTACTTGCAGGTTTTCATCCAGTGAAAACTGGAAGCAGCTTTTTTTTTTCTTTTTGCGGGTGGACACACATATGTGGCCTTAGCGGAGAAAGCCTCTGAACCCAACTGGAGTATACTCCAGTCGGGTTCGAAGGGTGTGGATATGGGCAAAATCCATGGGTTTGGAACCTGCTGTGAAGCAAATCCATGGATAATTAGATGTACTGTAATATCAGGGATTTTTAAGTGGCTGTGACATTTCCTTGCTAAAACCCATACTGGTGTCCCTCTGTATCCACAAATCCAGTATCCATGAATTCAAGTACCTGCTGTTCTCCACCCCCACCCCTGCACGCAATACCTTCATTTTTCTTATCGGTGGTGCTATAAGCAGGCTAGCCTACAGAACAACAAGCAAGCAGGCAGCCTGCATGCTAGAGGGACGCAGCCAGAAGCAGGAAGTAAACATAATAAAATAGCTTTCCTACCCTGTTTATGGTTTCTTCGTCAGCACCATGAACTCTCAGCCAATTAGTAAGATCAGAATCTTCAGCTCCTCTTCCAGTGGTGTTAAACTGAGAGACAGATACACCAGGAATATCTAGAATGAATGTTTGAGAAAAGTCAGGGTTTTTTTTAACATTTACGAAGACATCTGTAGGCCTGCCCAGCCTTCACTCAGACTCTCACATATATGATTTTTACATCCTATATGTCTTGTACCTGGCAACAAAAGGATCACATACTAAATGAGCATTACGTATTTGAGGACTGGAGTTGCACTAATTACAATGTGCAGGCAGGATGAAGAGGTTGACACAACAGGTTTGGGGAAGACAGTGCAATTCAGCTTCCTTGAGAGTTGGGAGTTGGTGCATAGAGATGTGGGTTGGCAGCTTTGACTCAGGGTGGGAATGCTCAAAGAGGGAAGAGATGGTGATTTGCTGCCATTGCTAGGTTAGGTGCCCACAAACTAAAAGAAAGAGGACTATAGGAGATAGAACCTGCTTCAGGGTTTACACAGATTGCTGACTGGTACTGATTTCAATAAATGTGGCCCAATTTTTAATCCAAACCTTGTCTTGTGTCTTACTGGAGCATATAGGAGCAAAGGACGGCACCATACAGCTCTTATAATCATGCAGTTGTGGCTTTTATTGCTTTAGCAAGAAGATACCATGGAATCCATTTAGAAGAAACATTTTTATTCATGGCCTTTCAGTATATAAAATATACTTGGCCACAGTACTTTATTCTATAAATTGATGTAAGTTATTGTTACAATTGCAAGTGAAAACAACAAACTTAACCTCTCTAATTAGGGCCGAATCCTATCCAGCTTTCCAGTGCTTGTGCAGCAATAGGGTATGTGCTGCATGATGCGGTGGTGGGAGGAGGTAGATCTCCTCAAGGTAAAGGAACTGCATTATGGCTGCATCAGCCATGAAAAAGTTGTTTCAGCAGAGGAACTCCCTTCTGACAGGATAAGCTGGCAGCATATGCTGGAACACTTCAAAGGAATCTCATTTTGAAATGTCAAAGTATAGCTTTGTGAATTATAGCTTGCTAAAGTACAAAAAGCACACCAAAGCACACCAAATTCCGGGTATGGTTACATATTTGGCCAATAAAATCCAAATCCAAAATCCAAATCCAAAAGCATTTGATTAAACTTGCTCTGATCTGTTGTCTGAATTGTCATAATAAGTGGCACATAGATCAAACCAAAACCCACCTAGCGCAGTGTTCAATGGTGAGAGCCCCTCGGCTCTCAAAAGCCAGGTATAAACCAAATTCCCCTGTTGAATTCCACATTCTAAAAACACTGCTTGTGGAAGCCTTGGGTTGGTGACTGTCGGACACACGGTATTGGTCTAGCCCTAGATAGAGTTACCAGATACGAACTGGGACAAAGTGCCTATACCTTTAACCATTGTATAGATGAGGGAATGTAAGCAGGTGCATGATGCAGGTGCATCACCTTCCATGATGAGCTGCACCTGCCCAAATTCCCTCTTCTATACAATAATTAAAGGTACAAGCATTCTGTCCCAGTTTGTATCTGGTAACCCAAGCTCGAGCTGGATCCTTGGTTTGTTCCAGTAGGGCTGTTCTCAAACACAAAAAAGCAAAGTGGTGTGTTTTTTTTTCTATTAGAAAAAGTGTTATGTGAAACATCAAACCTTTCATGATTAATTCAGTAAAATGAACTTGGTAAATACATACAGAATAATAAAATGAAGCTTGTTTTTAAAAAAACACAACAGAAAAGGAAAGACAGAGAGAATCCTACTGTTTAATTGGTTTGTATAATTTCTTGGTCACAATACAATTTGTACAATCTTTGCTTTACTAGTATGAGAGGTGTACTATGGTTATATCATACCCTTGTCAAAAGATTATTGCCAAGAAAATGTGGTAAGCGGCCTTTGCATCGGAGGGAAAGTAATGAAAAAGTTAACAGCGGGGGAAAGAGGTAAGGGAGCATGGAAAGATTATGATTGCACCAGCTTTCTTTTGAAATCACTTTGTGAAAACTTTGGAAAACTCTAGTGGAGCACCTATTGGTTGAGTTCTTAGCTTCAGGTTTTTTATCTCCTGTTCCTTTTCCTCTATGGCTTGATGCAACAGGGTTTGAAATTCTCTCTCCTTCTGCACTAGCTCTTCTAGTAGTCTGTTAGGAAAAAAATGGAGAAACAAAAGAAGAGCATTAAATTTTACTGTGTGTACACCAAGAGCCTGCTAACAGTGAAAACCAGAAAACCTTAGCAGTTTTGTTAAAAAAGCTACAATATTTCAAGGTGCAATTGTAACCACTAGCACTGGGATAAAGGCAATGCAGCTCTGAGGTAAGGGACCAAACATACCTTGAAGAGTCCTCCGTGATTGCCCTCCCCCAACTGCAGGATACAGCACGTGCCCCATTGGCACAGCTACGTCAGTGCTGGAAAATTGTGCTGAGGATTTGGGCCTCAGTATCTTTACATACCTTCACAAACAAGACTACTGTGAAGCAAGTACAACTCCAGGTTAGGACTGTGCCCTGAATGTCGCAACACGCTATATGTAGCATGACCAAAAACCAGAAGTGCCATGCACGCACATGCATTTACTAGTATTATCTCTTCCTTTCATGATCATATATTTCTGATGCTGAAAAATGAATCAGTGTCAATAGTGAGCTTGCTAGTTTTTATTCCAAGCAGTGAAGAAATTCCTACAGCACTAGAGGCAATAATTCTAGGATTTACGTCTACTTGCTTCAATTAATTATGGAACTAAATCAATACATAAAACAGGCATGTAATAGTTGTTATCGAGAAGTCAGCAACTGAGACATTGCATTCTCTGTCTTCCCGTTTTTGTTGTGCTGATTTCTATTTGCAGTTTAGCTCCAGGGGTTGACTCTATTTGACTGGTGGTCAGGAACAGTGTGGTCTTGGTAACTCTGTCATCCAGGTGTTCAGTTGCTTGGATTTGTTCCCGGTGAATGAATCATTAAAAAGACCTGCTGGTGGTTTATACTAATATGATAATGAATTGCTATTTAATCATGAATGGCAGGCATGAATGGCAGAGGCTCTTGGCAGCTCATTTAATTACAGCCATTTAAAACGGGAACATTAGCATGGAGCATTTGGCCCAATCTAGCTAGAGGTGCTCTATACATGAAAATAGGCTCCAGTGTACTACTATAATTTGGTTGTACATGCAACTAGGTTCATAAAACAGTTTGGATTCATTCACAAAACCACTTCTTTAAAAACTGAAAATAATTTTTGTTTGGGGGAAGGAGTGAACGGCTGGTTTCAGTCCCCATGTACCACTTTCCCACCCAAATGGCACAATTTAAGCTTTGAAAAGTTAGTCAGCTCTGCACATCCAGCCCTGGCTGCTCTGTGAGTTTCACTGATCAGAGTGCAAAAGTTGTACTATACTAGACTCAGAAGATGCCATTAGTAATGCTAAAGACCAGGATGTAGCTAAAGAAGTGCAGGGAGGTGCAATTGCACCAGGCAACAAGCTTTAGGGGGGGCAATAAACTGAGCTTGACAGCCCAACAGCTGTCAAGACAAAATGGTGAAAACTTTGGTATATATGAATAATACCATCATGTTATATATCATTGGAAAGGTAATTTAATGCAGAATGCAATGAAACAAACCAGAGGGTAATATCTTTACTCTATCAAAGGGTATGGCCAAAAGAAAAAAATCAGAAAATGGAAATACAGTTGTGATGTCATTTCCTGTTGTGATATCACTTCCAGGGCAAGTTTTGCCCTCTGCACTGGGCTACACTTTCATTAACTACGCCCCTGCTAAAGACCACTTATAGGAAAAGATTATATTGGTGCAGCACAAAAGACAATCGATGCCAGATCTTTTTAAATGTCTACAGTTACCTATTAGTTTCCAATTTTAGCCTTCCAAGTTGAACATTGAGGGATCTCTGGGCAGCTGGTGATTCATGGGATACGGTAGAACTGAGGGTGCTCACTCCTGAGGTAGCTATAGCATCATCCAGTACAAGGCAAGGCCGCTGAATTGTTTGGCTAGGAGGCTGCTCTTCGTGTTCCTCTTCACCTTCAATGTCCTCCTGATCTGCTGTATCACTCTCAGAGGCTAGACCAAAGTGTGTCCTCAATTCTGTTACAGAGAATATTTAGTGTTTATCATAACAATGAAATCATAAACAAGTATGATAGACTCTGTAGCCTGTGGCAATCATAAGTCTGTGGCTTATGGGGAGGGCAAGGGAAAATATGTTCCCTTACCTCTCCCAATTGCACGACAGCATGTAGTGTAGCCCATTTTGGTGCAGCTGCATGCTATGGCAGGGAAAAGCAGAGATATTGTCTATAACTTTCTAAAAGGACTGCCAATACAAAGAGAAAGTGGAACAGAACTTTGGCTGACAAAGATTCCTGAAGGTACATCAAAAGAAGACAAGTGCAAACCTATATAAAGGTGACAGATGAGTTGAAGTGTATAAAGGTGAACTTTATGGAAACAGCCCCCAATAGAGGCCCTTTAAGCCAGTTCCAGATAATATTTTAGGAGATTTATATGCAATTTTTCAGATTGTTTGAGGCAGGTCAGTTTATACTGCTCTTGGATATAACTTTGTGCTTCTTCTGTTTAATTTTATTGGTATGTTTTTATCCTAAGTTTGGCTGATCTATTGTGTGTATGCTGCTTTGATGGAGTTTTGCTTTGCTGCTTTGATTGACACACACACACACACACACACACACACACACACACACACACACACA
>JAJKFI010000050.1:4827042-4845994 GCA_029204185.1 Lerista edwardsae
GAGAGAGAGAGAGAGAGAGAGAGAGAGAGAGAGAGAGAGAGAGAGAGCGCAAACATGCATACAGGGTACAATTTTTGATTACTAACTTGAATGATCGAGTGCCCCGTGTCGGCGCTAAAGCCACAGGGCTGCGCCCATGCAGCGCTTCCTTTGAGTCAGCCGAAGCCGGCCGGCGCAAGGGAGGCATGCTGACAGTGTGCCCCGGGGATTGGAGGGTGGGAGGGAGGTGGGGGCGGGACATGGGCAGGCTTTGGATTTGGCCTTAAGGCTTTGGATCCTAGGCCCGTTCGAGAGACCGCATGGCCCCAATTTGAGCTCTTGAGCAGGCGCAGATCCGAGGAGCACATAGGGGAGGCTGGAGCCTCCCCTATGGTAAGGCAGCGCACGCTCCCTTGCTGCGGAGGGGCTTCAGCCTCCCAGACTCAGCGCTGGATATGGCGCTGGCCGGCTGGCTTTGCCATTCCAGCGCTGAGTAGGATTGCGCTCTAACTGTCCTTGTACTGATGATGGTTGCTCTTTTATGTTTTCTAAAAATTTTGGACAGGCTGATAGCAGCATGAGATGCACAGCAATCTCAGTATGACATGCAGCTCTAACGTGTTGTATCACCTATTCATAGAACTAGTGCCGACTTAGAGTCAATGCAAATCCATTGGCAATATAGTACCATGTCTTGTAAATGTTCATTACAGATTCTCATAGAATGGAAAGCATTAGGGATTTTTTCAAAATAATCTCTAAAGCTCATTCTTGGTCACTAAGCTAAGCACTCTTCATATAGCAAATGCTTTTCATCTAGCCCTTTCTTCAGGGCTTATCATTTTTCATGCATCAAACCTGAGCGATATTTTTCAAACATTTGATAAATCTATCTAGACCAAATTGCACAACTCTACTATTTTTCACTCTTCTGAATTCTGTAGTATTTGCTAAAAGGTATACTGTGCCTTAGAAAGAGCCTAAGGATTTGAAAGCCAACCACTTTTTAATCATTGTCTCTTGACATTATGTGCTCCAAAGAGAGCTAATTGGGATTTTTAAGAGCTGTGGTCAATTATGTACTTGTCACAGCTCACTGCATGTCCTAAACATCTCAGGAAGGGTATAAGCACAACCCAAAATAAAATTTGACATTAAATTTGTGAATATGTAAAGACATAAAGGAAAGTGCACGTTGACCTGTCTCAAGAACCAATCTATACATTATGCTAAACACATAATTCCCCCTCCACAATTGAGCTATTTAAACTAAAAAGAACCCACATGCAGGAACACACTATATATTAAGCATAACATGTAGCTTGACCCTTATATTTGATGGAAGTCTTATATGCAACTCAAGAACTCACACAAAGCTGGGTTCAGAGGTTGGTATTCATTGAGCAACACACACAGTAGCTGATTATATTGAATCTGTTGTATCTTTACTTTTATATACTAAGGGAAACGTAACTAAATATTCACTTATGGCCCCATCCTATCCAGCCCCCTGTGTGTGGCTACGCAGCAGTGCTGGTGCAGCTTCCGCTGCATCCCGAGGAATTTTTGGCCGCTGGAGGTCCCCCCAGGGTAAGCTCCAGCTGTCGCTATGGGGCAACTTGGACTTGTGCCGGCTTGATTGTAGGCGGAAGTCCAAGATGATCCGTGCAGATAGATCAGGGAAGGAAGGGGGGGGGTCAACATTTGGTGTGCAATGCTGCTGCTGATCCTGCCTCCATCTTGGTCCTGATCCACCCTCCTCCCTGCCTCCGTCACCACCCCATTCCACCCAGGATTGTAGTCTTAGACTGCAATTCTATCCATATTTACCTGGGAGTAAGTTCTGTTAAACTTCTGAGTATGAGTATACATGCACAGGATTGCCCTGTTTGAGTTCTAGCATTTACAGGAGTAAGCAGCATCTCACCTGGGACCAGAATAGTAATAGCTGTTTGCACAGCTTTGCGAATTATGCTGTCTAGTGCAAACATCCAATGTGGCTTGATATTGTGGGTTCGTAGAACTTTATTCACCTGAAAACAGAGCCTGGAATTAGAGCACTATTTTTAAATGCGGATTTTGTGAAAACACTGTAATTTAGATGAGAGGTGACTACCTAGGAGGCTGCTTTACACTGAATCAGAACTGTAGTCAGTTCTGATTCAAAACAAAACAGGCACCAGTCAAAACAGGCACACTGCCGCTCTCCATGGTTTCAGACAGGAATTTTTCCTTATCCTACGCAGAGATGCCAGAAATTGAACCTGGCACTTTCTCATATAAAGCATGTGCTGTATATATCTTGTATTCCCAGGAAAGTGTGTTCTTCTGAATTCAATTAGGCTTACTTCTGAGTAGACATGCCGAGGATTACAATCTTACAGTGCCGTCCTACCTTTCACGTAGCACCAATACAGGGGCGCCAAATGGCACCCCCCCGTGTCCGTACTAATGCTCCCAGACAGGCATGAATGTGCCCTTGCAACAGGGAGGCTCCAGTCTCCCTCAATACTGCGCTGGATACAGCACAGGCCCACCAGCCTGCCTGTTCCAGCGCAGTATAGCATTGTGCCTTTAATTTACCCATTTGCTTTTTGCTCTGGTAAAACAAAAATCCACTAATCCTATAATGATTTCAATTTTGAACAGATCAGAGTGATCAGTAGCCTTTCTCCTCTGCCTTTTGACCTATTAGTAGGGTTACCAGAAACAACTGGGACAATGCGCCTATAGAAGAGGGTATTTTGTCAGGTGCAGCTTTTTAAACCCTTCTGTGTTGAGCTGCACCTGTCCTAATTCCCTCCTCTATACAGAGGTTAGAAGTATAGATACTCTGTTCCTGTTTGTATCTGGTAAGCCCTTATCTGAGAGTAACAGTACAATGTCTGCATAGGCATGTCTACTCAGAAGTAACTCCCATTGAATTCAATTGAATTTACTCCCAGGAAGGTCTGTATAGGATTGTAGCCTAAGTCATAGTCAAGTTAAGACTTACTTCTGAATAGACATGCACAGGATTGTGCTGTAAATTATTTAAATTACAGATTACCAAAACCATAATACAGGTGCCTTTTGAACTACAGGCATGCCTGGGTATCTGCTGGGGTTCTGTTCTGGACACACACACACACACACGCCTGTGTATACCTGAAACTGTGGATACTTGGAACGCCTTTTTAAAGATAGGGAAACATCAGTGATTTTGCTGCAACAAAGTAAAAAAAAATTGTCTAATGTTTCCCTATCTTTTTAATGGGCATTCCAGTTTCTATGGTATCTGCAGATAACTGAAACTGTGAACATCAAATCAGTGGATACTGGGGCATGCCTATACGGTGTCCAGTGGATACCAGGGCATGCCTGTACAGTGTCCAATGCTTACTCCAAGGAAAGCATTATAGGAATGTAGCCTAAGGCAGCGGTTCCCAAAGTCCAACTCAGATGTTGGGAATGCTGTAAGTTGCTGTGGGGCCTGGGGAGGGTGTCCCTACGGCACAGCAGCAAGAAAGTGCGCTTTTCAGCACAAAAAGGGGCTTCTCTTTGGCTCAGAGAGACCCACAGAGGGGGCTGTCGGCCTCCCAACCTTCTGAAGGGACCCACCCACCCACCCACCAGGTAAGTAAAAATGCCCAAGAATGCCCACGGCACTGCAATCACTGCCACGCCATTGGGACATCCAAAGCTGGGCCATTCCCCTTAAGGGAAAATGGCCCAGTTTTGCTTCCCAATGGTGGGTTGCGATCCATTGGGAAGCACTGGGCTCTACTGATTTAGATGTAATATTATGTACACCTCTGAAGACAAATGTCTAGGATTATGCTCTTAGGGGCCCAATCCCATCCAACGTTCTGATGCCGATGCAGCTCCAATGCAGCCTCTACACAAGGGAACAAATGTTCCCTTACCTTCAGGATCCCTCCATGATTGTCGCACACACACACACACACACACAGAATGCAGCATATACCCCACTGGGATGGCTACACTAGGGCTGAAAAATTGGATAGGATTTTGTCCTTTAGTTATTTGCAACTAATTCCCATGTCACTGCTTTCAAATAACTGTCATTGTCATGAACTAACTTTTGCAGGACTGTGCCCAGTTTAGAAAATTCATTACCTTAGAAAGTTCATTTATATTTTACAAAAAGTAGCAAAATAGCAGAAAAAAAGCATACTTACCGCATCTTGAAAACCAAAGAGTACCAACTGAACCTGGCTGATGCCATGACTGTCAAAGTCTAGCTCCAGTTTCAGCTTCGAAAGTGTATTTGCAATGATTTTGCGATCCGTTGACCTTACAAATTCTCTGAGGCTGGCAACTAAAGTTGTGATGTGTTCCCATTTCAACTTCGGCTCCTCAGCTCCCTGTCAGAATAATAATGAGCGAAGTACATCTGTATGATCTTTAGGGGATGTGAAAATACCAAGTGTGCATTCCCCAGGCACTGCTATTTCATTCCTTTCATACATGTCAATGGGGCTTTCACAAGAAATCCTAGTGACTATCACCATTGGCTAACATAGGTGGGCTCGTAATATCCATGGATTCAGGACCTGTGGATTTCAGGATTCATCCTGGGGAGGGACCACCTAGACTCTCTGAAGAACTGCACTCTGGTCAGGTCTGGAGGGTTTTCTGAGGCCCACAGAGGCCGTGCACAACAGCTCCTGGCCTCTGTGGGAGTCAGAATGGCCTTTTCAGCCCAAAAAAAAAAAAAATGACCTCCCATTTCCTGGAAGCTTCCACAGGTTTCAGAATGCCTTATAAAGGCATGAAAACATCACTTCCTGTTTTTCCTGGGAAACTGGAAGTTGCTTTTTTTTGGCTGAAATGGCCATCCTAAGGCCCTCAAAAATCTTTCCGGACCCAACTGGAGCTTAGCTATGATCAGTTTTGGAGGATGGGAGAGGGCCCCAAATCAGTGGGTTTCAATACCCGCAGATTTCGATAGCTGCAGGGTTTCCAGGAACAGAACCCCCACAGATATCGAGGGCCCACTATACATGTGTTACACATTAGCTGTTCTCCTTTAGCTAACTGGTGAAAAATGATACATGGTCCCTCATCAGAGAACAGGCCAAGGGTAAAGATAGGTCTTCATAGTCGTGAAACAAGGATGGGATAGAACAGATGAGGAGACTGGAAAGAATAGGTCACGATATATATTCTGGGAAAGTCTTTACAGAAAAAGTGGGTCCTTTTTGAAAGAGCTTAAATGAAAAGACTTTGGGGGCTCTGTTCTATGCATAATGAAAAACAATAAAAGTCACAGGGGAAGAAATGGGATAAGCCACTAGAGGTGGTGAGGCAGAACCACCCCACACGCAACCTCCAAAAATTGCTGCAGCCTAGCTTGGTGATTGTGCACATGTTCTGCCCGCTTACTTGGATGCAATCAGGCGGAACGTGTGCGCAATCACTGGGTTAGGCTTTGGCGATTTTTGGAGGTTGCGTGTGGGGCGGTTGCCTGCCTCACCTGCCGCCTCTGTACCTCATGTTCCTGCAAGCTATAAAACAGAACATACATCCCATTTTGAAATGACATTTTCAATAATTCCCTACCTTTTTTCTTCCATGGAACATCTAAGAACATCAGAATTAGCCCTGTAATGGAGGGAGTAGCTGGGTCTCTCCCCCTTAGTAAGTACACCCATGGCTGTCCCTAGAAGTGCCACTGCCCTCCTTGTTCTCAGCTTTCCTGCTATCCTTTCAAAGGGCAAAGAAGGAAATAAGAAAAGGGGAGAGATGCCACTTTTGTGTGAGGGCGATGCTGGACCTTGATCCCACTAGGGGGGCCTGGGCCAGGCCTGCATCTAATTTACACCTTGGAAAGAATACAGGCATGCTCTGGTATCCGCTGAGGTTCCGTTCCAGACCCCACCATTGATACCTGAAACCATGGATACTGCAGACGTCTTTTTAAAGATGGGGGAACATCAGTGGTTTTGCTGTAACAAGGTATCTTTGTAATAGGCATCCCAGTATCCATGGTAACTGTGGATAACTGAAATAATGGATACCGAATCAGTAGTGACTGGGGCATTAACTATATTTTCTGTGAAAATATCAGAAAGAGAAATATGGGTCTCAGATTTCCTGCTGTCCCTTTTTGGGGGGGGGAACTGCATGACTGGTTTTCTGGAGACACCATATCAGTTTATTTCTTATTCTGGAGAGGAACATGGATTAAGAAGAGTGTGAGCAAGAGAAGAACTGATGGATATCCAGTGGGTTTCCCACTCATCTCAGGATAGCCTGGCATGTTGCCAATGGGACCCCTTTGCATAAGAAGTGTCATTAGAGCAGGCACTCTGAAGAACATAATTTCCAATATTTCCTGTGACTTGTGGCCCAGTGTTAGTAAAGTAAGACTCACTGGTGGTGTAATAGTTTAGATTGTGCTTCCTTGATGTTGAGCACAGTTTAAGTTCACAACAGAATGACTCAGGTTTGACCTTAAAATAAGCAAGTTCACCAAAGTGAATCACAGAATTAAAAGGCAAACAGAATATCGTTTATCTGTTGAATTACAACATTGGCAGTGTTAGATAGTCACGGTCATTCTCTTCTAGCACAACATGACAAATCACCGGATGACTAAGTAAAGATTCCATGGCAATATGTGGTTCTTTTTTGTCTCTCAGTGCTGCTCTGAGACGCTCTGCTTGCATCTGTTGCGTGGAAAGCATATGGTAACTCCCACACACCCTCTTCTTCATTTCATATTTTATTCCAAGATCAAAGCAAACCATTAATTCTCACTGTGTACACACACACACACACACACACACACACACACCATCCATTTCAAGTCAGACTGCAGCCTCTACAGGTCTAAAACAAGTGTTTCAAAAGTACATATTCTGACTGACATCTTATTTTCTACAGGTTGTATCCTAAGCGCTTCTCCTGTTTTGAGAAAGGAGTTATACTTGCTGCTCAAGAAGGGAGATAATCTCCTCTTCCCTCTGCAACTACATGCTGACCTTGAATATCTTCTCCTGAGAGTCCTCAAATTATTTTGAACACATTATTTAGAAAAAAAGTTTTACTTTTAGTAGTTCCCAAACTGGTGGGTCGTGACCCACCTAGGGAACAGGAAGCAGAGCATTCCCCTTTAAGGGGAGTGGTCCTGCCCTGATAGCAGTGACAGTGTAGCAGAGATCGAAGCATTGCTGCTGCCAAGGAGCATTTTTTACTTACCAGGGGTGGGCAGTGCTGCAGCTGATGGAAAAAGCCCTTATCTCTGATCTATACTTCCAGCAGCTGCAAAGGAGGGGGCTGTGAACCTCCAAGACCCTGCAGGAGTCCAGTGCTGCCCCCCAGGTAAGTATCAAAGCCCCTTGGCAGCGGCAGTGCTGCTATCTCTGTGGCACTGGCACTGCCCCCTTCCCGGTCCACACAAACACCTGGTTCCCAACTCCCCTATAAGAGTTTGGGAACCACCATTTTAGACAATCTGAAAGCCATCTAATTTGCAGCATCTGGGTACCCACAGTTCTAAGAAATCTGAGAAAATATTACAATTTGTGATGGGCTGGAGGCAGCAATTAGTAAGTCCTGCCCTCTGCTTTTATATTAACACAGTTCATTACCAAGTGCACCATATGTATTAGTTTACCTGAGCTAAAGCTTCCATCAAATTCCTCACCACCTTATCTTCGTCCTCAGTTAGGATTCTGTGGAGGGTGGCTCTCCTTTCGCTATCTTTTTTGAGCATGAAGAAGCCAGAATCCTTCTCCTCTGGTGAAGGAGGAGCACTGTGGTCCTCAAAATTCTCATCTGGGATACTGTGAACATTTACACATGGTTATTTTTAAAATTGCCATGATGCATAGTCAAAAGCTTATTTCAAAAAGGTTATTTCCTTATCTGTGAACTAACAAAGACATGATGTAGGTTTTTACCTTAGAAAAAGAGATCTAAGCCCTTTCACATCCTTCTCTCCACAAGATTTGGCTCTCATTTTAAAAGCAAATGGGTCAAGCTTTAATTCTGTGTCAGGTGAAACGGAACCATATTCACTGCTACTGCTTGTATCTTCAACCAGAACAGGAACAGGCAATGATATGCTTCGAAGATATTCTGCTCATGAAAACAAAACAAAACACCACCCAGAAAAATTAGCATAATTAAACCTTGCACAGAGAATTAAAACAATAATTGACTATGATCCACCCGCTCCAGCATGAATAATGTAAGTTGTGTGCTAGAGCCTAGGGGAGTTGCATATGAGTTTACCATGCAAGACAATGATCTGGTTTTGATGCACAGTACCCAATGTAAATGGACTGGTGGGATAGGTGGGGAGGAGTCCATTATGTCCTTATGGAAAGCCCATCCCCACATGTCCAATTCTAAGAGGTGAGCTAACAAGACAGGATGGATTGTACTGATCGTATTTCTGAGAAAAATAAACTAAAAGAGATACAAAATAGGGATGTTTCTAATCTTTCTGCACACCTACACACAAAAGCCTCATGCTGACATGAATTTTTGGCAAGCGTTCGCTGCACATTTATGAGGCATATGGCTGGGTTTTATTGTCGCTGGTGCTGCTTTTTTTAGATTGTATTGTTTTATATTGTAGTGTTTTAATTTCTATTTGTTAGCCAATCCTTAGAGATAGGGTGGGGTATGCATTTTACTTAGGGCACAATCCTAAACTGAGTTAGGTCGACATAAACTAAGCCCGCAAAGTTTGGCCAGCATAAGGGCCACCATAAAGTATGTTTAGAGCACTCTCAGAGTCAGAGAGGCCAGCACACAGGTGTGCACCATCCTCCCTGACTCCGAGAATGGTCCAAACACGCTTTATGATGGCCCTTGTGCTGGCCAAACTTTGCTGTCTTAGTTTATGCCGGCCTAACTCCAGTTTAGGTTGCGCTCCTAAACAAATAAATACATTTTCAAAGAGTTATTTCAATAGGTAGTGAGGGCAGCACTTTTAGCTCTGAATCCTAAACATGTTTACCTGGAAGTCTGAGTCCAGTGAAACTGACCTCCTCATATATTCTATGCTGAGAACTGCAACTTTAGAATGTAAATGCTTTAACTACATATGGAAAATGAGAGCTTCATAAATGCAACTGTTAATTAAAACCTTCTATTTGGCTACTGTATCTCATTTAAATTGTAACTACGGAAATTTATGATTAAACAAATATTCCTGAGGCTTTAGAATGCTTAAACATTTTACAAGTGTAAAAATAGAAACATTTGTGTGTTAATCTCACCATTTGATCCAACTGAGAGTGCTGTGAAAAGAAAAAAATAATTAAAACATCTAGAATGCATTTAAGAAGTAAAATTGGAAGTAATTTGATAAATTACTTAAACATTAAAAGGACACAGCCCATAATTCTATTCTTTTTCCCCCCTGTGATTTATGGCTCAATTCTATTGGGCTTTGCCACCAATGAAATACTTGTTCCACTTGCGGCAGCTGCTGCAAAATGGCTGTAAACTGTGCTCCAAGACTTCTCAGCTCTGGCTGAGAAGCGCACTGCCTAAGCACTGACAGGAAGGGTGGAGCCTTCCTGTGTGTGTTGCCAGATTGCTGGCCACTTGATGGGAGAGTTAAAACAGACAAAAGGCAATACTTTTTTTACCCAGAGTGGGTAATTAAGCTATGGAACTCCTTGCCACAGGAGATGGTGATGGCATATGGCCTAGATGCCTTTAAAAGGAGACTGGACAGATTTCTGGAGGAAAAGTCCATCGTGGGCTATAGGCCATGATGGGTTGGGCAACCTCCTTACGTTAATAGTAGGCTGCTTCAGAATGCCAGGTGCAAGGGAGTGGCAACAGGATGCAAGCATCTTGTTGTCTACTGAACTCCCTTAGGCACCTGGTGGGCCACTGTGAGATACAGTAAACTGGACTAGATGGGCCTTTGGCCTGATCCAGTGGGGCTCTTCTTATGTTCTTATGGTCTTAGATAAACCAGCAGGGGAGGTGATGGGGTGTCTGCAGGAGGGGGTGGTTCTGGCAGCACTGGATCTTATCCCCTCTGTGGACAGCATCCCCATCCTCTTTCTCTGCTCTGATTTCCATCAGCTAAAGACCTGGGCCACAGAGGTGGTTGGAGAGGCCCAGGAGCCATTGGCAGTGAGTGTTCCAGGTTGAAGGGAGGGTAGGGTGAAGGTGGAGGGATGTGAAACGGGCCAGGGAGGTGGCATGGGAGTGGGAGGTGGGCAGACCAGGGATGGCAGCCGAGGCAGCCTTTGGATCCTAGCCCCCTTCCCGTACCTGAAAGTCTTACATGGGGCTACCTGAATCTGTGCCAGTGATTTTACTGGGGCTCAACATGAGATACGGGAACAAATGTTCCTCAAGGAGACCTCCAGCTGCCTCTCTTGCCCATGTGGGATACAGCAGGAGCAGTTTTTGGAGCCAGGCACGGGCAGTACCATTAGGATTCAGCTGTTAATAAATTTCAGTATTTGTACTTTTGACGGAAACCTGAGCTCAGCAGCTACATTGCATTAAACCTAATGATTTTTCCAAACTAGAACAAAGTGTGTTTTTACCTGCTAGTTTTGTTTGGGACTTCCTTTTTTTACTTGTGACTTTTAAGAACTCGTCTACAAGAAGCTCATTCGCACAGGTTCTCTTGTCTGGATCTGGCTCAAAGCAGCGCAGTAGGAAGGCTTTTGCTTCTGCTGACATTGATTCAGGAATCTCAGGATGTATTTTGAACATTCCCACCTGACAAGTGTAGAAGAAGAAAGCCAGTCATAAATCCAGTTGATATTCCCACACAGAGGGAAGTCTCTTCCTTTAAAGACAAAAAGAATCCATTAAATAGAATTTGCATTCTTTACCATTTGAAACTTCTTCCCTTCTCTGAGAGGATCTTTCAGAAAGGGACAAGAAAAACACTTTTTAAAAGAAATTTGAGTAGTACCTTATTTTCTTCTTTGAAGTATTTAATCAGCACTAAATATATTTTAGTTTTTTCCACTAACCAGCTTATCATGTCATTTTATCTCTAGTTATGTTGGCAAGCGGCAGAGGATGAGATGGTTAGGGAGTGTCACCGAAGCAATGAACATGAAATTGGGCGAACTCAGGAAGCTAGTGGCGGACAGGGAGGCCTGGTGTGCTGTGCTCCATGGGGTCGCAAAGAGTCGGACACAACTTAGTGACTGAACAACAACATGTTGGCAAGGGAGAACGCTATTCAAGTGGCCCAGCATTGGGTGAATGGTATCTAGTTTTAGCCTTGTATTTTATTCTAAAATATATTTTGATGTATGTATAAAATTATATTAATGTACGTGCTTCTGATACGAAGAAAGAAACCTCTAGTTCAGCCTTTTATACAGGGTGTCACCAAAAATGTATACCTTCTACACCAGTGATTCCCAACTTTCATTTTAGATGTTACCCCTTTAAGAAGGGTAGCAATCGAAACGGGGACCCATAGGTGTCATGAGGTTGGCACCCCTGAGTTTAGCTGCCGCCACTGCCGCTAAACGCATGCAAGTAAAAAAAAAAAACTTACGTGTATTCAGCAGCAGCAGCAATGAAACCTGGAAGCGTACTAACAGCATAGTGGAATACTAACAGCATCTATGTGTCCCTCGTTGGGTTGCTATCCTCCTTAAGAGGGTAGTGTCCCAAATGAAGATTTGGGGAATGGGGGTCACAACACCCAGTTTGGGGAAACACTACTCTACATATACGTTCTAATTCCCAAATACTTCATTGTAAAGAAACTCGCAACACTCAAAACATCTAATGCAGCAGTTTCCAAACTTTCCAGGCTTGTCTTGCTGCTTTCTTGCTTGTTTTTCTTGCTGCTGCTGGTTACCAAACACAGAAGTGCAGGAAATGCAATGATGTGCTACATGATGATGTCTTTGGCACATACTTCAAGATGTGTGCCTAAAAAAAAGCCTAAAAATTTGCATTAAACCAGACAGGGAGGGAGGGTGAGCACAGTGTGTGAGGTCTTCAGCAGATCTGAAAGCTGCAGCACTTGTGTTGCCGAAAAGCAGTCCGAGCCAACCCAGGACACTTGCCACAATGCCCCAGTTTGGGAACCTCTGATTTAGTGGAAGCAATCGAAGAGATGTTTGGAACCATTCCAGCATGTGCGTTGATGAAGATCCCTTAGTCAACAATACCCGCGATGTGCAGACACCAACAAGGAACATTTTCGGTCTAATTCATTAACATTAATTAAATGGGTCAAGCAACTGTTTCTATGTACCCTGATGCAGTATGTGTGTGACTTATGGTATCGATGTGAATTAAGCATAATGAATCTGAAAGTGTGTGTACGTTTTCTTGAGACACCCCATAGATTTTTGTAAAAGAAAACAATAACCGAACCTTAAACATGGCTGCTTGGGGCTCGCCTAATTCATAAAATGGAGGCTTCCCTGTGGCCATCTCAATAATGGTGCAGCCTAACGACCAGATATCTGCAGCCTTCCCATAGCCTCTTGGTCCTTTATCAATTATTTCTGGTGCCATATACTGCAAAGTACCTGTTAAAGACAGAAGCAGATTTCTCTTAAGAATTTATTGGATCAGTAGCAAAAAAGTGAAAAAGAGAGTTCCCTAGATTTCATAAGAGCATTTCTGTAATGATACTTACTTAGTATTTATATAGCACTTTAGAATTTTCAAACACTGATTGACTGACTGAATTTTTATCCTGTCTTTCTCCCAATGAAGGCATTCAAGGTGGTTTATAACTTTAAAAACAGTAATATAACAACAACTAAGGTTTTAAAGAGTAACAAAAAAAGGAAACCTAGTGGATCACTTCAATAAATAATGTTATTAAAATGCCAGCCAATCATGTCAGCCATCAAAAGCCAATCTAAATAAAAAATATCTTAAGGCTGTGCAGAATGGTGCTTAGCTTTTTGGCCGGAAAGGGAAAGCGTGAGTGGGACTAAATCCGTACACATAATCCACCATCTAGCTGTAAACTACTGATCAAAAATGTTTAGGCTACATGCACTTAAAAAGGTTTCCTCACAACCAAATGGTCTAGTCATGACTAGGGGGTGGTGCTCATCTCTGTTTCTAAGCCGTGTTTGTCCAAGGACAAGTTTCTGTGGTCATGTGGCCGGCATGACTATACGACAAGGAACACAGAATGCTGTTACCTTCCCACCGAAGTGGAACCTATTTATCTACTCGCATTTTTACATGTTTTCAAACTGCTAGGTCGGCAGGAGCTGGGACAAGTGACAGGAGCTCACTCCATTGCGTGGTCTTGAACTGCCAACCTTCTGGGCAGCACGCTCAGCAGCAGTGGTTTAACCCGAAGCGCCACCACATCCCAGAACATGCACTTACCTGGGGGTAAATCTCACTGAACTCAATAGGCCTTATTTCTAGTAGAGATGTATGGAGTGGAAATGGCTCCAAAGAGGAGTGGGAGTGGCTGCTTGCAAAACTTAGTGCTGTGATCCCCATCTAAGTATACCTCTATGATTCCCCAACCAGCTAGGAACATGAACACATATTGGCCCCTAGTTAGATCAGGAATGTTGAGTTCTTTCTTTAGCATTTTTAAACCGTTATGCGATTCACAGCCCAATCCTATGCATGCCTACTCAGAGATATATGGAGTCCCATTATAAGTCCCATTATAATTAATGGGGTTTATTCCCAAGTAAGTCTACATAGGATTGCAGCCTCAGACTGCATCCTGTGCACACTTACCTGAGGGTACACTCCTCTAAACCCTTTGGGACTTGCTTACAAGTACACATGCATAGGATTCTACTGTTTGTTTCAGAATTTTATGTTTGCTGCCCTAACAGACTATTGACTGAATAATAGAATAAAAATTAATTAATGCAAATAAAGTGAATTGATTTCTGTTCCAGGTCCATGTGGAACAGCTCCAACAAAAAGCTTGCTTTCCAGGGAATTCTGAATTGCAATTTTGAACTTATATTCTAGAGTAATATGAAATGAAATTTCATTCCCTTATGAAATGAAAAGTCCTTTAAATGCATACCCGTAAATGTCTCAGTACATGGGTTTATTCCAGCAAGCCTCTTTGATGTTCCAAAATCGGAAATCTTTAACACTCCACTGTATGTGTTGATCAGCACGTTGTCACCCTGGAGGAGAGAACATTTGGGATTGTTATTTTCGCTAATGACTGATAATGCTAAACACTTTGTATTGCATCTAAAATGAATATTTAAATACATCACAATCATTATTAAAGAATTATGGAGATGTGTTTTTCTCATTTTGTTATATTTTGATGAAGCTGTATTAGTACCAGTTGCTCCTAGAAAGAATACAGGCGTGTCTGCAGGGGTTCTGTACCAGACCCCAACCCGCATAGACTCTACAAATCCACAGATACCAAGACCACTTTTGAAATGTTTAGAAAGTGAAGAACAAAGCCCCAAATAGCCTTCCCTACCATTGTGCAGCAAAATCACTGCATTTTGAGGAATTCATGCAGTCTTTGGAACTCCCTGCAGGCTCTTCCAGGTCATGCTGAGGCCCTTCACCCAGGCTTGCCCCAGAAGGCATTGCAAGCATTCTGGGGCAAACTGGATGAAGGGAGGGGTTCTGATGCATGGATTTGCTTATCCATGGGTCTTGGCATCCACCGGAGTTCCAGGAATGGGAACCTACACAGATGAGAGGGCCTCAAAACATCCTCTGAATGTGACAGGAGCACAGCTTCTACACCGCAGATTCAGAACCACAATTATGTAGAACCTCAAGCCCCGAATCCATATAGTCTGGACCTGTATAGTGACTAAGAGCACAATCCTAAACTGGAGTTAGGCTGGCATGTTTGGCCAGCAGAAGGGCCACCGTAAAGCATGTTTGGCCTACTCTTGGAGTCAGGGAGGATGGCCTTGTGTTGACCAAACTTTTCTGGCTTAGTTTATGCCAGCCTAACTCCGGTTTAGGACTGCAGCCTCATTTACCATAATATGCAGCTTGGCTTTCATATAACCGAATAGCCTTCCATTCCAAACAGCAAACTATAGTATTCCTTGCAGGTTTATGATGGTAAATGGCATCAGATGGAGACACAGGCTTCAATCCTAAACATACTTTCCTCAGAGTAAGCCCCATGGGACACAATGGGACTTACTTCTGAGCAGTTTTAAACTGTTATGTGATTCACAGCCCTATCCTATGCATACCTACTCAGACATGTCCCATTATAGTTAATGGGGTTTATTCACAAGTAAGTCTACATAGGACTGCAGCCTCAGACTGCATCCAGTGCACACTTACAGTGCAAAGGATTGCAATGTAGCATTTTTATTCTGCTTCATAGAAAAATAAAGATCCCTTTACGCGAGATCCCATTATGCAAGCCTAATTCTTTCAGCAAAGAAATACACATGTAGAATTCATAGAGCACTTCCCACCTTTATGTCTCGATGCACTATTTGATTATCATGGAGGTATTTTAATCCTTCAAGAATCTGCTTGGTATAAAAACCAATGGTCTGTTCATTATCTTTCAGTGGTCCCCATTTTGATCTCAGAAGAGCAGAAAGACTGCCTGTAAAATGAAAAAAAAAATTCAATGAAAACAATTTTCAAATCAGGAAGCTAACAGCAGTACCTTTGCATGGCAAATCATGTCCGTATCTACTAAATAAGAGAGAGTTTATAGTGATTCCAACGTCTGTAATAATGAACACACTTGCAGTTATGTAAAATATAATATAAATACACCTGTTTCTTACTCTTTTTGTGTATTTTAAATCTGTGTTATTTTAGGTCTTGTCAAATATATTTTAAAAAATCAAAGAAGCTAACATCAAATGAATGGAGTTTGCTAAATCACACAATAAGTTTACATGTTAACCAATTATTCTATAGTCAATAATAATTCCTCCAGCCCCAGTGCAAACTTGAAACATGGCCTATCTTCCCATTCCATCAAGGCCAAGGTCAGCACATCCATGAAGTGACGTGAGTGCGCTGTATCCTGCATGCTCCACCCTTCCACATGCCTGGAGTCTGGCTCCATCTTTTTCATATGCTCTAGGATGGAGAGGGCATAACTTCCTCCAAGTCAGGTGCTGCCACTGCCACTGCCACCTCTAGTGGCATGAAGAACGCATGCTGGAAGCCCAGCAAACACTGTCCATATAATGTCCTTCAAAGGATGTAGCGGTGAAAACAGTGCTGGACTTGGAGGAGGAAGCAGATGAAGTTCATAGGGCTGGAGCAGCTTTCCTCCACCTGCCAAGTCCAGCACTGCTGCCGCCATCACTGCTTCTAGTGACTGGTGAAGGGAATGCCCCTCAACTAGCCACTACAGGCAATGATAGAAGTACAGACAGCAGCACTTGACTTGGAGAAGTGAAGTGGGCAATGATGGCTTACCTCCTTCTTCCAAGGCAAGCGCTGCCACCCCTGCTGCTGCCACCATTTTACCCACCACTGGCCACAAGGCCAGAGGAAGCGGCAAGCGGACATTAACACTCATTTTAGAAGAGAGAAATAATGAGCTGTCCTAGAGTTCCTTGTGCAATTCATGAGCAAGCAAGGATTGGACCACTGGTTAAGCCCTATGGAGTCAAGGTCTGGAGCAGCAAACTAAGGTCACAGGGACTATAAGCAAGTGCATGGCTAGGTCAGGTCAAGGTCCAGAGATGCGAACATAGTCAAGGACAAGCAAAAGGCAAGGTTATATTTGTGGAAAATATGCTCCATTTCTGGTAGATCCTCCTTACCAGAGTCGGCCTTTAGCCATTGTGACCAATGTCATCACATTGGGCACCGCACTTTAGGGGGCCTCGCACCAGCATAGCAAGCATATTGCCTGCTGCTGCAGCCAGGATCTCTATGGGCTCTAAGTCAGTGGGGCAAGCAGAGCAGCTTTATCTTGGGCCCTTCCACCTGCATCTTTCTCCGAACTGTCCAAAATGAACTTCCTGAAAGCAGTTGGCAGTGACGTCATCATGTCACCACCAACTATTTCCAGGGGCCATGTATGGCATCACAAGTGCTTTTCTTGGTGAATGGGGGCCCCGCAGGGAGGGTGGGGCCCCTGCAGAAATGCCCTGCATTGGGCCCCACCACTCCTAGAGCCAACCCTGCTGCTTACACTGCAGTCCCCTATAGCATGGCCCACGCCATTCACAAAAGCCCTCCCCCCAAGCTCTCAGGAGCTTTTCAGAAATCTTAGGTTGCCTTAGCAGGAAGGAGGAAGCAGAGACGATCTCTTGTGTGACTGCTCTTGCACAAGAGTTAAGATACAACACATTGAGAATGCAATCCTATACCCCCATTGCGCCGGCACTAAGCTCTTGCGCCGGCCGAACACTGCAGCAAACGCGCTGTCAAACACATCCACGTCAGCGCTATGGCGCTGGACCGGCATAAGCAGCAGTGCCAGCGCTTGGGCACTGCCACAACTGTCAGCAGCACCAGCCTTGCGCCAGTCAAGCGTCGGCGTCACTTGGTTGGCGCAGGGCCTCCACAAGGGTGTTCCAGAGCCGTTCTGGGGGCATAACTGCGTAGCGCAGTGGGCAGAGACAGGATTGTGATGCAAGACGACCGTAGTGCCGTATCCTAAAGCCCCAGTCAGGCGACCCCGTTTCGGGCCGTTCCTATCCATGTTCCTCTGCGCCTGCAAAGCAGCAGGTGCAGATCCAAGCAGGCCCATAGGGGCGACTGGGGCTCACGCGGGTGCAAGGGGAAAACCTCCCCTTGTCTTCCACGGTGCTGCTGCTGCCTCCTAATGGGCTTTAGGATACAGCCCTGTTATGTCGGCCTTATTATGTCCGCCTTACTTAGGATTGCGCTGTGGGATTTATTTCACCTAAAATGTCTTACCTCCTGGCACCTGTTCCATGAATATTTTAATGAATCCATCTTCACTAAGTGAGCCAAGGTATTGGACAATGTTCTTGTGTTTGAGGTGCTTATGCAAAGCTATTTCTTCATGTAAAGGCTGGGAATATCTGAAAAAAAGGAGACAGTTCAGAGTGTTTCAGTATTTTTGAAATGCTGCAATGCAAGTGAGAAATGCACCTTCTGACAGCTATCTGATAGCATATACCTTAAAATAAAATGGCACAGGAAATTGATCGGGCAATGTTGTGAAAGGGAAATATGTTCCTAACTCAACGATAACATAGAACAAACAGTCAGGCAGAAAGCATGAAGGCTAAATAAATTAACCATCCCACCAGCACAGAAAAATAAAATTCAAGCTTATCTCTTTGGTTGGATAATCCAACATAAATGAAAAGCTTTTGAAGTGGAAGAAGGCTTATAGGAAATGTCAACCATAAATGTTTGTCTCACATACAATAAAAAAAAATTATCTTCACTGAGAGATGTTCAATTTAGGGCGCAATCCTAACCTGGAGTTAGGCCAACCAAGTTTGGCCAGCACAAGGGACACAATAAAGTATGTTTGGACCACTCTCAGAGTCAGAGAGGCCAGCACATAGATGTGTGCCATCCTCCCTGACTTCGAGAGTGGTCCAAACGCACTTTATGGTGGTGCTTGTGCCAGCCAAACTTTGCTGGCCTAATTGCTGGCCTAACTGCAGGTTAGGATTACACTCTTACAGTCACTATCTACTCACACATACTATCTGGCTTGAATATTTCATTGAATTTCTGTGTGTTTTCTGGCAAAGCTGAGCTACTGGGTCTATTCTGATATTCTGGCAGCAGAGGTTTGCAAAAAAACCCACCTTGCTGATATGAGTAACTAAACCCTCTTATGTAAAAATCTATCAGTCAGTATTCAAGTGAGTACAGTACTTGGTTTGTTATATGGTTTTTCTCATTTTTGCTCAAGCCAACCACCAATGTATTGTCAAAGCCAGCTCTCTAATTTGAGGTAAAAATAGTTGAATTTTCACAATCCTATACAAGTGTACCTTGTATCATACTGTGTTTCATGGCAATGACCAGGATTAAACATTAGGGAGATCTGTAATTTGCTGGAAGTCATCCAACATCCTTGAGTCCATCAAGA
>JAJKFI010000050.1:4846394-4890312 GCA_029204185.1 Lerista edwardsae
GTTAAGAACACTCCCTGTTATTTCTGCATTCCAAATCAGCAATTCCCAAAACATATTGTCTTAACAAAAGCTATTCTTTCTCTGTTCTGTGCTTTTGTATCTGATGCTTGGTACCATCCTCAAACGTTTTGCTAAACACATTCTATCTTCTGGACAGTGCCCCCTCATTCAACACCATCCTACTACTCTGCAGGCAAGCACACAGAGATCTTCATGAGCAGTTCCCTCTATGATCTGAACAAGGCCCTGTGAATTGATACATCATTCCTATTCCTCTTCTCTTATCAGAGTTGAATGGTGTATGAGTTGTACTGAGCAGGGGCTGGACTACATTACCTCCAAGAGCCTTTTGAACTCTTAACATTATATGATTCTGACTATGACAACCCAAATGGAACATCATTGGAACAAAACAGATCTCTGCCTTGTGGGGAAAGTTTCCAAGGGTCAGATGAGCTTCTCCCTCCCTGGAACTTCAAGCCCCTTTTTCCAGGTGTCTTAGGATCTGCAGCAGGCCACCTAACTGTCTGAGAATGTGTTATACACGAGGACCTACAGAGATTATACAGAGCTGTCACAGAAATACCAAGATTAAATTAGGAAACCTGTCCATTGCACAACTGTAAACATAGCAGTATTTGTAACCCTTTCCCATGACTATACCTGCTATCTCTTTCTGGGATTTCTTTAATGGCAATTCTGACTTGATTGCTCAGATCTCGTCCTGCGTAAACTATGCCGTAAGTACCTTTCCCCAGAATGACTCGGTCACCATTTTCATCATATTCGTAGTCATACTGCAACAGAAAGTACTGTTTCTGTAAGGAAAGCGATTTGTGATTCTGGCATGTATTTCACCAAAATATTTTGTTGTGGCGAGAAGCTATCTAATAAGATGAAGTAGCAGCCTATCTGTATAAAATCACTGTTGGTGGGGAATAGAGAAATGTTGGTGGGGAACAGAGAAATGTTCGCCACAGAAAGTATCTTAGAAGGACCAGGTCTTCCAAACCTGATATAATGCCATCTCTGTTGTTCCAACTCTGGTTTAACAAATCTGCATCAATAACTAGGTGTTGTGGGGGATTTGAAGCTACCATCAACTCATATCTCTTCCATCCATCAGTTTGATAACATCTCATAAAAGAAATGCATCATGTGTTGTGTTTGTACTTCCAAACATTCACACACAGAGACACACCTGGCAGCCAAGAAACTTGGTTTGGGTAGAGAAATGTTGACTGTAATTATGTCACAATATGCATTTATTTTATCAAAATAATATTGGAGAGATGTATAGTAGATGGATAGTATAGGGGAGATTTAGGAGTATAGGAGTTGCACCAGGGCTAACTGGGCAAGAGGCACTTTTTCAAGTGGTGTTCCTCTTATATTTAACAGGGGGAAAGTAATTGTCCCTCTTCACCCCTGTGCAGTCTTTCTAGTAGCTGTTGCTGGTGGTCTGCCTTTTTTTTAAGATTGTGAGCCCCTTGGGACAGAGAGCCATTTAACTTTATTATTATTACTATTTGCCGGTAAACCACTTTGTGAACTTCATGTTAAAAAGCGGTATATAAGTACCTGTTAATTGATTGATTTATCTTAGCAGCAACCTGATCCTGCTCTGCCCATCACCAAACCCCATTTTAATATTCAAGCAAGTTTGAGATTGATTTTTCTAATTGTCATACGCTGGTCATCATTAATAAGTCTTGTACATAACTGACACTATAGCCATTGTATATACATGCTCTTGGCCTTGCTCAGCATAATATCTGGGAGTTAAATTGTAAAAGTTTCTTTGAATTAAAATTCTACTCTGGACAACTCAGAAGGCCAAAAAGTCGCAAGGATGCAAAATTGCTCTTACCTCCAAGGAGTCTCCATCACATTCACCTTCCTCTGTGTTCTTTCCTATCTCTTCAGTAATACTATTTATCATTTCAAAAAATCTGTCAAAAATCCATGTCCAAGAAAACAATGTTATGGCACAATAAGGCTTGTGGTTAGCATCTGCTTTTATAACGCATTACACTTTTATTGTGCTTCCTGAATTTTTTCCCCTTCCCACTAAAAGGTCTCTTATGCTGACACATGTAATTCAGGGTGCAATCCTAACCTGCGCTGGAACAGCACAGGCTGGCGGGTTTGTGCTGTATCCAACGCAGGTTGGGTGCGGTCTGGCGCCTCCACGGGGCAAGGACATATTCGTGCCCTTCTTTCAGGGTGGGCGTCAGCCAGACCTATGGGCTACTCAGATAGCCCATAGGGCTACTGTACAGCAATTCCCAGCCCGAATTGGGTTCCCAGCCCGAATCGGGTCTATGCAGGTCAGGGACAGGGGTTTGGATGTGGCCTAATGGCCACATCCAACTCTCTCACAGGGCCACCCCGCCTCCCGGACTACCCTCCCCTGCCCCATTCCTCCATCCATCCAGCCCTCCCCCTACCCAGAACAGCCCCTGTGCCAGCCAAACTTGGCTGGTGCAGGAATGGCGTGCCGGTACATTCTGCTGGCATTGCTGGGCCAAAGCAGCTGCTGTGTTGGCCCAGACATTTTTGCCACAGCCCGGGGCCAAGCACAGGCGGCTTACATTGGCCCTAGAGGTGCCTTGGATTGCACCCTCAAAAATACCTGAAGTAGATATCCCAGATCCATTCCATTGTCTTCAATTATAGCACAGTTTTGAATTATATTCCCCCCAATTTCCTTAAAGCAGCATACAAATATCCTAAATGATAATATGCTAATTGTTCCATGTTCATATTCTTTTCTTCTTGCCTTTCAGTTTTAATTCGGAGCATTTCTAAAATTTTGTTCATCCAAAAATGTTTTTGCATGCACACTTCCTCAGGAATAACTACATGCTATTGGATGCGTACATGTGAATGGATGCAACAAATTTCACCCTACACTGATTACACAAAGTACCAAAGCCTCTGCTTCAGTTCACAGTAGGTAACACAGAAATCTATACTCTAATCCAGTGGTTCTCAGACTGTGAATCCATGGGTCATGACCCAATTTTTGGTGGGTCGCAAAATAGTCTAATCTGCTTTATCTATGTCCCTTTTCAAAGAGTTAAACAACCTGCAACTTGGAGGCTTGAGCAGCTGGGAAAGTGAAACCTTTTTTAAGTGGTCCCGATGCTAAAATGTTTGAGAACACAATCACAACACTGTTCCAGATATTGACCAATACATACTTTTTGCAGTGGTGTTCTGTACAGAAATAGATTTGGAAGTCATCTGAGTTGTGTAGTACATAAAGGAAACAGCATCGTTCTTCAAATTTTGAAATGCTGAAAGAGAAGCAAAGCTAGCATGGGTGACTGATTTTATGACTTTGCGCTTCAGGCAGTTTTCTTATTTCAAAAAGAGAACAGAATCAAAATAGAATTTGAACATTATGGTATAAAGGAAGAAGCCACATTTTCTCCAGTTTGTGAATCACATGCAAGATTGCTCCAAGGGAATTTACAATTGTTTGAAGAAAGGAAGATAAGAGAGGATTCTATTTTAAAAAACAGAATAACAAATAATTGCATAATGAAAATGAATGTTCTAGGTGCCTTTGAATGAATAATGTATGGCACAAGGTTAATATCCATTTGCAATGTTAAATACAAAATATGCCATGAGTGAAAAGCTTCACTTAACTGAAAAGGTTCTGGGCCTCAGCAATTCTGAAAAATTGACTGTACCAGAAAAGCAGCTTTGAGTATTTTCCAGAGATAAAACACATTAGTTAATGCCATGTCACGATGAGCACACACACAAAAATCAGTTAGCCATGAGCTGCACTCATGACTCTTTGTAACATGGGCCTCTTAGATCAGCAGTTCCCTGGGAAGAACATCTTTCCAGGGAGCAGGCCAAACAGATTTACTGAAGCAGAAAGAAACCACTATGAGGCCATATCTGTTTTTAACATATGCTGAACCAGAATGATGTGGAACTCTAAAAGAGTGAAAGCCCACTAGCAGGATACAACTTTGGTCAGTCTGAACTGCATTGGCACCTGTTGAGAAAGTTGTCAATCGATATAATTTCATCCTGTATGCATCTATGCTTGCAGTCTTCTTGTCTGTCTGCTTTTCTCTCTCTCCTTTTGGCAAAGGCTGAATCCCATGAGCCTGACTCAGGAGCCTCTACTCTAAAGGCAGCACATTTACCCTATATGCATTTCCCATGGCAAGAATCTTAGTGTATGAGACGTGCCCATCAGAGGGCACTCTAAACAAACTTAAAAGCAGCGTGGTGGTTTTTTTTTTCTTCAGAGGGGTGGAAGAGGAAATAGAACCATCACAGCTGAACAACTGTGATCATAAATTAACCAAATGGTTAATGTATGAAATTATTTTTTTGAAAAGAAGTATGACAAACAGCAAAAATTTGCTCTGCATCTTAAATCTCATGGGCATCAAATGCACATGAGATTTAAGACGCAGAGCAAATTTTTGCTGTTTGTCATACTTCTTTTCAAAAAATAATTTTCATTACTTCCCCCCTACTCTGGGCCTCTTCATGTTCAGTGGACTTTATAACAGTCTAATCCCGCTGTCTCCAAACTGGAGACCGCGGCAACGGAGAAAATCTTTCCCAGTGCGCATGGCACTTTGCATTCCATCAGGGAAGCGGCGAAAGACCCCAACTACAGTCCCCAGGGGTCTTTGTGGCCAGCTGCCTTTGCATAGAATGCCTGGTGCACAGCTTGCTGGGGAGGAGACCCTGGGAGCAGTTGGCTACAAGGACCCCTGGGGGATGTAGTTGGGGGTCTTTTGAGGCTTCCCTGGTGGAATGCAAAGGGCCGTTCAAGCTGGAGAAGAATCAGGAGGCACCAGATCCAGCTCATGTGCCAGAGTTTGGAGCCCTCTGGTCTAATCCTATTCTTCAGGAATGGTTGTGGTGACCAACGTCAGACACTGATGCAACTCTGGTCCAATTGGGACTGCTGAAGCCCTGAGCTACCACTCCAGACCAATCAGTGGACCGGCTATGGATGCTGGTCTAACTCCATGTCGGCATACCTCCGCTGTTGGTGCCACCCCACAGCAAAAGTGTCCGAATGGGGTGGAAACACTGACAGCACATGAAGGAGGTGGAAGCCACCCATATCCTAAACTCCCTCCAGGTGACAAACATGCTCATTGGTATATGTGGAAGCGGACATAGGAACAAAACAATGCCTTAGAAACCAATGAAGAGGGAAATACACTGGAAAATCCCATCTCCTCCACTTCCTCCACCCGGCCCACTCCTCCACAGCACAGGATTCAGACATAGCACATCAATCCCAGCACTAAAGCCTAAGCAAATGAGACCACTGTCAAATGATGACAGTGTATGCCATATGAGGTTATACCTCTCTGACCACCCGTCTTGCACATTTAGTTTACACACATGCACAGGAACTTTGGTGATGGGACTATGGTGAAAAGGCACTTTGCACACAGAGAGAGAATGTTGCACAGTCCACTGCCCTGTCAGCATTTATGGCAAGAAACATTAATGCTTGTCTTCTCATTACTCTGCCCTAGGAGGACATTGTACACAAAGTGGAGCGTCCACTCTCTCACCCCAAATGGAGAGGAAGGGCAATGCATCCCGCGCAGATAAGCAAGGAAGGAAGACCATGGCTCAAAGTATGTATGGTGCTTATCATTATTTCTCTGTCTCCCCCCCCCCGTTCAGTATTGCCAAACGGCTCTGTGCCATAAACTGCATTGCCTAACCATTCCTTCCTTTTGCAACAGCTAATAGCAATGGGTGTGCGCTTGCTGTCAATAAATACCAGGTTCTTAGGCATTGCTATGGCCGGCCAACTCATCCTGAGCCCTTCTGTTTAGACTGTAGCACTGCTGTGTGGAGCAGAAGACTCATTACTCAAGGGTTCCACTGCAATGCCCTACAGGGAGTGGAAAGGAACATCCCAGGTTCTGCATGCTATCTCTCAACAGGGCATTTCTTCATGAGCACCCAGGTGGTACCATCCTCTTCATGAACACTGAGCATGGAACTCAGTCCAGAAAGCAAGTGTAGCTGATGCTGCTATCAATTTTTTGCTACTGAATCTGTGATCTCTCTTCAGGCAGCTTTCCAAGAGAGGAAGTAGACACAGGACCTTCTGCACAGCTGTGCAGTACACAAGAGATGCTCCCAGCAGCTCTGGAAGCAATGACCAGTGCCGTTTCACTTGTTCCTCTGTAGAACTGCTGACCTCTATAGAACTCTTGTCCAAATAAGCCCTTTTCTTTGCAAAATCCATGACGGACCATTAAAGAATTAGTGCAGCCACTCCAGTGACACCTGCTACTTTGCTGTCCACAAATACAACTTGCAGAGGCACAAGAGCCCAGCAGGGTGAGATGGTTGGCAACCATCTCTGTGTTTCAGATGTTACTCTATCATGGATACACATGAATAAAAACTTTTGACTTGATCAGATTTTTTTAATCATTTGATTAGCAGGTGGGAATCTTGATGTTTCTTACTTCAGCTGGCCGCAAACTGGGACTTGGCAGGGAGCTGCCATCTGGGCTCAGTCTGCATCATACTTGCTCCTTGGGCTCCTGTGGGGGGAGGGAAGCTCCTCCATGCTCACAATCTACCTGTTCACTGCTGCCACGATGTATAAGGCAGTATACAAGTTGAGGAAAGGAGGGCAGGTAGCATAGCAATAGTGATGCTGGGGGCTACTGAGCAGCAGGTTCCAGCAATGATGCACAGGACACTGTGTGGGGGGAACTAGGTGTGCGTATCTGTGGGGGCCTGCAGCAATAGCATAGGCTATATCATATGACAGGCCAGCAACTGGCCCATGCAGTGATCCTCTGATTGGTCCATGTGCTACAGTCAGATGACCCCATTTGTGGTGCCGCTGTGTGTGACATGCCCAATGAAGTGTTCTTTTTGTCTTCTATTGTGTGTGATCTGAGAACAGACCTGTGAACTTGCTAGCATGAGTTCAAGATCTCCCTCCGCCTCCTCTTTTGCCTCTGCCATGGGTGGTTTGGTCATGCAAAAGGAGAATGTGATGTTAGCTGGGCTCAAATCCCCTCAGACACAGCAGGTTCCCTAGCTGGGTTCAAACCTGTATTTCCTGTGTCTGTATAGTGGGCTACTTGCAATGCAGCTTTTGGGTGCTGTTGGGGCTCCCCCCTAGGCAGAAACATTCTTTGCAGCTGATACCTGCCCCACAAGGACTAAAACACTGGGGAGACTTCTTGTGTGTTGATTTTACATGACTGTCCTCACCCATGGGAGTGATCTTCCTTCCCTTGGTCTGCAGAAGTCAGAATATATTTGCTAGGTCCTCCCCTCCACAGCAGTGATGGGGGAGGAGCCGTTCACTAGACCTGCAGCTGCCACCACTCAATTGGTTCACTCGGACACCGACAGTGCTTTCCTGGCTACAGGTGTTGGAACTGTGTGAGTGGTAGTGAATGGTCCCTTCCATGTCTAAGCCACACGGGGTCATTGTCCGGCTATTGCTCCATGATTAGTGCATGACATGAGTGTTTCCATGGACACAGGAAATGTTACTGGGAGAGGAGAGCCTCTGTAGAGTTGTCCAGGATCTTGTTTATCCTTCCTTTTTGTGTCCTGGATGGGATTTGATAGGCATTGCTTAGACATACGATTGCACTGTAAGTTAGTCACACTCACGTCCCATTGAAATGAATGGGATTTATAGTGCAGCCCTATGCATATTTACTCAGAAGTAAGCCCAGACAAATTTAATGGTACTTACTCCCAAAGCAGACTGCAGGGTCTCCAAACTTTTTGGCACAAGAGCCACTTCATATACAAGGGCCTTTAAATGGTGATCTCAGGATCCACAGGGAGCTCTGGAACACAATCCCAGCAGCTACTAAAGTTGCACTGTATTTATTCCCCATCAGCAGGTTGCTGTGGGCCAGCCCCACCACCTGCCAAAGGCTGAACAAAAATCTTCCAGAGGGCTGATTTGGCCCTTGGGTGAGGGTTTGGATACCCCTGGCATACAGGATTACAGTCTTAATTTAGTGACTCAGCTTGCCCCACTGATTTGCACTGAACAAATACAGTACAGCTAAATTTCTCTGGATTAGGGACCATGTGTTTTTTCTACCACAGGAGGAGGAGTTTATTTGGGTTGCATTATAACCACTCAGTCTCAGAATTTTACAAAAAAGTATATTGGTCAGTTAGGCCTAAATTAAAGAGAACTGGAGGAAAATGAAACACCACATGTCCAAAGCATGGGAGTTTCCTCTAAATACAGTATAGATATTCACCACAATGTTAATGCAGATAAGGTAATTGTTACAAACTCCATCAGTGTACAGCTATACAATTAGCAATAATCCTCAATAACATTGTCAAATTGGCCTCACCTTTTTTGTTGCTTCTTCTTCCTTGCAGTATGTACATACTGCTTTTTAACAAACAATAGTTCACAAAGTTCGCAGCAAAATAAATCAATAAATGTTTCCCTGTTTTCCAAAGCTAAAAAAAGCCACAGAAGGCACACCAGCGACAGCCACTGGAAAAGATGCGATACTGGGGCAAAAAGAGACGATTTCCCCTCTAAAAGCTAACTATAAGAGGACACCATTTTAAAAGGTGCCTCTTAGCCAGGTTAGCAAATTGTAGCTTATTTCACTCAAATACCAAATTAAAGTGTTTTTTCCAAGTGTGGGAGAGCTGACTTTTGTGACTAATACCAGTTGTTGATGGACTCTCATTCCGAAGTGTTTTCCGGTAGGGTTTAAAAAATACACTGGCATTTGGCTTACCCAGTAAATTGATGATACAGTGGTCAAAAATGCACATAATCCATTAAGCACATACTTGTATCTATGCTGATTTCAGGATGTACGTGTTCAAGAGTAATGATGATGATGAGAAATACACATGTTTCTTACAGTAGGGCAAGAACTAAATGGATAAAAGTGCTACAACGCATCTTAGTATTCTAACAGTGCAATCCTATGCATATCTACTTAAACGTAAGTTCAATGGAGCTTACTCCCAGGAAAGTGTGGCTAGGATTACAGCCAAAACCAGCAAGGGACCACATCTCCATCTTCACTGATCTTCAGTCCCCTGTGTGGTTAGGTGGGATTAGGGCAGTGATGGCGAACCCCTGACATGCGTGTCAATGCTGACACGCCAATAAGTTTTGGGTGACACACCAGGCAGCCAGGGATTGCAATTTGCGCCTCAGCCAGCAGCCTTTGTTGACGGCTGGTGGCTTCTTTTGTTTCGGCTGTTCAGAGCTCTTGCCAGCTGCAGGGCAAGAGCTCATGGCGGCAGGGCGCTTGACCGCAGCATTGGTGAGTGCCGTGGTGGCGCTGAGGATCGTCTCCAAGTCAATCGGAGAAGCAGCACCGGAATCTGGCTGCCAAAAAAAAACGCCGCCGCTGCTCTCTTCTGCCTGCATCCCAGCCCAGCACAGAGCGGGGGGGGGGGGACCGCAAAGGCTGCCTGGGCTGTGGCCTGCGGGCTGCAGAGCTTGCGTCCCCTTTGCCTTTGTGAGGAAAAGGTTGTGAGTGGCGATTGGGCGTGCTGGAGGTCATTCTCCCTCCATGAAGGAAAAACAGCACCTGGACACAAGGATGCGAGAGCGCTGGGGACGGGAGGCATTTGAGGATCAGCGGAGCCAAAAATTGCAAGAGGGCACAGCGAGGCTTGGCTCCTTAAAGGGGCTGCTCTCCCTCGGTGAGAAGGAAAAACGTGGCGCAGACAGAATAGTGCAGGAGCACTGGGGACAGTAGGTGCCCAACGAGCAGCAAAATAGGAGAGAATGTGGCGAGGATTGGCTCCTTAAAGGGGCCTTGTTCTGAAAAGAAGTGGAGTGTGCAGGAAGTCAGGGACCCAAAGAGGTGCGAGGCAAGCACAGAGAAAAACAAGCAAAAAACAAAACAAAATCAGACCTGCTGCTGCTGGCCTCTGTGCATGTGCGTGCGTGTGTGACTGAGAGAGAGAGAGAGAGAGAGAGAGAGAGAGAGAGAGAGAGAGAGTGTTCTGGTCTGTAAAGAATTGTTTCACTTTTATTGAGGGGGGGCAGAGTCAAGTTAACAGAGTCAAGTTAAGTATTTTCTGACTTTTTGACACACGGAGCCAAAAAGGTACACCATCACTGGATTAGGGGATGCTTGAACTTTCCTATTTAGCCCATTGGAGTGGCTTCCACTACTAGGAAGGCTGGAGCAAGGAAGAAGGGAGAACAGGCCTCTCCCATCCGGCTGGAACAGAGATCCATCAAAGAACTGCAATCTACTGAACAAGGCGGCAAAATAATATATATGGCTTCTTGTACTTCCAGTATTTCTGGTTCAACACAAAGCTCCTATAAGCAGCTCCTCTGCAGAGCTGCTTAGAACTCCTAGGCTCCTAATCACCCAACAATGCTCAAGCTCAGTAGCTCAAAAAGGCACACTATTCAACATCATATTTCAAGGATCCCTAGAAACCCTGCTTTTCAAAGAAGATCCTCCTTTGGAAGATCCTCCTTTGGAAGGAACAAAAATTCTATTAATCACAATTATGCAAGCTGTTTTCAACAATACTTCTAGAGAAAATATCTTCTCAGCCACTTCTCTGCATTAGTCATCACACACATTAGTCATCATTTAGCATGAGGTTGCCCCCTTAAGCAATTCCAGTAAGCAGTAGTATTCAGAGAGGTGTATATAGGAGTGGCCACTTTTTTCAAAGTCTTCAAAATGAAGGCAAAAATTTTGGCAGGGTTTCCAAATGATCCTAAAATCTACCAGCTGTAAATTCATGATATTCCACATGGTTGGTATTGAGTACCGGGAGAGGCGTTTCAGGTCTGGTAGAAATAAATCACTGCCAGTCTAAGACTTTAGTGGCTCAATCTTATGGGCCAGTATTGTAAAAGCTGCAGATCTAGTGGATTGCACTTGATCCTTGTGACTGCACAAATGTTGCACCACTGTTGCGCACTATGAAGCCACAGGCAGAAACAGTCCACATGATCCATAAGGGTACCGTTTGTGAGCAGGAAGTGAGCTGAACCAGGGAGGTGGTTTGAGGGTGGGATGGGAAAGATCCAGACAGCAGTCATGCATCTTTCCAAGTCAATCCCCCTTTCCAAGCCCACCCTGTTCCTCTCCTTGTACTTACACCAGCAAAATTACCAGCATGGGTTTGAAGAAACGGTGATCAGGCAGCCTATTGAGAGGTATGTAAAATATATTTTTACCTCTCACTAATTATCTGATCATTCCCCCCCACCCCACCATAGCATGCAGAGCCACTCTGTTGGCATGGCTGCATTAGTGGCAGGGGAAAGGATTGGTCCGTAACAGTTCCAATTTTAAATTGTTCTAAAAGTATATTGTTGTTGTTCAGTCGCTAAGTCGTGTCCGACTCTTCACGACCCCATGGACCACAGCACGCCAGGCCTCCCTGTCCTCCACTAGCTTCCGGAGTTCGCCCAATTGCAGGTTCATTGCTTCGGTGACACTGTCTATCCATCTCATCCTATGCTGCCCCCTTCTCCTTTTGCCTTCAATCTTTCCCAGCATGAGGGTCTTTTCTAAAGAGTCCTCTCTTCTCAGGAGGTGGCCAAAGTATTGGAGCTTCAGCTTCAGGATTTGTCCTTCCTAGGAGCAATCAGGCTTGACTTCCTGTAGGATTGACCGATTGGATCTCCTTGCAGTCCAGGGGACTCTCAGGAGTCTTCTCCAACACCATAATTCAAAAGCATCTATTCTTTGGCGCTCTGCCTTTCTTATGGTCCAGCTCTCACAGCCATACATTGCTACTGGGAAAACCATAGCTTTGACTATTATATGCTAACCTTCGTTGGCAGGGTGATGTCTCGGCTTTTTATTAAGTTGTCTAGGTTCACCATAGCTTTCCTCCCAAGAAGTAAACGTCTTTTAATTTCATGGCTGCAGTCACCGTCTGCGGTGATCTTGGAGCCCAAGAAAGTAAAGTCTGTCACTGCTTCCATTTCTTCCCCTTCTAAAAGTATATACCACATCACAATGAACTATTATTGGTTTAGTTGTTTTAAATACATCTGACTGTCTTCACACATTTTAGTGTACACTATCATCTTCCTCATCATTATCATTATTATATCCACTATTATTATTGAGTCTACTAATATAACATTTTGCACTTGGATACGAATACTTGGGACTATAGCTCATGGGATACTGTAAACCATGTGCTGCATCAGATATTGAGGGTTTAAGGCTACAATCCTATACACACTTTCCTGGGAGTAAGCCCCATTGGACACTATGGGACTTACTTCTGAGTAGACATGCATAGGCTTGTGCTGTAAGCATGCATTTCTTATTGCATTCTCTTAATAATGCTACTTGGAAGCAGTGAGGGATAAAAAAATTGGACTCTTGGCTACCCATGGACTAAAAATAAGCTTGCAATTCATACACTCTAAACTGACACAAATGTTCTTGGTACAATGCAACAGAGAATCGCTGTGGTGAGTGAACAGCGATTATGTGACTGGGATTAGATGGAAGATCTGGGTTTGGTTTCCGGCTCAGTGAGTAATCTTGGGTCCTTCTCTCTTAGCTTACGCTACCTTATTGTCATGATAAGAAGGGATCAGGGAGTGTGGGATAAAAATGCAACAGATCAATATGCATATAACCTTACCTCACACCCCTTATAGAATCAGCACTGAAGTTCCATTCATGAATACCTTTCTGTAATATAAAACAAAATGCACAATTCTTAACACAAAATATATTTTACCCTGTAGCTTGTTTCAAGTTATTTTTTCCATTGTAGTTTTAAAAAAAATGCAGGTCAGTTTCATAAAACTGAAGAAGTCCCCTCCTGAAGAAGCCCTCCCTGGATCCCTCAAATTTAAACAACTTTCGGCCAGTATCCAATATCCCATTTCTGGGCAAGGTGATTGAGCGGGTGGTGGCGTCCCAGCTTCAGAGGGTTCTGGAGGAAACGGATTATCTGGACCCATTCCAATCTGGCTTCAGGCCGGGGTTCGGGACGGAGACTGCCTTGGTCGCCTTGGTGGATGACCTGCGCCGGGGGATGGACGGGGGAAGTGCGACCCTGTTAGTCCTGCTGGACCTCTCGGCGGCTTTCGACACCATCGACCATGGTGTCCTTCTGGGTCGGTTGGATGGGTTGGGGCTTGGAGGCACTGTTTTGAAGTGGTTCCGCTCCTTCCTGTCTGACAGATCCCAGAAGGTGGTGCTGGGGGACTCTTGTTCGGCACCCCGACCTCTTAGGTTCGGGGTGCCGCAAGGTTCCATCTTATCCCCCATGCTGTTTAACATCTACATGAAACCGCTGGGAGAGGTCATCCGGGGGTTTGGAGTGGGGTGCCATCAATATGCTGATGACACCCAACTTTATCTCTCCTTTCCCCCTGATTCTGAGGAGGCGGTTGAGGTCCTGGATCGCTGTCTGGAGGCAGTTGGGGGCTGGATGCGGGCGAACAAGCTGAAATTAAATCCGGATAAGACAGAGGTGCTTTTGGTTCGGAAATCCACAGCTCGGGTATTGGACTATCGTCCTGCTCTGAATGGGGTCGCACTTCCTCTGAAGGAGCAGGTTCGCAGCTTGGGGGTTCTCCTGGATTCACAGCTACACCTGGAGTCCCAGGTGGTGGCGGTGGCCAGGGGAGCCTTTGCTCAGCTTCGGCTGATCCGCCAGCTGCGGCCGTACCTGAGCTGTGCGGACCTGGCCACAGTGACCCATGCCCTAGTGACATCAAGATTAGATTATTGCAATGCGCTCTACGTGGGGCTGCCTTTGAAGACGGTCCGGAAATTACAACTAGTACAGAACACGGCGGCTCGGGTGGTTGCTGGGGCACGTCGGTTTGACTCTGTCGAGCCGCTGCTTCGGCGACTACACTGGCTGCCGGTTTTGTTCCGGGCCCAATTCAAAGTGCTAGTTTTGACTTTTAAAGCCCTTTACGGCTCGGGTCCGGGGTATTTGAGGGACCGCCTTCTTCTATATAATCCAACCCGTACTCTTAGATCATCTGGGGGGGCCCTTCTGACTGTGCCGCCACCAGGAGAAGTAAGAGGAGTGGCGGCCAGGAAGAGGGCCTTCTCGGTGGTGGCCCCCCAACTCTGGAACACCCTTCCCCTCGAATTGAGAACTGCTCCCTCTCTGTTTACATTTTGGCGGGGGCTGAAGACCTTTTTATTCCAAAAAGCTTTTAATTGTTGACAGGTTGGCTGGCTGGTTATTATGATCCACGGGGCTTGTGTTTTATTTTATTTTTTAATTGTTTTTAAATTGTTTGTGTTTTTAATCTTGATTGTTTATTGTTTAATACTGTTTTTAACTGTTTTTAATGTTAATTGTTATACTTTATTTTTATCTTTTTTAATATTGTAAGCCGCCTTGGACATCTGCCCCGGCAGAGGAAAGGCGGGGTAAAAATTTCTTAAATAAATAAATAAATAAAATAAAAAGCAGTAGGTTAGTGCACTCTATGTCTAGAATTGGCTGACAAGAAAAATCCTAGCATTTCTCCTTCCCCAAACCTCTGCACCTCCTTTCTCCACCTTCCCCAAATCTCCATTTAACCCTTTTATCTAGTTTACATTCTTCAGAAGCTCCCAATCTCTCCCCATACCATAAGCTCTCTTCCCATGCATGACATTTCAAGTTTCACTTCAATTCATTACCATTTTGGTGCAAAAGTTAATATACAAGGTACAGCGGGTTAAGTTAAAAAAACACGTTCTGGTCAGATTTCTGAGTTAAGAAAAAAAACACACTATCAAACCCAGGATGTTCTCACCCCTTTAGGAACCCTAGTTTCTCATACACTCATGTGACCTCTTCAGTTTATGTGATGTTCTCAAGCTAGTGAATTTAAAAAAAAAAAAATTTCTGGTGATTCTGCCAAATTTTCAGTCCATTGGAATAGATGGTTTAAGAGGGATGTCCAAGTCTTGACATCTGTTCTCTGCTTAATAGTAATTTTTAAAAAGTCAATAGGAAACCACTTTCAGAAGCCAATATGAGACTGAGTGTCAGGGCTGAGAGCAGTAGCAATATTATTTCAAGCTGCTACCTTATACTGCAGCTAAGGGTCCAAGCCAGAAAGGTCTGTGCTATCAAAACAATACAGTGCAATTCAAATGTTGTTCAACAGCCAGGAAAATCAAAGGTCCTGTCTACGTCAACTGCATATTCAGAACGAGACTTCCCAGCCAAGATGGATTCTAGCCAATGAGTCATGCAGAATGAAACCGTCAGTGTGATCCAGAGGACAGAGAAGCCTTGGACCTCAATCCTAAATGCAGATAGCTCCCAAATCCTGGATACACCAGATGGCTTAGGGCAAGTCACAGTTTCAGTTCCACCCTTGTAAGACAGGGATAATAGTGTTATCATGAGTATGAACAACAGTGCAATCTTATACATGTTTACTTGGAAATAAGTCTCACTGCCTTCAATGGGGCTCAGTCTGTTATAAGTATGTATAGGATTGCAGCGTAAGAATAGGAACAGCCTTTCAACATTATTATTATTTATTTAATTTATATCCCACCTTTCTGCCCCAAGGCGGCTTACAACAATAAAATACAATAAAATCACAATTTCAATTAAAAAACAATAATTAAAAACAACATTAAAATAATTAAAATTTAAAACGAGCCCCGTGGATCCTAAAATATAAAGAGTCTAAAAAACCAGCCAGCCAGCCAGCCAGCCTGTCAACAGTTAAAAGCTTGTTTAAAAAGGTCTTCAGCCCCCGCCGAAATATTACCAAAGAGGGAGCAGTTCTCAGTTCTAAGGGGAGGGTATTCCAAAGTCAGGGGGCCACCACCGAGAAGGCCCTATTCCTGGCCGCCATCCCTCTCACCTCTCCGGGTGGCGGCATAGTCAAAAGGGCCCCCCAGATGATCTAAGAGTACGAGCAGGATTGTATGGAAGGAGGCGGTCCCTCAAAATACCCCAGACCCGAGCTGTAAAGGGCTTTAAAAGTCAAAACAAGCACTTTGAATCGGGCCCGGAACAGAACCGGCAGCCAGTGTAGTCGCCGAAGCAGTGGCTCGACAGAGTCAAACCGACGTGCCCCAGCAACCACCCGAACAGCCGTGTTCTGTACTAGTTGTAATTTCCGGACCGTCTTCAAAGGCAGCCCCATGTAGAGCGCATTGCAATAATCTAATAATAATGTTACTAGGGTGTAGGTCACTGTGGCCAGGTCTGTGCAGCTCAGGTATGGTCGCAGCTGGCGAATCAGCTGAAGCTGAGGAAAGGCTCCCCTGGCCACCGCCACCACCTGGGAATCCAGGTTGCACTCCCTCTGAAGGAGCAGATCCACAGTTTGGGGGAGAACCCCCAACTGCGGATCTGCTCCTTCAGAGGGAGTGCAACCCCATTCAGAGCAGGGTGATAGTCCAATACCCGAGCTGTGGATTTCCGGACCAGGAGCACCTCTGTCTTATCCGGATTTAATTTCAGCTTGTTCGCCCACTTCCAGGCCCCAACCGCCTCCAGACAGCGATCCAGGACCTCAACCGCCTCCTCAGAATCAGGGGGAAAGGAGAGATAGAGTCGGGTGTCATCAGCATATTGATGGCACCCCACTCCAAACCCCCGGATGACCTCTCTCAGCAGTTTCATGTAGATGTTAAATAGCATGGGGGATAAGATGGAACCTTGCAGCACCCCAAACTTAAGAGGTTGGGGTGCCGAACATGAGTCCCCCAGCACCACCTTCTGGGATCTGTCAGCCAGGAAGGAGTGGAACCACTTCAAAACAGTGCCTCCAAGCCCCAACCCGGCCAGCCGATCCAGAAGGACACCATGGTTGATGGTGTCGAAAACCGCTGAGAGGTCCAGCAGGACTAACAGGGATGCACTCCCCCTGTCCATTCCCCGGCAAAGGTCATTCACCAAGGCGACCAAGGCAATCTCCGTCCCGAATCCCAGCCTGAAGCCAGATTTTGAAGCTAGGATGCCACCACCTGCTCAATCACCTTGCCCAGAAATGGAATATTCGAGACTGGCCGAAAGTTGTTTAAGTTAGTGAGATCCAGGGAGGGTTTCTTCAGGAGGGGGCGAACTATTGCCTGCATCAAAGCAGGCGGGAGCACTCCCTCCCTCAGAGATGAGTTCATCACCCTCCCCATCCACTTGGCCAGCCCTTCCTGGGCACTGCATCCTGGGGGCGGGAGGGGGGAGAGTCAAAACTTTGGAAAATGCTTAACTGGACTCTGCTGGTGTGTCAACGCCCCTTCCAAACAGAGGAGAAACAATTCTTTATATTCATTTATTTAAATCAAAAATGCAGTCGAATCATATGTGGTGCTATGCTTTATATAAAGAAGCATCAAATAATTACAAAAATGAAAAATGAGTAAAATAAACTCAGTTTGTGTCAGGTGTTTAGGAACACTGGTGTGTAACCCCAAAGGCTGCGGCGTGTCAGCTTTGACACTCATATCATAGGTTCACCATCACTGCAGTAGGACTTACTTCTGAGTAAACGTACATGGGGCTGCACTGAAAGTGAAGTTTTGTTCTATATGCCTCTTGTACCCATAATACGGGATCTTGCTAAAGGCACATGGCCTGGCTAAAAAATATTAGATGGCCGACCACTACAAGGGAGCAACTAACAATATCCATTAAACAGAGAAAGGTATCAGCAGTGGCTGATATTTTGCCTATACTAAGGGCCCAATCCTATCAGGCTTTCCAGCATTGATGCAGCCTCAATGGAGCCCCGAGGGAAGGGAACAAACGTTCCCTTACCTTAGGAGGCCTCCATGACTCTCCCCCCTCCCGCCCCCAGGATGCAGTGGCATGGCTGCATCAGCACTGAAAAATTGGATAGGATTTGGTCCAAAGTTAACACAGGTAATTCTAGCTGAAAGCTGTGAGCAATGTATTTCTTAATATCCCTGTAATGAGATAACTGCCTGGTGCATAAAATTTAGGGCATTTACTCCAGAAGTGCCATACAGTCACATTTGCAATGTCTTGAGAGTTTACGTTGGTTTACACCCCACAGATACAATGCTTGCAAGGCTGCCTGATAAACATGGCTGAATAAGCCTCCTCAAAAACAGCAAAGAACTTTCATCTTCTCCACATACAAAAAGAAGCAGGTATATGGACAAAATAAAACCAGGTTTGCTATAAAAATAGCTACAAAAAGCAGCTGATGCCAGGAACAATTCTCCGCTACAATTTTCTGTAGTGGGAAAAAAAATAAAGCAGAGAAGAAATCATGACTTATGGGTTGGAGACTCTGAGCAGTCGTTCTCCAAAAACACTTTTCCTGCTTCCAACTTTCCCTCAACACATTTAATTCACACTTCCAGTTTTTTCCTCTTTGCTTCAGAATTTTTCAGGCTTGCTTTTCCTATCTGCTTCTAGTTAAACAGATAAACTGTTATCTGTTAAACAGATGAAGCAGCAGCCCCTGCTTTATCTGTTTAACATGGACATCTCACGTATTACACAGCAACAAACCTGTTTGTCCTACTCGTGTTCATTAACAAGGAATTGTAGCCCATCCCAGTTCTTTGGGCAAGCATTGAATATGATACGTATGTTCAACCATCCCATTTTCAAAATTCCTATTCAGAGTCGTAACTCCTTTAATGCATCTCTCAGCAATCTTTACAAAGGGCCCCAGAGCACCAACCTAGTGGAGGAGGTTGAGGGGCAGCTGTCCAGTCTCTTCATCCAAATACATCTGTGCAGACCTTTCTGCTCAGTTCTCCTAACAATGCAACATCCCGCTTGTCAGCAAGCAGGAGAAAAGCAGAAGTAGCAATGGAACAGCCATGACTGCAAGGGTTTATTGGGTCGTCTATGAACTAAACCTATTTCCAGCACTGAAGCAGCATGTATGGGCATGCTATGCTTAATGATTCCTTTCTTTCCTAATACCAGTGTCAGATTTAGACATAAGCTAAACAAGCTATAGCTTAGGGTCTCACAATCTGCAGGGCCTAAAAAAGTCAGAACTTTTTTTGGGGGGGGGTGTCTTTTAAATTGTGTGTGTCTGTGTGTGTGTGTCTTGTGTGTGCATGCGTTTAAAATTGCTTGTTAAAAAAACCTGGAGGTCCCTTGTTAAAAATTTGGTTAACAAGGGGCCTCCAGGTTTTATATAGCTCAGGGATTCACCAAGTCCCTGAAATCTGGCACTGCCCAATATCCATGACATCCTCACCTTTGGGCTTCTTTGGTTATCCTCTTTTCCATTTTCCTTACTCTGAAACACCAAAAGTTCTAAACCAGCCACCAAACCCTCTTCAGTTTCTCCTGGCCAAGTGTATTTGAGTTGCTAGAAATCATCTAATTACAGGATGCAACTTGCATAGAAGTGTCTATGAAATTTGGACTCAATCAACCTTTTGTTCTAAATTTGCTGTGATAGTGGCTTACCTTATCATCAGGTGTAACATGCCAGATGGAGACTGTCTTCTCTTCAGCCTCACTATTGATTGAGAGGTATGAAGGCTGGTAGATTTTTGTAGGCTCTAATATTAACACCTTGGAACAGAAAGAACAAAGAATATGATCAAACTGTTATTCTTCATAACCTTGTGAATTAAGTATTTCTTGGCAGTATCTAGGTAAGTTCTGAAATTCTAGTGCTTACATTTTACTAACCTGAAAGTAAGGATAAATTGCACAAAGGACATATTTATAACTTGATTGTAATCAGTTTTGAATCTTAGAGCCTAATCCTATCGTTGGAACTGCCATTGTAAAACATGTTTTCAGCACCCAACAAGGAGGGAGCGCTGGTGCTAAGGCAGCACTGTGCCAATACGCGCTGACATCCAGCACTGCTTGACATGCCTGCAGTGCCATTCCATGGTAAGGAAGTGGGGAGTGGGCAGAACAGGGTAGAGGAAGGACAGAAGAAAGGGAGGACCGGGCCGGCAGGGATCCTAACCCTCATGTAAACTGGGCAGCCCAGCATGTGTCTCCTTGACTTTGCACCCGCTCGATAGCGGGAGCAGACCCGAGATGACCCATTGGCGCTGCAGCGGCATTACTCAGGTTAAGGGAGCGGCCGCCATTGTGAACAAGAACAATCAGGATCAGAATAAAAAAAAAGCTTGTTGTTTAGTTATTGTTTTCCTTTGGTTCTGTGAGGAGGCACAAGTCATAGCTGGATGGGGGAGGGGGAGGGATCCATGGGCAATGGCAACAGACAGGACATGGAAGAACAGACAAATGACATCAGAAAGTTGTGGACAGAGCCCATTGTGCAAACAAAAGGTTTGCAACCTCTGTGAAAGAAGAAGCCAGTTAACTGCACAGAAAAAGTAGGAGATGCTGAGCAAGACAGCACTTACAGTCCTTTTGGCACAGAGCAGAGAAGTAAGGGATTGGCACACAGGACAAAACAGTCATTTTCAAGGTTGAATGCATGTGGAGGGCCTATATGGGTGCAGCATATCTGGTCACAGAGTCAGACATAAAAAGGGCTAAGTCAACCTGTATGGCCTCAGGGAGGCTAAATCAAGGAGGGCTCCAGTCTTCAATGATCTAGATACTGTCAATGAAAAAAAAAAAGTGGAAGGGGGGAAGATGGGAAGGAAAATGGTGGATCAGCAATCAGTAAAGCAATCTTCTGCTTCCTCATACTTTACTGCTTGAAATCTTGGCTTCTTAGCCCTACTTTCCTAAAGAGGAGCAGTGACCGTGCTGTAAAGGCTCAAAGTGGAGATAAAATGTACAGATCTGCAAAAAGAAACATCTGAAGCCCTGCTTAACTGCAAGTGCAGCTGAAATAATTGAAATAGCAAAGCAATGGATTTCATTTACAGCGCACCTTATTGAGTTGTATCAGACAGCCCTAATAATGTGCTACTAACATTTTTAATCTTTCTTTCTCTTACATGTTTACATAGGAATAACAATGAAAACATTTATTTATATGAATAACCTCTCAATAAGCCCTAGTCTGCAAGGACTAGGAAATGGAGAATTCAACAATACTTTAAAAGGAACAAATGTCAAAATAATGTTCTATAGGAAATCTATCAACGTATTATCAACAAAGCAAATAACACCCATGATATGCATATCAATTTTCCTTCTTGCAAGTTCATTCTCTTCTAAATTAAAACATGGTTTTCCCCCAAATAACTATGTCAGAGCACAAACAGGAAATGAACATTGTTAAACATTAATTTAAACTGTTTAAAATGTACTTACAGGAAACCTGACTACAGAGACATCCGACTTTGTGGCTTCAACCAGAAAGTCCATCCAAAAGTCCACAAGTTCGTGTCTGGCTACTTGTTGTTCTGGATTCAGTTTCTTAAAGTGCTGATATATCAAAATAGTCTCCACAATGGACTTGAGGTACCTAAATACAACCAAGAAAAGGGGGAACAGGTCTGAAACTATCTGTAATTAATCATAACCTCAATCTGCTTTTTGACACTTTTCTGAACTCGGCTAATATTGTCAAGTTGAGAGTGCTGGCAGCAATACTAGTCTTACTGAATGAGAAGCAGGTGGATGCCTGCACCAATCTTTCTCTCCTGCTCCCAAGTCAGTGCTTCTAATTTGGGAGAAGTTTGCAAAAAGAAAAAAAGGCGGGTTAAAAACAGCACAGGAAAAAAAACTTGCAGATTTCCTTCTTGGTTCACATGAGCAAACTTGCCATGCTGGCCTGCTATAATCCCTTTCGGTTGCACAGATGAGAAGGGCACAAGCATGATCATTTTATGTAATGGTGTTTGAAAAATATACTTCATCCTGGTTTCCTGTAGGTACTACTCACAGCATTCCCCATTTCTGAAAGGCATATCTATTGTATGTATGCACTGCTCTAAGGCTGCAATCTTATGTACACTTTCCTGAGGGTAAGACCCACTGAACACAATGAGACTTACAGTACTTCTGAGCAGACATGCCTAGGATAGTGCTGTAATTGTCCAGGACCATTTCTAGTTTCTCTCCGAATGTGCACACAATCAATGGGGGAAAAAAGGCTTTCAGGTCACAGGAAACACCCTAGCTATACACTGCATGTAGGTGTCTTGCCACTTGTACAACATGTGAAGCAGCCATTTGCTTGGGAAAAACGTGGCTTGTGGAAATCAGATAAGTAGAATGACGCCTCTGACTTATAATTCAGTGGTAGAGCACAGCTTTGGATGTTCAGGCTCTGGCAGCTTCAGCTGAAAAGAGCTCTAGGCTGTGGTGCTAGGGAAAAAAAATCTGCCTGAGATTTTGGAAACTGCTGCCAATTATATTGTGGAAGACGGAAGACTGACCTAACTCAGGATAAGACAGCTCTTCTATTCCCCCCTCTCCTACCCCATTGCAAGCCACAGAATTACATGCACTAAAACCCAAACAAGGGAGAAGTTTCTCCAATAGAAGTGCAGAATCCTCCAATAATCACACAATACTATGCCGAAGAAAAAGCCTGAACTTAATTTACAGTGCTTCAGAAGGCCATCTCAGTGTATTCAATGGGGGTTATTCCCAGCTAAGTGTGTATAGGATTGCAGCCTTAGGTTCATTTCTGTGGGGCTCCATCACAAACTGATATTATGGTGAAAGGTACTGACCTAGACTGGTGTATTATTCTTAACTGCAAGTTGCTCCAGAATCTGGCCCACAGGCCAGATCCGGCACCCATCTTCTCTTTTCCCCAGTGAATGACATTTACCATTCTACACAGGAGCCTCTGGCAAAGTCCCACCAGGAACCCCAAATAGTTGTGCCAGCCACTTCTGGGGTGCACCATCCCAGCAGGCTTTGTGCCCAGATTTTCGGACAGATGCGGCTGGCCAGCATGACAATTGGGGGCTCTTGGAGGGACTTTGCAGAGGCTCCCAGGTGGAATGGTAAGCGCCATTCAGGCCGGGATAGCCTTTGCTGGTGGCAGCTGTCTCCAGTTTGGAGATTGCAGCTGTACTGCATCTGTACAGGTTGTTTGGTGCAGATGTTTTACAGTAAAAGTTGCATTGCTGATACTGGAGTTTTTTTGTGCAGTGAACAGACTCTGCTAAACAGGATGTTAACAATGTGCTAGAAAAGGCAACCTCTGTTCTTGCATACATAAGCAATCTCTCCCTCTCTTTGGTGCTTTCCTATTAGTGAAAAGTATAGAACTGTGCTTTCTTCTACGATTTAAAAAAAAATATGGTTTTCTTTCACAAACTAGTATTTCTCCCTAAATAATGAAATGATGCCATACTCAAAAATAAGTACACACTTCCTTCTTTATAGGTACTTTCGCTATATAGATTTTTCAGTGATCTATACTGCACTTGTTAAGACCATTCCTGTTTTCCATACCTAGATTTTCAATATGAAGAACATTGGGGGAAAAACAAAAGACAGTCCAATCCTACTTAATTTCCCCCTGCGCCAAAGCGAGGGAGCCAGTGTAGCTTGCGCTATATCTCCAGGGCAATATTGCAGTCTGGTGGTCTCCAGATTCTTCCTGGCACATTTCAGTCCATCTCCCAGAGTTCCACTCATTGTAATTGATTCTTTTCATTTCAAAGTGCTACCGAAATGGAAGTGGGTCCCCTTAGGGGGAGAAATGTGGAGTATATGCAGTGGCGGACCTGAGGAGGGGCAAAGGGGGCAAATGGACTGGTTGCTGGGTAGCACTGGGCTTGGGAGGGCAGCTACGTTCCGCACCTGTATACTAAACACAGTTTTTTGTCTGACTCCCCCCCCCACAGCATCAGAGGGTGGGGGAAGGGAGCAGTGAGTGCTGAGACATTGAGAAGCTTGATTAGCACCTGGGGAGTGGAGGATCCGAGGCCGAGAAATGCCAAGGGTGGCCTTCCCGGCACCTGGGGGCAGCAGAGGCAGCACATGCCCCACGAGGCTGGGACTACTCTTCCTACCTGCCCTGCACCAACCTGGGGGGCTTTGAGGGGACAGTGAGCAGTCAGCAGCATCGGAGTCACTGGCCTCTTTTTTGCAGGGCTCCATTGACCATGCAACGTGTGTGTGCCTGCAGTACAGGCAAATTTCCTGCCCCCACCCCTTTCTCCTTAAAGGAGCCTCCTTCTACAGCCACATTCCTTCTTCCCTTTTTCTGCAGCTGCATGAGTACCTGGAGTTAATCCCAGAGAATGCGGTCAAACTTGCCAAGTCCACCGTAGAATTATGATAAAATAAATATTTATATGTGTATATTAGCTAAAGGGGGCAATGCTGCAATGCAAACTGAATTATTATAGATGTGCCTGAATGTTATTCAGACAACAAGGTGGTCAAAGTCAGTGAAGAAAATAAGTTCCCACTCAACAGGGGAATAGAATGGTTGAATTATCCATACATACAGGATTAGTTGGCCATACATGTAATGCGCAGGGAACCAGCTTCATTTGAATCTGCATACCTTCCATTTCCCAGATGTCCTTGGACCCTGGACGCCCTCTGGGTCCAGCCACAATGTCTTCCATGCCCCCCCCCCACTTCTAGTTTAATTTGAAATTGACTGAGGAGCTATTTCTCATGGTTGCTTAGCAACTGCAATCCACTTTCCACATTCCTGAAGCCAGAAAAATGGATCGGTTTTTTTTTTATTTTGAAGATACTATGAAGAACAACAGTTGCAGGCATGCACTAAGAGCTTGTATCCTTTGAAGAAGAAATACTGTGCATAAGCATGGAATTTGTCACACTAACACATGAAGCAGCCATTGGTTCATCCAGCTCAATATTGTTTACTGGCAGTGGCTTACCACCATCTCAGGCAAAAGGCATTAAACGCGGGATCTTCCGGACACAAAGCTTAAACTTGGCACTTGAGCTACGGCCTCTCCCTTATGGGCTGGCCCTGATCTCAACATCAAGACAAGTACACAGTTAAGCCAAGCCAAGCAATTGGATTTCAGCTTTTGTCATTTCAGGGCCCAGTCCCATCTTACTTTCCAGCACTGATGCAGCCGTCCCAATGGGGGGTGCGTTGCATCATTTGCGGGGGAATGAGTCACAAAGGCCTCCTCAAGGTAAGGGAATGTTTGTTCCCTTACCTCAGGGCTGCGTTGTAGCTGGTGTTGGAAAGTTGGAGAAGACTGGGTCCTCATTGAATGAAACCTTGAATCAGTCTGAGCTAATAGAGTTTTTAAAAGGAGGAGGAACCTCTGCTGGCAGAATTGGTGCTTGCTATAATTCTGAACTGAGAGTATTGATGAATATTGCAACAGTCTCAAGAATGTTTATAGTGTATGCGCACAGTATATGGAAGTCTGCTTTTTAGATGACAGGACTAAAATCAAAAGATTTCCTGACTCCTCTCTTGCAACAATTCCTGATTACTGCAAAAGAAAGCCAGTGCTATTTGAACTGTGGACTTTGGAATGACTTTGTATAAGAGAAGGGAAAAAATATATTTGCTTGATGACCTGGTTTCAGCTTGGATTGGCTCAAAGTCCAACATTAGAACATAGTTCCAAGGAAAGGAAAAATATTGCCCATTATGTTTCCACTGTCTACCTTATTTTTAAGGCACTGTTAATGCAAGTGCAGCAATCTGCTAGAAACAGTTTATCTTAGTATACACAATGCAAAATGCCAGATCTTACCATGCTGGTGTTTTCAGTCTGAAAAGTTTCTCTGAGGCCTGGATCACTCTGTTGTGATCATTAGCCAGGACACTAGCTCCAAGGAAAAATCCCACTTCCCAGTAACTCTGTAGTTTCTCCAAGTTTCCCTTTTTCCCTAGCAGGCTGCTTATCTTTACTCCTGAAGAAAATGAGAAAGGAAAACACTGTGAGACTAGTCTGTAATTGAAAATTCAAGCTAACCATTACTTAAAGCTCAGCTGAAGTTAAAGGGACTTAAAGTTGTGTAATCATTTGCAATACTAAAGCCTATATTCTGGTTTGCAAACTACTGCACTCTCTCTCAGACTATATGTCTGTAAAGACAACTAATTTTGACTAACCCATCATTGTGACCATTGGTTAATTGTTGGGTTAATTATTTTATGCACTGTATTGCAGGTTTGCATTTCGGTTATGGCCTATGGCCAAGATGGAAATTAAATTTACTGACTGCTTTAATAGAAACCTGATTCCTATATTAGGATAGTAGAAAGTGAAGATCAAACTGGTAAGGAGAGTGATGTGATGGCTGGGATGGGACACACCCAGCATTTTGTGATTACTGTTTTACTATAAGCGACCAATTAATTACATTTCTTAATTAAAACTTTGTAGTCATTTTTCCTCCTTTAATTCTGTAAGTCTCAAATATAATTCAAAATAAACTTAGAGTAGGATGACAACATATTCATGGGACAATCCATAAGAGATTCCTACTGAGAACCTTTGTGTATTTCAGTAAGGCTTTAGTGGGAGTCTTGAACAAATGAAAGGAGGTTTCACAATGTAACACGTACTAGCTATTTGGAAAGTAGCTTGCTACAGTCACGTCTCTAGATTGCATTGACTTTAGAGCATTAGCTTTAAAAATAATAATCACTGATTGGCCATTTACAACAAAGTTATTTTTAAGAGGCCATAATCATTTCTGTGATTCATAAAGAACAATCATAAGGCTGCCCATAAGAACCTTATTATATAGGCTTCATAAGGAAGAAGGGACAAATTTGTTCTCATTTGCCTTTGACAGTAGAACTAGGTCCAATGGCCTGGGTAAAAACTGCAAGAGAGGCGATTCCTGCTGGACACCGGAAGAATTTCTTGATGATAAGGGCCGTCTGACAGTGGAATAGATTGCAAAGGTGGTAGATTCTCCCTCACTGGAGACCTTCAAGCAAAGGCTCGACAGACACCTGCTGGCGGTGCTCTAGGAGAATTTCCTGCTATAGGCAGGGGGTTGGCCTAGATGACCTTGTAGGTCCCTTCCAACTCTATGATTCTATGATCATGGGGGAAAGATGGAAAGTAGGATTTTGCTATGCTTGAGTTGAGAGGGAGCCAGTGAAGATGAAATTCGCACCATCACCGACAGCTTAGTATAAAAGCCCTGCTCTAGAATAATCTGACTTTACCAGCTTATTTTGATATTAGAACCAAAAGGGGATTCACCCTTCCATATTTATAAATAATCCAAAGATATATCTGAATATGCAGAGTCATAATAAATTGCCCTCTTCTTGACTGCCTGGGTAACAGCCCAATCCTATCCTGCACTGGAACAGGCAAGATGTCTGGATAGGAGGTGGCTGCAGCACAACCTGGAGTAAGGGGAATTATTACTCCAGGCTGCTTGGGAGTGGTGTTAGGATACAGCCTAGATTACCCAGGGCTAGTCCCACCCCTGCATTACCCCGCCTCGAAACACCCCTATTCTGCCACCCACCCCCGGCAGCCAGCCTCGCCAGACCGGTACAACCTTACCTTTTGCCTGCCAGAATCTGGGAGGCCGGCACACATCCTCACACCAGCCTTCCTGCTTCCTGAGTTGTCACAAACGAGCCTTAGGGCATGTTTGCGACACTCCTAGGCTGGTGTAAGGGACGTGCGCTGGCCCAGTGAGTGCTTTGGATTGCACCCTAAGGGCACAATCCTAGCCTGGAATTAGGCCAGCCAAGTTAGGCCAGCCAAGTTTGGCTGGCACAAAGGACACCATAAAATGTTTGGACCACTCTTGGAGTTAAAGAGGCCAGCACACAGACATGCGCCATCCTCCTGGACGCCAAGAGTGGTCCAAACGTAATTTACAGTGGCCCTTGTGCTGGCCAAACTTTGCTGGCCTAACTGTGCTGGCCTAACTCCAAGTTAGGATTGCACTCTAATAGAGACATTTACCCAGAAAACTGAATTCAATGAAGATATTCACAATAGGCAAGATCAATGGGGTGGCCAGAAGTTATACCTTTCAGATTGAAAAGTGCAGAGTTACTCAGCGACAATGAGCTCTGACTACCTGCGTCAGACTATTTCCCCTAAAACAGAGGGTGGTGAAAATGCTGTCATTGAATCTGATTTGTCTGTTAATCAACAGGCTATAATTACCAACTTTCCGTAGCTCAAAAGAGGTATCAAACTGGTGCCCAGCGGCCAAAAGGAGTACTGCATAATTAATTCCTGACTGTAATGTTGGTTCTGACTCAAATGCCTTCTTGAACCTAGAAGAACAAACAAGTGAATTTGGGGGGGGTAAAAATAAAAAATAAGGCAGCTGAACAAAAGGGTAGCTGTATTTTTGCAGACTCTTAAATGATGATCATCAGTTTGCTCAGCCCACCCAACCCATTCAAGCACAAAACAGCCTACTGTTTTTCATCCAGCCATCCCGGTTATTTTTAAGAGACCAAAATTTACAGCATCCTCCTACCAGTTCCTTCACATTTTCACGCAACCGTAAAAAAAAAAAATATAGCTTGTTAACAGCACTGCTCTTCTGTCCTGAAAACTAAAAATAAATGTCTCAACATACGCGTTAAAATACTTTATGATATTTAAACTAGAATTATGACCACAATCCACTCATAACAGATGAACGTTGGTGTCAGGAAATAGCCTTCATATTTCTGTTCAAACACTGATTACGGACACCCAGATGCATAAACCATGTTATTTTCTGCATGCCATTTTTCCCACTTTAAAACAGCAACTAGAAGATGGGGTTCTGGTAGTAAACAGGATTGGGACTCTGGCATAATTAGAAAGGGAATTTAATTCTTTTGTTCCCACAGTATTTCTAGATCTCTCATGACCTGATCATATCCAGGATTGGGCCTTGCGCAGAGGGGGTTTACAATGGTCGTAAAAGTGATTTTCAGTGACGGCAGCCATTTTTGGAGCACTGCTGTAGTGTGCAAGAGAACTGCCACCAAACCCAGCAAACTAAGTCCATCAGCAGTGGAAGGTGGGCAGAATGGGGATGGGAGAGGACAGAACGGGGAGATGGGGTGGGGAGATATGGCAGAGCAGATCAAGGCTGAGAAGGGCATAGTATCAGCAGCAGTGCCGCCACCGATAGTCTATCCCCGGCCTTCATCTGCCTTTCTGGGGTCTACTTGTATTTGAGCCAGCAAAGTATCTGTCCCCAGCCAGGGCAGCCCCGATTCGGCGGCTGCTGTCCATGTTGACCTGTGCCTGCAAAACAGCAGGCGCAGATACAAGCAGCCCTATTAAATAGGGCTGGCTGGGGCTTACCTGGGTGCAAGTGGAAAACCTCCCCTTGCCCTGCACTAAGCTGCTGCCGCCTCCTGCTGGGCTTAAGATATGGCCCTGCTATGTCGGCCTTACTTAGGATTGTGCTGTTAGTGTCGTTTTGTTTTAAGTAATTTCAGTATAAAGTTGATGAGAAAAAAAAAAAACAGATTCCTGGCTGGGGCCACTATCTGTGTGGCGTTTGCATATTCTCCCCATATGATCCCTGGGGGAAAGCCGACAGGAGCCGAGTGGCGTCCGGTTCGGAACTCCTCATCCCTACGGGAAGAGGAGGGTGGAGGAGTACCAAAGAGCAATGGAGGAGTAGGAATTAGAACGTCAAACCTGAGTGTAAGTGATAGTTTGTCCAGTACAAAGAGAGGAGGGGGAAAGGGATCGAAAAACAGTCCCTCGTTAGAGAACCCCATATATAGGTGTTATTATGCGAATGCCCGAAGTGTCCGAGCAAAGATGGGGGAACTGGAATGTTTGGTGGCTAGGGAAAACGTTGATATAGTAGGTATAACGGAAACCTGGTGGAATGCAGAGAATCAGTGGGATACTGCAATTCCAGGCTATAAACTGTATAGGAGGGACAGGGAAGGGCGTGTTGGCGGAGGGGTGGCCATCTATATCAAAGAAGGGATAGAATCCAGCAGAGTAGAAACTGAAGGTGGGCCGGACTCCTCCGTGGAGTCACTGTGGGTTAAACTACCAGGCCGTAAGAGCAATGTAATAGTGGGGGTGTGCTATCGTCCTCCCGACCAAAAACTTGAAGGTGACCTTGAAATGAGGGAACAAATCAGGGCAGTGACCAAGAGAGACAGGATTGTAATCATGGGGGACTTCAATTATCCTCATATTGACTGGGTCAACTGCTGCTCTGGTCAAGAAAGAGAGACCGGATTCCTTGATGTGTTGAATGACTGTGCCTTAGAGCAGCTAGTCATGGAGCCGACCAGAGGACAGGCGACTCTGGATTTAATATTGTGTGGCACTCGGGACTTAGTGAGGGATGTATGTGTTACTGAGCCATTGGGGAACAGTGACCATGCTGCGATTGGTTTTGCCATGCATGTCCAGGAAAGAGTGCAGAGCAAATCTGACACAAGAACCCTGGACTTTCGAAGGGCAGATTTCCCTCAGATGAGGAGGCTAGTTAGGAAGAAATTGAAAGGGAAGGTAAAAAGAGTCCAATCCCTCCAGGCTGCGTGGAGGCTGTTTAAAGTGACAGTAGTAGACGCCCAGCGGGAGTGTATACCGCAAAGAAAGAAGGGTTCAACAAGGTCCAGGAGGGTACCTGCATGGCTGACAAACGAAGTTAGAGAAGCTGTAAAGAGCAAGGAAGCTTCTTTCCGTCAATGGAAGTCTTGCCCCAGTGAGGAGAATAAAAAGGAACATAAACTCTGGCAAAAGACAAGTAAGAAGGTGATACGGGAGGCCAAGAAAGCGTTTGAGGAACGCATGGCTAGCAACATAAAGGGGAATAATAAAAGCTTCTTCAAATATGTTAGAAGCAGGAAACCTGCCAGAGAGGCGGTTGGCCCGCTGGATGGTGAGGGAGGGAAAGATGAGATAAAAGGGGACTTGGAGATTGCAGAGAAATTAAATGAATTCTTTGCGTCCGTCTTCACAGCAGAAGAACTTGGGCAGATACCACAGCCCGAACAGCCCTTCCTAACTAAGGAATTAAAGCAGATACTGGTGAATAAGGAAGATGTTTTAGATCAAATTGATAAACTACATATAAATAAGTCACCAGGCCCAGATGGTATACATCCAAGAGTTATTAAGGAACTAAAGAACGAAGTTGCTGACCTCTTAACTAGAGTATGCAACTTGTCCCTTCAAACGGCCACGGTGCCAGAGGATTGGAGGATAGCCAATGTCACGCCAATCTTTAAAAAAGGGAGAAGGGGGGACCCTGGAAACTACAGGCCGGTCAGCCTAACGTCTGTTCCGGGTAAGATGGTGGAAAGCCTTATCAAAGATAAAATCCTAAAACACATAGAGGAACAAGTACTGCTAAAAGAAAGTCAGCATGGCTTCTGTAAGGGTAAGTCTTGCCTCACAAACCTTTTGGAATTCTTTGAAAAGGTCAACAGGCACGTGGATGTGGGTGAACCTGTGGATATCATATACCTGGATTTTCAGAAGGCGTTTGACACGGTCCCCCACCAAAGGCTGCTGAAGAAACTTCACAGTCAGGGAATAAGAGGGCAGGTCCTCTTATGGATCCAGAATTGGTTGAGGGCCAGGAAACAGAGAGTGGGGGTAAATGGGCAATTTTCAGAATGGAGAGAGGTGAAAAGTGGAGTGCCCCAGGGATCTGTCTTGGGGCCCGTGCTTTTCAACTTATTCATAAATGACTTAGAGACAGGGATAAGCAGCGAGGTGGCCAAGTTTGCAGATGACACAAAACTTTTCCGGGTGGTGAAAACCAGAGAGGATTGTGAAGAGCTCCAGAAGGATCTCTCCAAGTTGGGGGAATGGGCAGCCAAATGGCAGATGCGTTTCAACGTAAACAAATGTAAAGTGATGCACATTGGGGCCAAAACCCAAAACTTCACCTATAGGCTAATGGGTTCTGAGCTGTCTGTGACAGCTCAGGAGAGAGATCTTGGGGTGCTGGTGGACAATTCCATGAAGGTATCGACCCAGTGTGCGGCAGCAATTAAGAAAGCCAATTCCATGCTCGGGGTAATTAAAAAAGGGGTTGAGAATAAAACAGCCAATATTATCATGCCATTGTACAAAGCAATGGTAAGGCCGCACCTGGAATATTGTGTCCAGTTCTGGTCGCCGCATCTCAAAAAGGACATAGTGGAGTTGGAAAAGGTGCAGAAGAGAGCGACAAAAATGATTACGGGGCTGGGGCACCTCCCTTATGAAGAAAGACTGCAGCGTTTGGGGCTCTTCAGTCTAGAAAAAAGGCGCCTGAGGGGGGACATGATTGAGACATACAAAATTATGCATGGAAGGGATAGAGTTGATAGAGGGATGTTCTTTTCCCTCTCTCACAACACCAGAACCAGGGGGCATCCGCTAAAACTGAGGGTTGGGAGAGTTAAAACAGATAAAAGGAAGTACTTTTTTACCCAGCGGGTAGTTAATCTGTGGAACTCCTTGCCACAGGAGGTGGTGATGGCATCTGGTCTTGATGTCTTTAAGAGAGGATTAGACCGATTTCTGGAGGAAAGATCCATTGTGGGCTATAGGCAATGATGGATTGTGCAACCTCCTTACAAAGGTGGTGGGCTACAGGTACCGGGTGTAAGGGAGTGGCAACAGGATGCAAGCATCTTGTTGTCTCCTGCCTCCCTGGGGCACCTGGGGTGGGCCGCTGTGAGATTCAGGAAGCTGGACTAGATGGGCCCTTGGCCTGATCCAGCATGGCTCTTCTTATGTTCTTATGTTCTTATATCTGCATGGGTTTTCTCCAGCCCGGAAATCTCATGTTTAAGATTAGAAGTGTTTTGGGTCTATTTGGAAGTCTGCTGATGATTTTGTGACCAGAAACATGCTGTAGAAAAATAATTCTTGTTTACGTATATCAATTAGCCAACAGTAAAATTGGTTCATTATCAGTCGTTTTGCTAAAGGTTGAAGTTTCCCAGAATCTATTGACAACTTTAAGTAGGACTTGCTGTACATGCCCCAGGCCACTTACAAATCAAAATAACCAGATCAGTAAATTTACTCTCTCGTTTGATTGCTTATCTGCATGTTGTGGCAAGGCAAGACATGACCAAATGAAGAAAAATGTTCAAACTGACAAGTTCATTTTCAATAAAAAAAAAAACACCTTCAATCCTTCATTAACCATTAACATGTTTGGCAGACACAGAATGTTTCATTCCTACTCTAGATCTCTGGGTATTTTTGTCATGGAAAATAGAAAGGTTCACCACTTAAAGGGGGGCAGGAGATATTTCTGTTGCTAAAAATCACACACATTTGGCCCCAATATTTTACAGTAGCATTTAATTCCTTAAATATTTATTTGGATATATAAGAGGCCCGAGATCAGTAGTTTTCAAACTGGGGCATTGCTATGCCCCAGCCTAAAGAACCCTGCCTGTTTCCCACTTAAGTGGCAGGGGCTGGGGAATGGCACTATGATTGCATCGCTTCTGAGCACATATCGGGGCTCAGAGGGAATTACCAGTGCCTGCCCCAGCATTGGGTAGCGATAGTTGTTTTTTACTTTTCTAACATACAGGGAGCAGCACTGCAGAGCGGTCCACAGGGCTCCCCAACCCTCCCAACACTGGGGCAGGCACTGGTGAATTCCCCCAGCCCCAATATGTGCTCAGAAGCTGTTCTTCCACTCCCACAAGCACTTACAGAGATTCTCAGACTCAGAGAGTTTGGGAACCGCTGCCCTAGATTCAGGACCTTACTGGTACGTTGCTAATTTTTTAGCAATCCTACAATTTTTTTTTATAGGACAGAAGCACAAAGCAAAGGGAATTTTGTGATTTATTTAAAATCATCCATCAGGAAAATACCCTCCCTCTCCCCTCTGCACAATTTGTTTGGGGGGGGGGAAGCATTCATTTGCCAGATATTTAACTTGTATCCATCCCCACTTCTTAAAAAGAAGTTTCGTGCAAAAGGCAGGCACTGGAGTTAAACGGTGGAAGACACGACAATGTTTGTTTGGACAGAAAATAAAATACCACGGCAGACGCATGCCCATAACTCTCTTCCTGAAGTTTGTCTAAAAACCAGAAAACAAGGTGAAAGGTGATGGTTTATTGCATTCCCTCTGTTCATCCAGCCTTTGCTTAAGCCTGACAGCTTCTTTTAGATGAGGGGCAGGAACGGGAAAATTCATCTGGATAACCTACAGAAGACAAGAAGCTGGGAGTCCTATGAAAACAGGAATCACCTCCTCCTGCATGCAGAGACCATGGAGGGGAAGGAAAACTCAAGCGTCCCAAGTGCTCTGGGCATTATTATGCCTGCTGCCACCACTGTATTAACTCTAGAATAAGAACTGCCTTCAACTTGAGACATGTGGCTGGATCATCTGCAGCCTGTTTGCTACACCTTGTTACACCAAGATAATTTGATTCAGAACCCGATCCTATCGGCAGGCTGCAGCTACAGTGCTGGCGCTAGGTGTCATAAAAGCATTGTAAAGCACCCAGAGAGAAAGCGGCACCAGTGGGAAGGCCTGCACCAACCCATAGGTACTGCATCCTGCTCAACAGCCACCAGCAAAGCTAAGGTTTGCCCTGGGTGGCAAAGGGGTGGTGGGAGGGCATTCTGGATGCATGGAGAGGGTATTCCTGAGTGAGGAAGAGTGAAACAGGGCACATCAAGCATAGGAGGGGGCGGGATGGTGGAGCAGTCCTCCACCACATCCTAATCCCCATCCTGGGTCTGCCAGTACTAATGTACCAGCCAAATACCTGGCACAAATCTGAGTAGCCCCATTGAGCAGGCTAGGGCGGTATATGAGGTAACGGAAGAAATGAACTCCCCCACCCTGCCTGCTTGAATCCAACCCAAATGAGCAGCAAGGGTTGCAAGCTGCTGCTCATGCACTTGTCTTCTTCTGGGTGGTAGCAGCTTCTCCGAGCCCACCTTACAACTCACTTGTCTGGTCTAGCAGACAAATGGCATCAGGAGAGGGAGCAGTCACTGTCTGAGAAACAGCAAGTGAATGGCTGTTGCTGTTCCCTTGTCCATCATTGCTAGGAAAAGTAGCTGCCACTGTGCTCCCACTCCATCTCAAGGAAGGAATGCGGGGGGGGGGGGAGAAGGTGCTGCCACAGCCACTGCCTAGTAAGGAGTCCTCCAGAGGCTGTCTTGCCAACCTGGAACTGGCCCTTTAACCTCCTTTACCTGCCTAAATTTCTGCCAGGATTAGGCATGAAAAGCAAAATATGGGGCAACAAATAAGCAATGATGGATTGTGCAACCTCCTTACAAAGGTGGTGGGCTACTGGTACCGGGTGCAAGGGAGTGGCAACAGGATGCAAGCATCTTGTTGTCTCATGCCTCCCTGGGGCACCTGGTGGGTCGCTATGAGATACAAGAAGCTGGACTAGATGGGCCTTTGGCCTGATCCAGCAGGGCTCTTCTTATGTTCTTAAATATCCAGGCACAGAATAAGCTACAGGTTCACTGTACAATGCCACTATAAACCAACATTTGGCTGGCTTTAGCCTCTAGAGCAATACTGAGTACCAGAAGTCCAAAACAGCCTTTCAGGAAATCACCGGTTCTCTTCAGCACCTAACACCTGTCCTACACTTTGTTCTCTGACAAAGCAACTTCCTTGCTTATGCCGACTTGGCTACAGTCGTTTAGTCTTGGCAACCAATACCAAAAGAATCCACCAACAGCTAACTTTGGGCCCACATGCAGGCTGGCCAGTAACATGCTACACAAGGTCCTGACATAATGAAAGAGGGCAGTCTCCTTTTGTCTCATTGGCACAGAAGCAGCAAAGCATCTGAGGATACCATGGCACTGTTGTCTTTGTGCTAATATTAATATAAATCGAACCACTTAGCAGCATTCACTCTTGTCCTCAACGGGGAAATTAGCAGATTGTAAGAAAAGGATTCCAAGGCTACAACTGGCATCTAAAAGACACACACACACACACACACACACACACACACAGCAACGGGGACAGAAACATTGCTCAGTCTACAGTGCTAGCAGGACAGCCTTTTGTCTATACAGCAAGCTTCCCTACTGTTTCATGCTGTGCAATCTCTAGTAGTGTGTAAGGCAAGACACGAGAGCCTACTACAAACATAATTTTCCATGGTTCCATATTTCACAAAGCTAAAATTATTTTAAACTGCAAAGATTAGTGGCTACATGGAGAGCGCTAAATTTGCTATCTCTGATGTCAAAATACATTTTATTGCTAAGATTGTAACCTACTATAAAAAAAGAATAGTTTTCTTTTTAAAAAAAACTTAGAGCCTATTTTATCTATGTCCATTGGTACTCTTTATCAGTCTTCTTATGGGTTATAGCTAGAGTAAATCAAACATTCATTCATTCCCAGGACTGATAAGAGCACAGGAAGGGTGGAGCACACGATCTCTTCTGGGGGCTAGAAGTCATATTAACTGCAGTACAAGGAAGTTCCATAGCTGAGAGGCAATACTGAAAACATCTCTCTACATGCTTTGTCCATAGATGGAAGCAGGGATGTGTTAACCGTTTGGGAAGAAGTTCACCACCAAAGCGGACTACAGAGAGAGCCAGAACAAACAACACTTTCATTGCATGGTTTTGATGTTTTCACGTGGTTTTTATGGCTGTCTAATCGCAATTTCACATGGTTATTTCCACCTTTGGTTTGCTTTTCCATGTGATTTATAGGGTTTCCCGATCCCTGCAAACTGTGCTTTCAGTCTTTTCTGCTTGGTTCAATTACGCATTTGAGAAACCACTACATAATAGGGTACCTATAGGGAATCTTATTTACATATTTTGCATAGCTATTGAGAAGTAGACCTGAATACCTCCACAAGATGACTGGCACAGACAGTCACAGACAGGGCAGGAACTGTACGAGATTCCCTACAGTTGAAAGCTGCGTTATCAGTTTGCATTTTCATATTGGAAAAAAAACCATGAACAAATCCTAAGCAATTAAATTCCCATAAACACTGATTCTGTGTTGGAATCACATTGAAACGAAGACCCACTGAAACCAATAGAACAAACTGGTTGCGATAACTTAATTGCTGTTAGAACTTGCAGCCCAATCTTACCTTTCTGGTGATGTAATGCCACCAGTGCAGCTTCTGCTGTGTCCTACAGGGGAGTTTTGGCTGCTGGAGGTCTTTCCAGGATAAAGGACATTTGTCTCCTCACCCCAGGTAAGCCCCAGTAGCTGCTATGCACCTGTGTCAGCTATATCTCTGGTCCACACTTGAGCTGAACTATGCTGGGAAGGGGGTCGCGATCCTAAACTGGAGTAACGGCGGCATAAACTAAGCCAACAAAGTTTGGCCAGCACAAGGGCCAGCATAAAGCGTGTTTGGACTAAGAGTCAGGGAGGATGGCTCACATCTGTGTGCTGGCCTCTCTGGCTCTGAGAGTGGTCCAGACATGCTTTATGGTGGCCCTTAGGCCGGCCAAACTTTGCTGGTATAGCTTATGCTGGCCTAACTCAGTTTAGGATTGCGCCCTCAATGTGCACTGCCAGTGATTCTGCCCTCACTTGGGGCTGATCCACCATCTCCCTGTCTGAAACACCACCTTATTCCTCTCACAAACACACACACACATACACACCTTTAAGCCCCTCCCTACCCCACCCCTGTGCAGGCTTACCTCTGGCTTTGTACTGCCTCAAAGCAAGCCTTTACGTTGCGGCAGCCTGCACTGGCATTTTGCAGGATTGAGCCATTAAGACTAACTTTCACTGGAGTGGTTAATGTACTTTGTTAACCCTGACTGCTATATTGCACACAAAACAAGGCAGTGACGTGCGACTTACCACAAGGTCCCTTGGTCTCTACTATCCGTGTCTGTAAATCCAGAATCCAAAAATATATCCTTGTAGATCCGTCCCACAAGGCAATACATATCTGAAGCTACTTGACTCTCAAGCTCCACTAGAGGTAACATTATATCAAGCGCTTTCTGCCTATCTCCAGGTAGATTTCGCCTGTATAAAGAAATACAACCATTTAAATGTGTTATAGGTCTCTTTAACCTGAGCACTAACTGTATATAAAGGGTAATATACGAGGCTGATGTGTCTGGAACAAGAACGAAAGGAAGAGAGATAAGACTAAACCTGCACGCTTACATTCTTATTGATAATTTTTTAAGACCTTTACTGCTCCATTGCACACAAAACAGGAACCATTCTCTTCAGGATGAGCCATTATAAAATAATGCTGTCTTTGCAATATGAATTTCATTACGAGTTTGAACCTAATGGGTAGATATGCTGATTACAAGGATGCACCTCATACTGGGTGATGCAAATCAGAGGCGAATCTAGAGGGGGATCACAGCATGACGTTTAGCAAGCAATTGATTCTGTGTTGGAATCATGTTGGAACAAAGACCCATTGAAACCAATAGAACGAATTGGTTGCAATAACTTTAAGAGTTATCGCCCTCTTCTTCGGAGCCATTCCCGGCTGCGAGGGCAAAACAGAGGCGATGTTGGCTCTGAAGAGGAGGGGCAGCAGCTGCTTGCAAAACCTAGTGCTGTGATCCCCCTCTAGGTATGCCACTGGATGCAATCCATCAATCCATTTTGGCTTTTCGACTAAAAAAAAAGAGAGAGATAAAAACTTCATTCTGCTTTACCTGACAAAGAAAGCGCGCACTCATTCTTCAGTGCCATGGGAGAATTCATGCTTGCGCTACCCGGTTTCTATCCCATATCCTCATGATGACAATGCAATCTTTTTTTTTCCATCCCGGGACTGAGCAATTTACACAATTTTCTTCAAAATACGAAGCTGCTTCAAATGTGGCCATTCTAACAAACACAGAACTTCTATGTCGGAAACCATGGCAGCAAGGGCTTCCCTGGCCCTGCTAAAAAGTCAGCAGTGGTAGCGGGCTGTGGGTAGGGAGGTTGAGGACATGGGAGGACTGGGGGCATTTCTGTGTGGGGAGGGAGAGGTACCAGGGGCAGAGAGGAAGCAGGAAGTGGTGTATCTGATAGCAATGGCACAGACTGCATCGTATCCCCTTTTTAATACCTCCTTGTCCCTTTTCTCTCCTAAGACATACAACACCAAGATAGGTGGCATATGTCCAAGGTGATCGGGCAGCCTACCAGGAGGGAAGTGCAATTTTTTTCACTTATCTCTTGCAGGGTACCCGATCGCCCCCTCCCCAGGATGCAGCGTGTGTCTTTTGGGCATGGTAGCGTTGGCACTGGGGATAGGAGTGGGCTGTGTGTTACACAATGTCACAATGTCCACAGACTCACATTGAACTTACCTTCCCTTTAAATACATGTACAAAACTAGTTAGTTATGCCAAAACTAAAATTATGAAGCGGTGTATTTGGTCTGTGAAAGCTAGAGTCTCCTTATCATGTGTGAACACCTGCCATCTGAAGCAAGATTATGTAATGCTGACCGTGCACTTTGCTAACTGCCATGTCAGCTGACCAAATGAATTGGCTCATCCTCTTCCACCTCCCAGTTGGTCTTAATCTGCAATACCTTCGCCTTTTCTGCAATACACTTGTCCTATTTCCAAACCAACTCTTTGTTCTCTGCTGAATCTTTCTTCAGAAGATTCTTCCACAAATGTCTCTTTGCAACTTTTCAACACTTTCTAATCTAGTACATCTCCTCTACCCAGTGGTGGGATTCAAATAAATTAACAACTGGTTCTATGACGTCATAGCAGGAGCAAAAAAAAACACTGAAGCCAGCTGAGGTAAGCGAGTGGGCGGGGCCCGGCCATTTACCAACCGGTTCTATAGAACCTGGGCGAACCCCCTGAGTCCCACCACTGCTTCTACCCCAATTCACTCTGAGCCCCGCAATCTGCCTTCATTAAAAAAAAAAAAAAAAGATGGTTTGCAACCTAGATCTTGGTGGTCCAATTTGGTGGTCCTTGGGCAGCATGCAGCCCCCGAGGTCCTTTTTGGTACCCCCCTGAAAGTCTGGCCACAGCCCCCCCCATCTCCTCCCGCTTCAGAAGCTTTTTGTCTTCCTCCAGTATTTCCTTTGTAATGGTGTGTCAGGGAGACTGAAAAGCCCCACTGTGCCCACCTTCTCCCTCACTGCTTGGGTCCTGAGCCTGCTGAATGACTTTGGCAGGCTCAGAACATGGAAGTAATTGGTGGTGATGTCATGATGTCCCTGCCAATTTTTTCTGGGTCAGTCTAGTCAAGGGTCATGGCAGGGTCATGCACCCCCCTCCCGCTGCTCAAAGTTGGTCCGTCCTGTTCTAGATACACTTAACTCGTATGTATTAAGAAGAAGAGTCATGCATCCCTGCTTGCCACAGTTATGTCCAATATAAATCAGCTTGCTATTTGCCTTTTCTTGCTCCTTTGTTTTCTTCACTCCACTTTTCATCTCTTCATTTGTTCTCTTGAACCTCCTAGCACTCCCTACGAACGGATTCCACATACCCGTCTTCTGCTTTCAGAAAACATGTCTGCATTTTATGGCTAAAATTTAAAAATGAATAAGCACTTGAGGTCAGTCTTCAACTACAAGTTAGAGCTGGACCTGTTGCTCAGGAATAATCCACTACTGTAATTTAATCTTAGGGCCAAACTATAGGTTTCATTAGTTCTAGGCTAGCTTTTCTTTCCATGTAACAGCTGTGTGGAACTACAGTTCACACCAGAACTCCCCCATAGAGGCAGAGGTTACTTAACCTTTTACCTCGATGGTAAAAGGTACTTTGGAGGTTAAATAGCTCCTCTGTGGGTGTGAAGTTTGATGGGGAAATAGTGCAGAAATGAAGGGCTGCACCCTCTACTTTCATGCTGTGGTTCCAGTCCTAACCATATTTCCCCATCAACACGTGGCTGCTGCATATAAGTCAGTAAGCCTCCAACTACATAGTTTGACCCCAGAGACAAACTACATGGACATGAAGTCCTAATGTTTTTAACTAAAGAGCAGCTCAGAGAACTGCAATTTTGAGCAATGTGAATGTGGAGAGAGAGAAGACTTAACCCTTTCCCTTTTTTGTCATTTTTCTGCTCAAAAACATTCCCAAGCGTATTTTTTTTGCCTGTAAAGTTCATTGAAGGAGAATTTCTATGAAGATCTGGTCCCTGTGGAGGGTGGAATGAGGTGGCAACCAGGGTGGATTGGGTTCGGGAAGGGAGTGGATTCAGCAGCAATGACGGGCAGCGCAATCCTAAGGAGTCCTATACTCAAAATGTGCAGAAGGGAAAGGTAAAGACTGATTTCTGCAGGCTAATCTTCCACAAATGTATAAGAATAAGGAGGGAATGGAGCAGAGGCCATGCAGAAAGAAAAATGCCATTTGGACGGTGTTCCAATAGAAAACTGAGAAAAGCTCCAGAGTAAACATTATAGAAAACAGGCCTGAGAAGAGAGAACAGTTCAATGTGTGATTTAGGCCCAATACAAATCCTAACCAACTTTCCAGCCCTGGCATAGCGGTGCCAAAGGGGCCTGTGCTGCATCCTGCAGTGGAGTAGTAGTCAGGGTGGCCTCCTCAAGGTAAAGGAATGTTTGTTCCCCTACCTCAGAGCTGCATTGCCCTTAACCGGGGCTGGAAAGTTGTTTAGGATTGCGTCCTTACATGACACCAACATAAATTTTATGTTGTATCAATCTGAGGTTTCATTATTTTATGTTGGTGTCATAAGAACTGCTCCCTCTTTGGCGGTATTTCGGCGGGGGCTGAAGACCTTTTTATTTCAGCAGGCTTTTAGTTGCTGACAGGCTGGCTGGTCTTTGTATTCTTTTTAGATTTCTATACTTTTTATGTCCATGGGATGATTATTGTATTTTTTATATTGTATTTTTATATTGTTTTTAATTACTGTTTTTAATTCTGTTGTTTTTATTTGTTTTAACCTGCTTTTTTGTAATGCCGCCTTGAGTGCCTTCGGGCGGAAAGGCGGGGTAAAAATTCAATAAATAATAATAAATAATAAATAATAATAATTTCATTAATTCTTACCTGTTCAGTGCAAAAGCATAATGAAACTTCACATGATGATGCAAAGCCAAGTCAAAGGTTGGAAGTTTTTCTAATGTCTCTACCAGTTCCACAATAGAATTATAATCCTTCCAAGAAGCAGAAATAATAAAGAAATGTATTTACATCATTACAGAAAGAGAAAAACAAAAAAGGACTGTAATTGGAACAATTCCAGGTCTTATTCTAATATAACAACTACACAACAGACCACTATACACTGAAGATAAATGTTAAAACTTGTGTTCTGTAGGCATTCTTGCTCAGTCATCTTCTGCCTATCAAATTATTAAAACCACAAGCTCGTTCAATATGTTGGACCTTATGTTCAATATGTTGAACCTTAGATTAAGAAAAGCTCTGAAAGCATTCAGAGGCTCCAGGCAGCACAAACCTGCGGATTTGAACATTCACAGATTTTGGCATCTGTGGGGTTTCTAGTAATGGAACCCTGCAGATAACAAGGACCACCTAGATAAACATTCTTACTAATAACAACCACCATTGTTGAACAACTGAAATGAATTGCACTGCTAGGAACATAGTCCTATAATGTTCAATCTGCCCAGTCCTATGCCATCTGAGAAGACACTTTCTATTGCTTTTCTCGTACTTGCACTTAATGTACTGCGGTATTTGAACTGATATTGGTATATCTTTCATTATCTTGCCTGACATTTTCAGAACCCAGTTCAAATTTTAAAAACTAAAAATTCAGTAACACAGAACTGAAAGATTATCCATGACTTTTACACAATATTGTGTAGTTGAGCATATCTTTTCCAACAGTTTCATATATTCTATGAAAACCCTGAAATATAAAATATCAATATCGCTGGGACTTAGAGATTGCTGGGTACACATCCAGATGAATGTTCATTGTGGCTTGCTGGTCTGCAAGTCTTCCCAGGCATTGGAAGTTGTCTGGGAAACTTGACTTTCTGGAAAGCATTTCTGGGGGCACAATGGACTAAAGAAGGAATAATTCAGAACTTCCTGGAAAATGAATAGAGGCTTCCTTGTGTGGGTAGAAGCTATGCTCATGCCTGCTGGGATCCCACAGACTGTTCTAAAATACTTTCCCCTCAGATTGATACAAGGAGATGAAAGTGAGATCTCTTTCTCTTCGTAGGAGAACAAAAACCGCCAGTCCAAGCACATGTGGACATGCACTGTGACTTCTGCAATCTCCTCTTTTGCCTGTAGCTCTTCATGGAACATCAGAAACCATTCCTAAAGGCACCACTCATTTGGGAGGGGGACAGTGTAAGGCTGCTCTGAAATATTGAATATACTGGGCACAAACATGGCACATATACAGAAGTTCCCCACACAATCCTTTGTATCCTGTGTTTTATTCCAGTGGTTCCCAAACTGGCAGGTCACGACCCACCAGCCAGGGATGCACTTCTCCCTGTCCCTTTAAGGGATGGGGAGGGGGGAAGGCTGCAACGAGATCCCCAGGACTGCACTGTTGCCGGGGATGTGAGGAGGGGTTTTTTACACTTACCAGCCTCCAGCGCTGGAGTCCTGGGGGGTCCTGGAGGCCCTACAGAGGGCTCCTCAAGCCTCCAAACATGTTTTTAAGAGGAAAAAAACCAGGCACTTCCTGTTTTTGTCGTGAAACTGTAAGTGCCCTTTTTTTTCTTTTTTTAATATGTTTGGAGGCTTGGGGAGCCCTCCGCAGGGCTTCCCAGACACCCAGGACCCCAGTGCTGGAATCTGGTAAGTGCAAAAACTCCCTCCCATCCCTGACAGCAGTGTGGGATCATGTTGCTGCTGCAGTCCCACAAATACTGAAGTGGTTCCCTCCTCCCATGGAGGACTTTGGGAACCACTGTATTACACTTATACACTATTTCCAATATGCGTAATATACTCCAAGTTAAGAATTCAGAATCCTAGCCACTAGGCACCCACCCATTTCCACAGACTTTGTTCATCTAGGCCTATGTTGCCATGGAAACAAAGTCAGATGAAATCTGGCAGCGCTAAGAGTGCCTTCACTGTGCAAAGAGACACAAGTGCCAGTGAACCATTTATCCAGCCTCCCCTGTGCATCACTGTGCTCTTTTCATTTGAAGCAGGAGCTGACCCAGATCCATTACAGGCCAAACATTTACTCTGAGAATTCGCTCAAATGGTGTCTACAAAAAATATAATGGAGCAATTGT
>JAJKFI010000050.1:4890322-4956566 GCA_029204185.1 Lerista edwardsae
AGAATTCGCTCAAATGGTGTCTACAAAAAATATAATGGAGCAATTGTATTGTCAGTGAGAAGCCTACTATTGGCAATAGGTGGGTGCAATAAAGACAACAGAAGTAATATGTGCAAGTTGAGCGATAGGGTCCTACCTGAATATCTCTGTAAGACAGCAGCAAGTTTATCACTATGTCGGCCGAGAGAAGCTCAATATTATCCACTCGCTGTCGTATCCTTGCCAGTTCTGCAGCTAGTTCTTTGCCCGTATACATGTTACGAGCTTTTCTGATATCATTAAGAATCGACTCCCTAAAGTATGGGCTAGAATAGAAAAGAAAACCATGTATTTAAGCCTGTGTAGGTGGATGTGGGTGTGGCTAGATGGGCGGGCTACTATAGAAGGTGCCCTGAGTCCATGCCAGCCCAACGATTGGCCCATACAATGCTCCCTCTGAGAGCTCCCAGGGCCAGCTAGGTGTGCCTGTTTGCACAAGATGCAAGGGGTTAAATGCTGGATGGGGTCCTCTCTGCCTGTCTCCTACTATTGGACTTTTTGCAAGCAGTTTGGTGGAGTTGTTGATGTGAGCTCCTGAGCCCCTCTCTTCCTTTGTCCCTGCCATGAGTGTTTCTGGCCAGCCATGCACAAGGCGAGTGCCTTGCTGGTTTGGGCAAGTCCCTTGTCTGGGTTCAAATCTCACTTGCCAGGCTCCCAGTCAGTGGACTTCCTTGAAAGGGAGGTGGACTAGGACACCTTCCTTACAAAGAAGGACTACCAAAAAAGGCTGTTCCATCTAAAAAGAAGACTCCTGAGGCAATATAAAATTATGCTAAGGAGGCATGAAGTGGGGAGATAGCAGTTCTTTTCCCTCTTGCACAACACCAGAACCAGGGGACTGGCAAGAAAATATTTCTTTACCTAATGCAGAATTAGTCTGTGGAACTTCTTGCCACAGGACATGGTGATGGCACCTGAAGGCCTTTAAAAGGGGATTTACAGAAGAAAAATCTATCATAGATTACAAATTATGATAACTGTGTTACTTTAGAGGTAGCCTATCTCTGAACGCCAGATGTAAGGGAGTCGTATCATGTTGAACCGAGTGCTCCCTGAGGCATCCTGTGGATCATTGTGAGATATAGGAAGCTGGGCTAGTTGATCCAGCAGGGGTCTTCTTACATGTACATTCTTACTCCATTATGGAGTGTGCCACCAGCACCCTGTTTTGCCTGCATGCTACTGAGTCCTTATGACTCACTCCTGCCCATCCCCTGGCAAAAGGTTTCTTTCAACTGGCAGATGCCCTCTGGGAAGTCCTGATAAACTAGCTCCCCAACCCCTTTCCTCTCCCACCCCCCACCCCAAAAAGCTGGACAATTTGGCCATGATACAGATTACAGCTCCCATGTTACTGCTCCATGCATATTGCTAACATACGTTGGGCTGACTGTATTTACGGTTCACAGTCAAGTCTTTCCCCCTTCTTGACAGACTTTGTCTATGAGAATTCTTCAACAGAACCATGGTGAGAACTCTTACCTTGAGCTGGCCTGTGCCACTTTCAAAAGCCGAACAAAACGGTCAGCCAAAGGTAAGCATATTGGCCCCAGGAACAGTTCCAAGCTGGGTTGCATCAGTTCAGTTAATCCCTTCACAAAACTGCTTTCACAGCAATATACTTTCTTGTGGGGGGTTATCATATATGGAACAAAGATGTAGTTGCCAATGCATATCTGTTGGGGGGGAAACAATATAAAAAGCAAAGACTTTGCATAAAATGAGTTTAATACAGAGAAGCTAAGCCTATATATAAAATCACCAAGGGCACGATCCTAATCAACTTTCCAGCATAGCTGTGCCAATGGGGCATGTTCTGCACTCTGCAGTGGAGTAGTAGTCATGGAGGCCTCCTCAAGGTAAGGGACTGTTTGATCCCTTAACTCGGAGCTGCATTGCCCTAACCCCAGTGCTGGAAAATTGGTTAGAACTGCACCCTTATATTGGTTGCAGCTCTCATATACTTCTCTAAAAATACAATGGTGGTTTTTTTTCTTTTAAATGGATTCTGATGACAAGCTAGGTATTAAAGAAATAAATGAATACCACTCTTCCATCCACATGGATTTATAAAGGCAGCTAATAAGCAGTGTAACAATAAGATACAGTTGATTAAAAAACAAATCAAAGTACAAACATCCCAAACACAGTATCATCTAGACAAAGAAGCACATACAAAATAGAAAGCAGCAGTTAATTCCACGCGCTTTTGGAACCACAGCATTTGACTTATCACACAGCGCTTCAGAAGCAGGATGGGGATACCAATACTGGTCTAGTCCTCCAACAACAAATGACCTAAATCAGGGGTCTCCAAATGTTTCAGTACAAGGGCTGCGTTGTATGTTTTACATATTTTTGCAGACTGAAAAAAGTTTTATGAATGAAATGTACATGAATATATAAGTTCTACTTGGATTTTTTTGGTAAAAAATCCACAGATAATTAATAATTTTTTGGAAAATCAGCAAATAATTAGGCTCAACCTGTATAAAGAGTAAAAATGTCAAACATTAGCAAATGCTCTGACAAAAAACTAAGCTGCTGAGTGCCGCATAATATCTTGTGGCGGGTCAGATGTGGCCCCCGGGCCGTAGTTTGGAGACCCCCTGACCTAAATGAATGGGTAAGTTCATGTGCACTCACTAGCAGGGAACATTAGGTTACAGTTGTACATACAAATTATCCATTGCTTCTGTAGGACTGGTTTGGTGCTACTTTTCTGCCTGCTTCTTTTCTCACATTTGCAGTGCAGGAGTGTCACAAATGAATGCATTCTGCCTACTTTGAGACCTGCTGAGGCTTTTTACCTTATTTGTGAGGAGGCAAGCATCTGAATCTGTACTTTAACTATAACATTAGTGGTTCATGTGGGGGGAGGGTGATTCAGACAAATTGCCCCCATCCCATATGATTAAAACACCCTGTCCTGGAGTGCCAGGCAGTGAAAGCAGAAAAGACGTCCACAGAGTCCACAGTACAGCACATATGCACACAGAGGGGCTGGCTTGGTAAGCACCATACAAACCAGCCTCTTATTGTACGACAATACAACTCTAGTTCCAGAAACAATGTTTGAAGCTCTATTTTGAGGTGGAGCAGCTCAAGCACTGCAACACTGCTTAGCTAATATTATACTACAGTATAGAATTGATACTGCAGTTGTAGAACAGGGATCCGTAGCAGACCATACGTTTTGCATGCAAAAAGTACCAGGTTCATTTCATCCCATCTCATTGTAGAGCTAGGAAAGACTCTTATTTGGAATCCTGGAGAGCTGCTTGCCAACAAGTGTCGTCAATACTGATCTAGATGAACCAATGGTTTGATGAAGTTTAAGGTACCATTTTATGCACTTCGTTACAGCAGGCCCTCCTTATCCGCGTACTTGACATCCGCAGATTTGTGTGTCCATAGATGCTGAGCCCGCTGCTGGAAGGGCTCAGAAGATCTCTCGGACAAGACCAGAAGTGGTATTCTGAGGCTCAGGGAGGGCGCACAGGACCTCCAGAGGGCTGGGAGTGGTCCCAGGTAAGTAATTGCAGCACCATGATGGTCCCCCCATGGATTTCATTATCAGAATTTGATATCCATGGGGAGGGGGCGGTCCTGGAATGGATCCACAGGAGTTCCACCAGCTGATTAGCCCAGCAGGACTGGGCTGATGGTTACTATCCAAAACTATCTCTTTGCAAGAACCACAACTCTCCTTGGCTATAAAGAACCTGCCAGCTCTGGGGAATCTGAGATATATTCATTATTGGGTCTGTCACTGTTATGTCATGACTTCATGTTGTAATCTCACAGCATTCATTATGTCTGTCTGCGATTATTCTTGGTTAGCTTGATAAGAAAATTGCCAAAACTGATGATGATGCCAAATCCATTCTTTTTTTCACAGCCCTTGTATTAGTCCTCTCTGAGAACATCCAAAATAACCATATTGCATCAGACACACTGTTGAAAGTACATCTCAGCAGGGACCCTTTTTTCAAACAGTCATAACAGATGGCAAAATTTAGAGCACATTATTAAACCAATTTCTCTCATAATTTTTAGCAGTCAAATCCACTCAACATGTGCTAATACTGTAGCAAATACAAATGTACAGCAGGGACTATCCTTTTGCAAAGAACAAATGAAAGTTTTGCTATTTACTAGAGAGGCAATAGGATGAGGACTAAATTAAGACCATTAGGCAGCAAATTAAAATTCAGATATATTTTCTCATCTTTTCCATTCTCATAATTGTTTTGGATGTGATAAATTTACCATCTGTTTCTGCTCCCTGTCATTTTCTTGTGGTAATCCTGCAGAGCCCCAAATCATTCTGACTTACGGAATACCAGATTCCTCCACATGCACACGAAGAGCAATTAAGAAGCCTGGCAAGTACTGGAACTACGCAAGTCATAAAGAACCACAACTGTCAAATCATTTGTGGTGCAAAAAATGAATGGACTCGAATTTGGCTGTCAGTGCCTCCAATTTGAATGCTTTGAGACAGGAAGGCTTTAAAAGCAACGTCGGGGATGGACAAGGCACACCAAGAGGTGGGAAATTACTACAGAGATTTTAAGGTTGGCATTTAGAGATAGTTGAATTGATCCTTCTTTCTGTGAAGCTGAGCACATCTCGTTCTCACCCATTTAGGCACCTCAAGGCACTCCAAGAACAATGAAACATCCTGCAGTGTCTTTTGTCTCATTTCTAAAATACACAGTAATCATGTTCTAACACACTTCCTGTTCCTGATGCAGTTTCTGATGTAGCCAGCAAACGCAGCACAGAAGCAAAAAATATCCTGCCCAGCTCCACCACTGGACTTCCTCTGCATGACTGCAATTGCCTATGAAGTACGTGCCAGACTTTAAGATAACTGTGATGCCAACTGAAGGAGAAAAACCACAAGTTTTCCTTCCCCAAACAAAGTACATTTCAAAGAAATAGTGCCAAGAAGTTCAAAACCTGTATGAAAGAAAACTATCTCCCAAGAGTAACAGAAGGTAAATGCTTAACCTCACAAGCGGAGGAATGAGAGGAGTTCTTGCATCTGTACACCTTCTCCACTGCTTTCCTTTCCTCTGTTGGAACAAACGCCAAGACGTTTCATGGATGAGTTCAAAGCAGCCTGCTAGCAATTCTTGTGCCATGCCCCAAAAGGAACTTGACCCTTTTTATTCTGCTCAAACAAGACATGCCCAAATTCTCAAGTGATGCTATACATTAAATAGGCAACAGCTAAGATGTAAAGGCTATGGTCCATCCCATCTTACTGGCAGTCAGGAACTCAAATATTACAGGAAGCAGAGTGAATAGGTACACCCTCATTCTTCCCTTGAAAATGATCCATAGACAGATAAACTGCAGACCAATCAGACATATGGGGCGACACAAATTCTAGTATTATGAAAGGGTAATCAATTTGATCAACTCTCTCTGGATCATCCATAATTTAGTATGCTTTTGGATAGAGGTTTATAAAATCCTGAAAGGTATGTTAGGAGTGCATAGAAATGTGGTATTTGGTCACCCAATGCATTTGTCTGACAGAAGAGACCAAACTGAATCGCCTTCTCCACATGGTACGTAATTAAGGTACAGCATTTGCAGATGAGACAATCAGAGGCAGATCTAAGGGAGGGCAATGCTCTAAGTTTTGCAAGAAGCCTTACCTTGCAGTGTAAATCACTCCTCTCCTGCACCGTTTTAGCCAATCCTCACAGGGAAAAGCAACATCTTGGCTTGGCTTACTGGCTACAGCAGCAAGGGAGAGGAGGGATTTACATGACAGGGGAAGGCTTCTTGCAACACTTAGCGCTTTTGCCCTCCCTGCAGATCCGCCTCTGGAGACAATGATCACTAGATTAGATTTGGATTAGATAATTCCAAAAGGGAATTGGATGAATACTTAGAGAAATGCCTATCAACCGTTATTGACCGTCATCATGAAGTGAAAACTCCAGTATGCCTTTGAATATTAGAGGCTACAGATAAACAACAAGAGAGGGTTTTTGCCTTCATGACTGCAGTAGAGACACTGGGTAGACCCTAGATTTAATAGTCAGTGAAACCCCGATTTAGCAGACTGAGGGCCCAATCCTATCCAATTTTCCAGTGCCTGTGCAGCCATGCTAATGGGTTGCATGTAGGGGCATCGTTAAAGAAGTGCAGGGGGGGTACAATTGGAATGTACGAATAATACCATCATGTTATATATTATTTGATATGGAATTTAATGCAGACTGCGTTGAAACAAACTGGAGTGCAATACCTTTACTCTATCAAATGTTATAGCCAAAAAACACAGAAAATAAAAATACAACTGTGATGTCACTTCCTGTTGTGACATCACATTGACCTCTGCTCTGGGCTTTCATTAGCTACGCCAGGGGATGTACGCTGCATCATGAAGTGGGGGAGTGGCCACAGAGGCCTCCTCAAGGTATGGAATCATTTGTTTCCTTACCTTGAGGCTGCACCGTGGCAGCAGCAGTGCTGCAAAATTGGATAGGACTGGGCCCTTTGGCTGCAATCCTATACTCTTTCCTGGGAGTATGCCACACTGGACACAATGGGACTTACTCTTGAGTAGACCAGCCTAGGATTGGGCTCTAAGGCTGCAATCCTATGCACACTTTCCTAGAAGCAATCTCCATTGAATACAATGACACTTACTTCTGAGTAGACATGCATAGGATTATGCTATAATAGGAGAGAAGGGATGACTGTTAATGCTGAAAGTCAGTTAAATCAGAATGCATTGAACTCAATTGAGACAAGCATTTGCATAACACGTATGACTAGTTTGTCGTGATGCAGAAAGCATTCATTGTTTCCAAAGTCTGTTAAATCAACATCCATTACACTGAAGGTTCACTGTATGGTCTTCAGGCTTATCCAGCAGAGTTCCTCTTATGTTCAAGGGCTAGGATACTTTAGGCCTATGCTTCCCAAATGTTTCAGCATTGGGATCCACTTTGAAAGCAACAATCTATCATGACCCACTAGACAAGAAGAAATAAATACGTTTTAACAATCTGAGCCCTGTGCTCCTGAGGCTCCTAGATACCTTATATACAATAAGTGTGTGTGTATAGGCATTTGCTACACTCTCCTTAGAAATGGAGTTCAAGGACTATTCCCCCAAACCTTTACAGTCATTCCAGGAGGACATCCACCCAGAAGAGATGGAGAGGAAGATGTACAGTTAAGGACTTCCAGGCCAGAGAAAAGGCTGAAACTGGATCAAACATGATCTATCTACAGCATGCCAATTAATAGAGAAAATGGGAAAGTATAATATTTTGATTTGGAGTATGAAGATTATTTTATACCACAAGTTAGCATTCCAGCTACCAATTTTCTTCCAGGCAAGGGTGCTTACAAAGTTGCTTTTTTTTAATGTTTCAAAAATCTTTCACAATCCACCAAAAATTGGCTCATGACCCACTGGTGAGTCCCGACCCACAGTTTGGGAAATACTGATTTCAGGGTACTGTGGGGCACATGTTGTCCTATTAGTTGCCAGCACTGGGAAGAGTAGGAAGCTTATCTGTCTGCAGTACACACAGCTCACAGAAACAAGACTACACTAACCCTAGGAACACTAGCCCAGAAGGAAGACAAAAGGAAAACAACAAGTAGGATGCAAATGGGAAAGAATCAAGGAACTGTGATTGTGCAATGACAAAAAGAATAAAAAGATGAACGACAGAAAGTTTCTCAGCAGGATTAGGTAAACATGGCACATACTTGCATTATTCTTCTGACAAGCATGACATTCAGCAGCAGCTTGACAAAAATAACAGCGCAATCCTATACATGTTTACTAAGAACCAAGTCCCACTGAGTTCAATGGGGCTTACTCCCAGGTAAGTGTGTATAGGATTGTCATTTTATTATTTGCAGGCAGGGACTCACGTATTTTGAAGAGATGGGGGAAACAGCAGAATCACAGAAAATTCAACAGAACAGTGTTAAAATCTTTGAACAAGTAAAAGGTCAACTAAACACAGTTGCTTGACACAGAACCGTTTAAAAAAACATACTTACATTATTCTTCTGGCAAATAATTTCCTACAAAGGAAAGAATAGATACATATGCATTACAGATGGTACTTAACTGAACTCTGAATGTATGTAACATTGTGTTTGCTCTTAAATGTCACATTAATAGGAACTCAGCTGTGGGGATTTTTAAAAAAGCTGGTGCAGTATTGATCACTGAATCCAATGTATACAAGTATGGTTGCTACCTGGTTCCACTCCTGTGCCTGCTGTAGGGTCCCTAGAGAGGGAGCAGGGTGCTACGTTTTGCAAGTGACTTAGCTTGCTGTTCTTCTCTCACCAGTACAGCCGTTCCAGATGGAGGAAACAACAAGCAGGAGACACCTCTGCATTGCTTTTACAGCCAGGAATGGCTACGACGGCAAGAGAGAGGAGCGGTTTACATGGCAAGCTAAAGCACCTTGCAGAACTTAGCACCCGCACAGACACACACCCCAACGCTACTGTGTGCCTGTAACATTTTGGCAGGTGACACTTTTCTGCCTAATTTTTGTGAGGCTGATGTTAAAGTTTCAAGAAGTTGCAAGAAGCAAGGCCAGAGAACAGTGACAACTCTAAATACAAAACACAGAACAAATTACTAAGGCTAGAATCCTATGTATATTCAAACCTTTCTGCATACACCGGAGCATGCTTCTGAGTAAAGCTGCATAAGACAGGGCTACTAGTCCTGTTAGCAATATAGTCGTTAAACCACAACTATTTGCAGAACAAAGTTATTTGTTAATGAATGCATTTTACAAGCTAATTCTGAATATTTGCAATGGTGCAACTGCTGGCATAACAACAGTATGACATTGTGCCATCACTGCTTCTTCTGCATTTATTAACTGGCAAGTCATCATAAATATAATGACCTAATCAAAAAGCACTTTATCTACAAAAAGCTTTTCCTGCAGAAGCTTCATTGATTCTACCAAGATCAATGCTGCCAATCCAACAACAAAAGTTCACAGGTTTCCCTAAAGGCTCACGGTGCCAAAATCATTATTCAACCCACTGTCCTTTATAAAAATTTGGTGTGGCTATACTTAGGGTTACCAGATCCAAACTGGGACAGAGTGCCTATACCTTTAACCATTGTAAAGAAGAGGGAATTTGGGCAGGTGCAGCTCATCATGGAAGGGTTTAAAAAGCTGCACCTGCCCAAATTCCCTCTTCTATTCAATGGTTAAAGGAAGGCACCTTGTCCCAGTTTGGATCTGGTAACCCTATCCATGAAGCTAGCTAATAAGACCAGTATGGGGCAGATCAGCAACCAGTCTTGTAGAGTTCTCTGCCCATCTGACAATGCGACATTTAGAAATTAACCCAGTTGCCATTTCTCACCCACTCTTCTTACAAGCCAGTTTCAAACATCAGGTAACTAGGCCAGGCAGAGGCGGATCTAAGGGGGGGGGAGCAAATCTGTAAGTTTTCCAAGAAGCCTTGCCTTGCAGTGGAAAACACTCCTCTCCTGTACTGTTCTAGCCAATCCTCACAGGGAACAGCAACATCTTGGTGTTGCTTACTGGCTACAGCAGCAAGGGAGAGGAGGGATTTACATGACAGGGTAAGGCTTCTTGCAATACTTACAGATTTGCCCCCCCTTAGATCCACCTCTGAGGCCAGGTAACGTTCACAACTATAAGACTCCAAAACCTCTCAGTATGCCCCTCCTACTGGCCCCTGCAAATCCTGAAAAACTGAAAATATAGTTAGAAATGAAGTGCCATTTATGTAGCACACAATCCTACTAATCAAGGCAAATCTAGATGACGTGAAAGAAACAAAAATTCTCAATTCCATATTTCATTCTTAAGTAGGGTTACCAGATACAAACTGGGGCAGAGTGCCTGTACCTTTAACGATTGTATAGAACGACAGAATTTGGGAATTCTGAATTTGGGAATTTGGGCAGGTGCAACTTTTGAAACCCTTCTGTGATGAGCTGCACCTGCAAAAATGTCTTCTTCTATACAATAGTTAAAAGTATAAGCACTTTGCCCCAGTTTGTATCTGGTAACTCTATTCTTGATTTGCAAGGAAAATTAGGAGGTGGAAGATGGCTGCTAAACCCTTCTCCCACAGCAGCGTTCTGAGAGAGGAGGCAGAATGCTAAGTTTCGCAGGAGCCTGAACTCCTGTGTAAAGCAACCCAAGGAGATGTGGAAGGGCCAATTTACACAGGAACTCAGGCTCCTGCAAAACTTAGCATTCTGCCTCCCCTCTAGGAATGCCACTGTTTTCCCATTTAACAATTCTCACTCAGTTGGAACCCAAAGCTGGAAGTAAGCTGGGGGAAAAAACATTTTCAGGAAAGTGACTCTTGTTGGGCAGAATCAATGAATACAGAAAATATCAAGTACTCTTTTCTTCCACCTGCCAGGTCATCCTTCTTGTAAATGCCCCCTCCCCCTCCATTATCTCAGCAAATAGGAGGCTGAGATCACATTTCTGATTAGGGGTATTTGAAAATGGTGTTATTTTTTTACAGATTGTGTGATGTGAAATGCAGAAAGCGGTGTTATATGTTTTTATTCTAATAGCGCAATCCTAAACTGGAGTTAGACCAGCATAAATTAAGCCAGCAAAGTTTGGCCAGTACAAGGGCTACCATACAATGTGTTTGGACTTCTCTCGGAGTCAGGGAGTATGGATCACATCTGTGTGCTGCCCTCTCTGACTCCAAGAGTGGTCCAAACATACTTTACGGTGTCCCTTGCGCTGGCCAAACTTTGCTTAAGGTTTAGTTTATTCTGGCCTAACTCAGTTCAGGATTGCTCCCTAAATTCTTATTCCAAGTTCTCATTTTTAGTAACTTTAAGTATTTTAAAAGTGTACTAGGTAGGTGATATCAGTGATACAGTGTCAACAGACGCAGTCACAATATTATTTCTAACTGCAAAAGTAATCTAATGGGCAGCACAATCCTATGGACTGCGCAGCGTTGGCGCAATGGGGTTGTGCCAACATTGCGCGCTTAGCGCTGACGCAGGGGCGCCGGTCAGCACTCCTGCGTCAGTGCTAAAACAACAGGACTGGCGCTGCAGGCAGCGCCGATCCCATTGCGCCCGTGCAGTGCCTCTCTTGCGCCAGCCAAAGCTGGCCGGCATGAGGGAGGCACCATGACAGGGCACCTCGGCAGTGGTGTCATCTAAATGATTTAAGAACAGGTACTCACTTTTGATTGGCACGTGTCGGGACCCGCCCACCGGAAGTGACATCATAAGCCAGAAGTGAGGTCGTGGCAGGAAGTGACATGGAAAAAGCCCTTTTTGAGGCCTCAGATGATTTTAAACTGACCCAACAGTTGCAACAGTATTCCACAGCACCCCCAGAACATGTTAAGGAGGCCTGGCATCATGTTAAAACCCCAGAGCAACTCATTTTTCAGTGGCAAGGAAAGGAAAGGCTCCGCTCGCTGCCTGCCTGCCTGCCTGGCTCTGAGAACATGCAGGCAACTCAAACATGCAGGAAATTCAAACGTTGCAGAGCGCGGAGTCGACGAGTGGGCGGGCGAATGGGCGGGGCCAGCTGTAATCCTAGAAACCGGTACTCGCGTACCCCCTGCATAACATCACTGCACCTCGGGGATTGGCAGGAGGAGTGCAGGAAGTGGGCGGGACATGGGCAGGTCCAGGATTCAGCTATATGGCCGAATCCTAGACCCGTTTGGGAGGCTGTGCGGCCCCGATTCGGGCCATGTGGTCTCCTCGGATCTGCGCCTGCTGTTTAGCAGGTGCAGATCCGAGGAGCACGTAGGGAGGCTGGAGCCTCCCCTACGGTAAGGGAGCGAACGCTCCCTTGCTGCGGGGAGGCTCCAGCCTCTCCTAAGCAGCACTGGATATAGCGCTGGCCCCTCAGCCTCGACATTCTAGTGCTGCCTAGGATTGCGCCCTGAATTTCTGGAAAACATTTTAAACACCAAAATGCCGTGTTTTGTACTTTTATTCAGATATTTTAGCACCAAAACTTTCTGTGTTTTTATGTGTTTGTAACTAAAAAAACCCACCCTGATGAGATGTTTAGTCTGTCTTTTGAACAGCGCATTTGTCTTATATTGTTTCGGTGTGTGCACAGTTTCTGCAGTACTGTATAAGATGTCAGCAACTAAGGATACCTTCTGGCTAAGACTTTTTGCTGCCAAACTCTGCCTAATAAAATCAACTCTCTGTGGTAAGGACTGTGCTGCTCTGCATCTATCCAGGTCCAAAATGCTCCAGTTTTCACAGTAGACATAATTGGGGACTAAGGCTATATTCTATGTTGGTTCTCCTGTTTTGTTTCATTTGATAAGAAAAAACTTGATGAGGTTAATTCCAGTTAAAAATTTCTAGCCATAATAACAGTACACAACAATGAACTGAACCACCTAAGGAAGACGTTGGTTTCCTTCCTGACCATTTCCCACTACCCACTGGATAATTTGTGCCTTGGATAATTTAGGTACAGGATATCCAGGAATGACCTAGGGCCCAATCCTATCTAATTTTCCAGCATCAGTGCAGCTGCAATGCAGTCCCAAGGTAAAGGAATAAATGTTCCTTTACCTTGAGGAGGCCTATATGATTGACACCCCCACACACACATAGGATGCAAGGTGCACCCCATTGGCACAGCTGCATCAGCGCTGGAAACTTGGATAGGATTGGGCCCCCACTGTGTTACTTCCAACTCTGTCTTGCTATTCCAGAACCCCACTTAGGTAGCCCATTGCTTTTAGTTTTGATATGTTCTCAGTTAAATCTCTGATTTTTCAACTGGTTCTTTGTTTTTCCACATTCGGGGAGAACATACTATCCCACCTTTCTGCCACACTGGACTTTTGAGGCAGTTTGTTTAGAAGCAAGAATGAGTAGAATGAAAAGGGATTTGTCATGGTTCTCATTTAATTTTTGCTTGATCAATGCTCCCTTCATATAGTGTGAGGCCTGCCAGAGAGCTATGTAATTCTTTTTAAATTTTGTTTTTTTAATGCAAGCCTCTATATACTTGTATGACTGACCCTGAGCGCTATGGATAGAGCGAGATGTAAGATCAATAATTACATATACCGAACTGGAAAATCAGCACAGATTTTTACTTTTTCTTCTGGGTTTTCTTCCATGGCTAGAATGTATTCATGGTCAAAGGCTGAATTCCAGGATGGATCAAAAGTGCTGTAGTTTTGGGGGAGCATGGGGGGGATCTCTCAGCACCATTGGTTTGCTTTAATATCTGAGCTTATTTTACTATCAGCATACCTTGCATGGAGCATTCTGCATCCTTTACTAGCAGCTAGTACATCATGATGACAAATTGAACCAAGAACTGCCTGGGCATGGAGAATTTCATCATAGTGCAATTACCCTGAATGTCTCTCACATCCCCTCCAGGCCCACAATTCTTTTATTCTAGGATAATGTCAGCTACCTTCAGTGACTGCAGAGATTCTGCATTTGTGTCGCAGTGGAGAATAATGTTGTTGGCCATGCTGAAGCTTTCTCGGACTCCCAGATGATAGAAGAGCGAGGGTTGACGGAAAGCATCACTCATCTCCACTACTGCAATATCTGCAATAAAAAGGGGTATGGGGGAGGTATTATTATTTATTTATAGGCTTTATACCCCGCCTTTCTGCCCCATGGGCACCCAAGGCAGCTTACAACATTAAAAAAGTAGTCAGCTCTAATGTTGCTAAAAGCCAGCATCAGTTTCAGTTTATCTGCTGATTTATTGTAGCAGCCAGCTAAAATATTGGTTATCTTGAACAGGAAAAGAAAAATAATTGCTTTAAAAGCAAAACCCACTAGCAAGAATAGAACTCTGATTATAAAACCAAAAGATCTCATCATACGTCTGCTTGACCTGCCCCTTTAGGCCCCATCACACTTGCACTAGCCAATAAGCTGGCACAGATCGAGTAGATCCATTGGGAATAATAGTGCAGCAGAGTTGGTAAGTAAGAATTTTATTAATTGACCTCTCTGTCATACCATGGTCCCTGGCTAGCTCGAAGGCTGCATCAGTGTCACTGTGCCCTGCAGGCCAGTCAAGGATAGAATTGGGCTCTAAGGCTGAAATCCTGTACCTGGGGATAGGTCCCATTAAACTCGTCACCCCAGCGAAGTGTCTTTTCCATGGTTGTTGCTGATGTCTCTTTTGCCTCTTTTTTAGATTGTGAACACAATTGGGGACAGCGAACCATTAATTATCTTACTATGTACACCACTTTGTGAACTGCTTTTGGTTGAAAAACAGTATACAAATACTCTTAATAATTATAATAAGATTCGTGACAAAAAGATGTGGGATACAGAACGTACTATAAAACCTCATTGTATTTTAATCTAGCATTGATGACCCCAAAAATATAAATTCCAACTAGACAGGAGTCACTTTATAAAATCACATTCTTATTAGATACTCATGTTTCTTCTCCTTTTAATTGGTACCCATCAAGATTAGTTCTCCAATAACCAGTACATGCTATTTTCTTGAGATTATTGTTTCATAATGCTTTATTAATTGATCTTTACCAGTGCCCATCATGCAGGCTCAATCCCAGATTGTCTCAAACAACATCAGATCCTATTGGAAAATTCAACATAGTGTTGAGGCAGGTTGGTCAATGGGCTGCAGAACCTCCACAGTCCAGGCAGGTTTCCATAGTTATAGAAAGTAGTTTGACAAATACAGAAGCTTCCCCTTGTGCCTTTCTGAATCAGGGTTCCAGTTATTGTTCAGATCAAGGCTTTCAAACCTTCATTTTGTATTGTTGCTATTTGTTCAGCGGACCACTGCTTCCAAGAACAGATGCTGTGTGGGGAATTGGCCACCTTGCCATACAGTTGTTCCTGCAAGCAAGACATATCCATCTTTGCTGCTGTCTCCTAGCCTATCGTTCCTCCTTGCCCAATCCAGGCCACTTTTGAAGGGTGCCTGGAATGCCATACAGTAACGCCTTACCATTAGTTCACTGCTACCTTGGGCATTTCCACTTCTTATGAGGTCAGGCCAGGAAGAACAATGCTGCCCCTGCCACGTTACACACATGTAAATAATATCACCTGCTGTACTGTGAAATACTTTCAGTGGCTGAAAAAGCAGCAGTTGCAACCCACGAAGTCCTTTAAACAGACAAGAACAGGGGACTCCAAACTTTTTAGCCAGAGGGCCACATCAAATATCAGGCACAGTGCTGAAGGCCAGAAAATAAACAAACACAAATTTAAATACATAAACAAGAGATGGAACTGAGAGCGCAATCCTAACAACTTCCCAGCACTGGCATAGCCATGCCAATGGGTCATGTACTGCATCCTGCAGTTGGGGGGCAGTCACGGAGGCTTCCTCAAGATAATGTTTGTTCCCTTACCTCGGGAGCTGCATTGCCCTTACCCCAGAGCTGGAAAGTTAGTTAGGACTGCACCCTGAATGAATGAATGAATGAATGAATGAATGAATGAATGAATGAATGAATGGACTCAAAATTCCAGGATTCCTCCCAGCTCCAACACACACCACAGAAATATAGCACACACTTTAATGGACTCCCATTCCCCCACCCCCGCAGCTGCTTACTTAAATCAATCAATCAATCAATCAATCACTAGTATTTATATACCGCTTTTCAACATAAAGTTCACAAAGCGGTTTACAGGCAAATAATAACATTAAAGTTAAATGGCTCCCTGTCCCAAAAGGGCTCACAATCTAAAGGAATGGAGAACACTACCAGCAACAGCCACGAGAAAGATACTGTGCTGGGGTGAAAAGGGACAATTGCTCTCCCCCTGCTAAATATAAGAGGACACCACTTGAAAAAGTGCCTCTTGCCCAGTTAGCAGGGTTGCACCTGTCCCAATGTACTGTTAGTGAGATGCCTGAATAGGATTTGGCTGATACAGGTTGATGCATTTAAATGCACCTAAATATCTCAGAACTAGCAGATTACAGGAAAAGCATCACACAAGAGCATGTTCTGAGAGTTGAGGTGGCCTCTCCGTCCCTCAGAAATCTGTCTAAGGCCTTCAGAGGTCTTAAAATGTCACTTCTAGGTCTTTGGGAAAACCAGGAAATGATGATTTTCGGCCTTCCAAAGGCATTTTGAGGACCAGGAGGCTGCATGTGGCTTCCCTGGCCCTCAGAACACCCTCTGCACACAATAAGAGCACAGCTTGGAGGGTGAAGCCCATGCCAGCAAGTTCTGGAGGCCCAGAGGTTCGTAGGGGACCAGAGGCTTGCTGCAGGCCAGATACAGGCTCTCCAAGGGCTGCATCTGACCCCAGGACTGGGATTTGGAGACCCCTGGACTAGAACATTGTCACCAGCTTTTTAAGCTGCAGGGGCCTGGAATCTCTCCAAAGAGGAGGGCCCATGGCTCAAGGAACACTAAATCCAGAAGGTCCCAGGTTCAATCCCTGGCATCTGTAGTTAGGGCAAAGAAAAATTCTTCTCTGAATCCTTGTAGTCAGTGTTGACAATACTGAGCTAGCTATCCCAACTGTCTGACATAACATAAGCAACTTCCTGCATTCTCTCATCTTCATGCAACTGTACTTTACGATTCACACTGGCTTTGGTCACTCTCCTCTTCACAAGCCAGGCTTCTATCTTCCCACACTATTCTCCACTTAGTAAGGATATCTAAAAGGACCGATGTTAAGATATACATACTCAGGATTGGAAAATATTTGAAATGTGCACATGTCAGTCTCAATTCATGTGAGGGAGCACATGACTATGTACAATTTTTAAATTTCTAGGGCCAGTATTCTATTTCTCAGAGACCAACAGCCAAGGGCCCAGCCTGTATATCCATGAGGTTGCAACATCACACTCCAGTCAGTCTGCTACCTTCCACAGAAGTGAAGTCACAAAGAACTTCGCCTCAGCCACTGTATGAGTCCCGCCTGCATTGTGTTCACAGCAGGGAATAGTGCTTTCTGGATAGCTTGGACTATAAAAGCTGTACCATAAAAACGTGTCTCCATTTAACTTTCACAATTTCAGCCTCATAATCCTACCACACCAAAGGAAGCAATATACTTTATTCCTTATTAAAACAACAGCCTTCCACCCCTCCTTTGCACCTGCAGAACACAAAAAGCAACGCAGAAGATTTGTCTCTCGTCCCGACCATGCCATCTGTCTGCCTCACCCACAGCACTTCCTCCTCCTACTCATTCAGTAAAATATGCTGATTTTCCAAAGAAAGGGCCCACCTCAAGAGTGTTGAAAAGAACCGCCTTTCCCTGAATCTGGCAGACAGGCAGTTCTTTTGTGACAGCAATTTTTAAAAAAGGAAAGTATGACTGTCTTCCGAATATATGGCATTGTTTCCATCTTCAGATATATAGATCCTTACAACACATTGATGGAAAGAAAACTGCAGTATAAAGTCTGATGAATGCTGTGTACGATTGTGATCTGAAATGATTCAATATTGGAGTAGGACACTGTGTTCAGGGAGATTCCAAACTGCAGAGCTCCAAAGACTGCGATGAATGCCAGCCCTCACATCTCCTCACATCACAGCTGCAGCCATTTTTGTCTGTCTAATCAGTTGGCATGTGTACTGTATATTGGTCAGGAGACCAACAACAGGAAACTTAGTGCTGACAGAGTGAATTTGGAGGATTAAGGATTACAAAGAGCCCCCACATCTCATTCATTCATTGTGCATGTTTAACCTGCTTTTCCAAACCTCACAAGCAGCTCAAAGCAGCTTACAGCACAATAATGAAAAAGTATATATAAAACACCAAAATGAAAATTAAGAAATTCAGAATCAACAACTTAAAATAAATCAGCCACACGGTCCAAACACCAAATAAGTTAAGGATCAAAGTAGAAGCTGTCAGTTAAACACTAGCTGAAACAAAACAAATCTTTAGGGACACCCGATCCGATCCAACTTTCCAGCACTGATGCAGCTGCGCCAACTGAACGTGTGCTGCATCCTGCTGCGGGAGGCAGGAAATCATGGAGACCTTTTCAAGGTAAAGGAACGTTTGTTCCCTTATCTTGGGACTGCACTGCGGCTGCATCAGCTCTGGAAAGTTGGATATGATTGGACCCTAACTTCCAGAAGAGCAAAGAGGCAGACCTGATCTCCTGGAAGTGAGTTTCATAGGTTGGGCACTGCTACAGAGAAGGCCCTGTCATGGGTTACCACCCATTGAATATCTAAGGGTGATGGTACCCGCAACTCGGGTCATCAGTGAAAATCTCACAGTACAGGCAGATTTATATGGGGATAAATGGTCCTTCCAGTATCCAGGTCTCAAATCATTAAGGGCCCATCCTATGAGCCTTAGCATCAGTAGTACAAGCATGCTGCCAATGATGGCATCATAAAAGTGCCATTCCAGCGCTGGGGGTAAGCTGTTACCACCAGCACTGGCCCAAAGCCTCTCCCCACTGCCCAGAGGTGGCAACGCAATGCTGGTGACCAGTAGATGCAGGGGCACCGGCATTGCGTGCTTTTTAGGCAGGACAGGAGGGCATTCCTGAGTGGGAGAGGAGAGTTGCAGAGGGTGAGACTGGTGAAGGCCCTCCAGTCCGTGCCAGTAAAATAGCCAGCACAGATGTGAGAAGTCTCATAGGTGGTCCTGCACCTTACTAGGGGGAAGGAGATGAATGTCCCCTTCCCCCGAGGAGTCTCTGGCACCAGTAGGATGCAGCGTTAGTCGCTTGGCTACTGCTGCTCCTACGGGCGAAGGCTTGGGCTGCCTGAGACATTAATATAGAGAATTGGACAACAGCATGACAGAAAACATTTTTTCACTAGTATTTATCCACTAAGACAGGGTTGCACTACTGAGGTGGGGAGAAATCCTGTGGTGCACATTACAGGAGTGGAGACTGCTTGGAAGCCATTTTTTCCTGAGAGGTTACCAAACATATAGCTAACAAGCCTACATTGAATGTGTTATATTTTTAGTCCACTCTTCCTATAAGGAGCTTAGACTGGCCTTCACAATCCTGTGAAGTAGGCTAGGCTGGGAGATTCTGACTTGCCCAAGGCCGCACAATGAGTAGGCATATAAGCCTGCATTTCCCACATCTGAGGCCAACACTTTTACTATTGTGTAATACGGGCTCAAGGCAGATCTCAGCCATCCCCAATGACCAAAGTCTAGAACAGGGCTGCAATATGCCAGTGCACCAACAGCCCTGCCACCATCAAAGTCTGCCTGCTGACAGACGTACCATGGATGCCAAAGCCTGTAGCATATGATCAGAAGCTATCACTAAATTCTGTTGCTATGTGTTGCTATGCAAGGACCTCCAGTTCGGACGAAAGAGCACACTCTTTCCCCCCCCTTCTTCTAGCACACTCGGAGGAAAGATAACGGGAGCCTTCTTGAGCTGACAGGCAGTTGCATTCCAACCTAGTGAGAGAAACGCTAAAAGCTAATGGGAAAACAGCTTTTTGCACAAAGCAGCAACAAAGGGGTGGCCTTCAGGTGTAAGGTAAGACCACCAGCCAATTAGATGCTCTTTAGATGCTCTGTATACGTAATAAATCTGCTCATGCATATGCTAATGATGTAAAACATGATATGCAATAAAGGAGGACTGAGGGAGGAAGCTCCAGAGAGTCAGTCAGTCCGTCAGTGAGATTTCACTTCAGACCAAGCTTGTGTCCTTGATTCTTTCATTCTCCCTTCGGAGAATCCCTACAGAAGACATGCCAAAAAAATGCAATGCCAGCACAACGGATTGTGTGGCTTGGATGTCACTTGGATGCCAGCACAACTCTGCCAGAAGAAAGGCCAAAACATATGCTTTGATTGTGCAAACTACGTAACCTTTGACACATTTAAGGCCCAATCCTATCCAACTTTCCAGCGCCAATGCAGCCATGTCAACATGGAGCCATGTCAACTGCATCCTGCAATGGAGGGGGGCAGTCACAGAGGGCTTCTCTAGGTAAGGAAATGTTTGTTCCCTTACCTTTGGGCTGTATTGCTGCTGCATTGGTGCTGGAGCGTTGGGGGAGGATAGGGCCCTTAGCCTCCAAGGTTGTACAGAGATAATCCTAGGCAGAGGGAATTATTTTCTAAAGACCACCAGAGAGTCCAAGGGTGAGTGAAAACATGAGCCCATGTCCCCAGTTCCTATCACAGCTCCCTATCCATTGGTTGCATTCATATTCTGATATACAATAGATATTTTTTGCACTAGCACAGAGCTAACTAGTGTTCCTCACTCAAAATCTCCCATGAGATAAAAAAGCAATTACAAAAAGCAAAACACGCCGCGCTAGCAAGAAATTACTCACTGCAGCAAATCAAAGGTTATCAGGTTTCGAGCCTTCGTCACAGTTTTTCAGTGTGACACAGTCATACATTATATATCTCAAACCCATGCAACAGAGCTGCAGTGCAGGAGGAAACTGGCTTGAATTCTTTCCTAATACAGTATGTTATGGACTATCACAGATAAAATGACAGCTCAATCCAGCATACCGCCCTGCACAGCAATGCAGCAGTACCCAGTGTGGCGTCTGCTGTATCCTGTGGGGCAGTTTTGACATGTTGAGGCCCCAATATTTGTTCCTTTGCTCCAGGGTAAACTCCCGCTGCCATCATGGGTCAACTCAGACCTTCACCAGCAATATCACTGCCACAAGTCCATGTTGACCCATGAAAATGGATCAGGCCCAGAAAGTGGGTCAGGATTTGGCGGGCGTCACTGCCACCAAAGCCACCCCTTTCACAGAACTGATTAACCCTCTTTCCCGCCTCTTTCACCAGCCCAGTTTACCCAACTCCCCATCCCATTCTGCCCTTGCCTGCCTCCTTCTGACCCCATATCCTACCTTATCTGAGGTGGCGGGCGTCCACAATCCATGGCCACATGGACCCAGCTGCTCGCTGCTTCTGCTCTCTGGCAGAGTCACATTTGTGACAGCTGGAAAGTACACCATGCTGGCAATATACGCATTCCACTGGCACAGCATGCCCTTAGAACTGGAGTAAGTCCAAAGTAAGTCCTTCGGAGTAATGTAATTAGTGGGCCTTACTTCTGAATAAACAGGCATAGGAACAGGCTGCTGTTCCCTGAAGACTGCAGAGCGCATTCTAAAGAGCTTCTTTTACAGGCACTCTGCATGAATTATAGACTATATTTTCTTAATGGTCACAGCATGGACATATGGCTCCCTACTTCAGCTTTACGACTAACCCGTTTGAGCAGTGTGACATCTCCCTAGCAAGATGTAACCTGTTGCCATCTATGGTTATGGAAGAGAGGTTTAGCAAGACGCCCTATGCAGAATGCCTTTGCCAGTAGATCAAAGCACAGGGATCTACTGAAACTATTGCAAATACCATGTTTCACTGCCCTTGATATTCCAGCTCTCATTCCATTTATTTAGCCCGATTTTTACATAAAAGGGATGGTTTTTCAGATTTAGAGAATCTGTCAATTTTCCTTAACAATTGCCAAATAGAAATGATGGAGAAAGTATCTAAATTTTTTACTTGTAGTGATACGTAAGCATACTCAAATTATGAGTTATTAGTAATTAATGAGAATTTATTTTAGAGTAGCTGTATATTTTAGGTTTATTTATGGCTATTGTGTTTTTGTCTTATTTATACTTTATTGTGGTAATGTGCTTTACTGAGGGATGATGTTATATATTCTATGTATGCCAATAAAGGCTATTGGATTGGATTAGTTTTAAATGAACACATTCAATCTGGGAGGGTGGGAGTGAATTGAAACCTGAAGGCTGCAATCCCAGTAACACTCTTCTGCAGAGAGTTTCTTCCGTCTAAGCCCACTGCTTTGACTGAGTTTAGGCATATAACTAAACTTGCATTGGATCAGGGTGTTACTAAGGCCTGCCATCAAAATATATACAGGAATGCCTTGGGTATCCACTGATTCGGTATCCATTGTTTCAGTTATCTACGGATACTGTGAATACTGGGATGCCTAATAAAAGATAAGGCAAAGGTTTCCCCATGACTGAATGGTATAGGCGTGACCAACTGTAGGGGGCAGTGCTCATCTCCATTTTTAAGCCGAAGAGCCGGTGTTTGTCCGAGGAAAAGCTTCCGTGGTCACATGGCCAGCATGACTATACGCTGTAGCGCACGGAACGCCGTTCCCTTCCCACCGAAGTGGTACCTATTTATCTACTCATAGTTTTACGTGCTTTTGAACTGATAGGTTGGCAAGATCTGGGACAAGCAACAGGCGCTTACTCCGTTGCATGGTCTTGAACTGCCACCTTCCAGCTCGGCGGTTTAACCCGCAGTGCCACCATGTCCCTATAAAACATAGGAGAACATTAAACAAATCCCTTTTTTAAAATCTTGTTGCAGCAAAACCTGATAAAAACCTGTCCCCTATCTTTAAAAAGGCATCCTCAGTATCTGTGGTTTCAGGTATCCACAGTGGGGTCCAGAACAGAACCCCAGCAGGTACCGGGGCATGCCTGTACATCTAACACATGAAGTATTTTTAATATGTGATAAAATGTGCACTGAGAAGGGTGAACTCTCAAAAGGGTGAAGAAGCCTTTGCACTTATCTTTGATAAATGCTCTTAGTCATTACAATGCTGAGGGACCAAAGTTCAAGCGTTCTTGTTCTTTACAATGCAAATAGTCCCAAGTTCCAAAGAGTTACCTCCTATTTAAATATGTACATCTTTTATCTCCTTTGACATCCCAAGGAGATATAATTTAATACAGGACCAATGAACTGCATCAACAAAGGAGCTAGCTATGTTTCTGTATTCTTTTCTGAGTATCAGTTCTCTTAATTCTTGACCTGCACCACAAGCACTGAAAGATGCTAATTTAATTATTATGATAGCATCTTATGTGAATGCAATCAACTGTGTCATGGTTACAGTCCTTTCCACTATTTCTTCTTTTGGTTCCCCTACAAAAAAAACTGGGACAAAACGGCAGCAGTAGCAGGAAAATATCACAACTGGGCAGAGATAGCAGAGGCAACAGAATATATTTTAGCTTAACACATAAAGCAAACCTGGTTATTCTTACTATTCAAATTTTGTTTTATTTATTATTTACTTAATGTATTTATATCCCATCTTTCCCTCACATTGAATGCTCAAGGTGCCTAACAAAAATAGAAAATACAAAAATACAAATAAGTTGGATTGATGATATTGAGCTTTTAAATTGTAAGGCAGTGGTTCCTAAAGTGTGGGTCATGACCCACCAGTGGGAATGATTACTGGGCCATTCCCCCCTTAAGGGGAGTGGCCCAGTAATGGCTGCCCAACAGCCCTGCAACAATTGCAGCGCTGCAGGTACCCAGGGGCTTCATATCTGGTCGGGAGGATGTTTGCACAAAAAACGGAAGACCCTCCCAGGAGCTGCTGCAACCCCCCAGACCCAAGTATGAGGCCCCTGGTGCCCCTGGTGCCGTGATTGCTGCAGTGCGGTTGGGCACCCCCTGCCCCAGTCTACACCCATGCTTTCAACAGTCCCAATACCCAAGTAAGACTTTGGGAACTGCTGTTGTAAGGAATAGTGAACTTCTTTTCTGGGATTGGAAAGGCAGGGCATTACATCCTTAAAATAATACGCAAATCAAATCTTTAAAATAAATCACATACATACTGTATGTTTGTATTAATTACATGTAACTGCAAGACACAAATTAATTGCAGTCCACTAAGTTGCTATGGTGTATTTTTTCCTCCTGCAGTCCTTTAGCAAACAGTTAATTACCCATTAGCCGTTTAGTAGGCATATCAAACAGTGTGATTAAACAGCAGAGTAGGAGGAGGCAGGAAGACAAAAGTAGCAGCTGTATATTAATTAAGTTTCAGTTCCGTTCCTTTTCTTTGGACACACACACACACACACACACACACACACATACAGAGGCGAGGAGGAGTTGTATCATTCCAGGTATTGATTACAGTTTAAACAACCACACCTGAAGCAGAAACAAATGACAAATTAAACAGCATAGTCCACATACTGCCTGCTAGGCTATCTATGCTTCACAAGGTCAGAAGCAAACAATTATTAACAAACCTACATATTAGACCTTCACATGGCATATCAGCTACTTTAGGTAACAGGATACCAGTCAGGGGGAAAAAAGGGTGCACATCAAAAACTGGAAGCTTGCCAATAAAAGTGCTCAGAAATTTTATACATATACCTCTCTCTCTCCCTCTCTCTCCCCAAATATCTTTTTGGAGGAGACAGGGAACATAAAGTGAGAGCCACAGCAAACGTCCTCAACATCGGCATAATTATCTATCCAGATTACATTCTTTATATTGAAAATTTGTTATGAGGAAGCTCAGTTCAGAACGAGATTGTCAGCAGCCAATAAAAAAGTAAAATACAGTCATGAGAATTAGGAAGAAATTAAAGGAGAATCCACAGATGAGACTGCATGTGTTCTGCTCAGGTAATTACCAATATCACAGAGAGCTGTTCTTGTTTATGGCCTGGTGGGATTTAGAATTAAGCACGTAAGTAACCATTCCATCACCCTCTTTTCCCCATTCAGTTGCTGTGTTTAGCGAGACATCCTTCAGACTTGGGGAGGTATGAGAATTATTTTTGGACAGGATTGAGACTTCATAATCTGAGAAACTGACTGAGAAACTAAGCAAGCCGTCAGGGCAAATCATACCTATCTTGTCTGGCCTTTGGATGATGGTTGGCTGACCTCTGGAATCCTGCCACGGTTTACTCCCCTGGTCAATTGTGTGTGTGTGTGTGTGTGTGTGTGTGTGTGTGTGTTTCTTTTTCTCCCACCCTCTAAAGGGCCTGACACATAATCCTATGCCCCCTACCATGCCTGAAAGCCTGACATAAGCCTCCTCAGTACTGCACCCGCTAAATAGCAGGTGCAGCTCTGAGGAGACCCATTGACCCCAGTGGAACTTGACACAGGGTAAGGGAACAAACGTTCCCTTACCCTGAGGAGACAGTGGCTGCCCCATCCCCGCAAGTGGTGGCCATTTTGGCAGCACTGTACCTCTTGTCGCCACAGGGGCATATGATTGGGTTGTAAGGTAAGTTTTTACCTCACATTTCATATCCATGTCATTGAAACTAGGTTACTGCTAAATTATAGTGGCCCTGGGACAGTTAACCTACAATTTTTATCTATTGTTGCTTCCACATTAACTGTCTTTTCTCCAGAATATCATTAACTCTCTTCATTTTCACACAAAGAAGTAGTGATTCTTCTGACTTAAAATGTAATCGAAGTGCCAGTCTGTCTAGTATAGGCTGCCTAATTCATTATTTTAGGACTGTTCACACATTATGCTTATACATAACTACAGAATGCCGTACTTGGATACAGCAGTTCCAAGGTGAGAGCACAATCCTGTGCAGTTAGGCCGGCACAACTTAGGCCAGCAAAATTTGGCTGGCATCAGGTTCACTGTAAAGCACGTTTGGACCACCCTCAAAGTCAGGGAAGATGGCGCACAACTGTGTGCTGGCCTTCTGACCAAGATTGGTCCAAACATACTTTATGGTGTCCCTTATGCCAGCCAAACTTTGCTGGCTTAACTCCAGGTTAGGATTGCACTCTCAATATCTGTGACTGCAGTCATCTTGTTCCTGGCAGATCCTGGCAGACCCATTAATTCCCCATTTCATCTTTGGAGTGCAATTACTCATTCATTTTCCTTTATATTATCACTTCCAAGAAAGGGACAAGAATTTAAGGCCCGACAGTCAAGAGAAGGGGAGTATTACTAAAAATGACTTAAGAGTCCAAATTTAATTAAACCCCACCTCATCAATGGTTGCCTTTTATCGTAGCTCTATAGAGAGCATCTTATCTTATTGCCTCTGTGTGTGGTTTATGAGTTGTACAGAGGTGGAGAAAAAGGCACTCCAAAGAGTGATAAAGAGGGCACAAAAGATCATTGGTTGTCCTCTTCCCTCATTGGAGGATTTGTATGATATGGGATGTAGGAGAAAGATACAAAAAATCTTGAAAGATTCTTCACATCTGGGTCACTCGATGTTTGAGATCTTACCGTCCGGAAGAAGATATAGAGTGTTGAAAGCTAGGACAAGTAGGCTTAAAAATAGTTTTTACCCAAGTGCTGTGATCAGGCTAAATGCAGAGTTTTGAATCTGGTGGTCTTAACAAATGTGGTCTTAACTCTTGGTTGTATGCTTAGGGTTTTGTTTTAACTGTTTGTTTTAACTGTTATTTGTATATGTTATTTGGTGTTGTCCAGTTGTATGATGTGAAGAGCACCTCATTTCGTTGTTCTCATGCTTTGAGTACAATGACAATAAATTTCTATCTATCTATCAATGCAATTGTGCCACTGTGACAATAAATTTCTATCTATCTATCAATGCAATTGTGCCACTGGATTGCATCCTGCATCCTGCAGGCAAGGAAACATTCATTCCCTTACTTGGGGGGTAAGCCTCCATTATCCCAATGGGTTACACTTTGGATCTATGCCAGCTAAGGTACTTTGCTGGTGCACGATGAGTAAGGGAGAAGGAATAAGGAGAAAACAGGACATAAGCACCAGTATGATATTGGCTCTTCCATTCCACCCCTCACAAAACACCTGGGGAGACGGGAGAAGCCTAGAGAAGCTGTTAGGCTGGGGCTGGATCTTGAGTGCAGCCCCAATTCAGGTTGCTAAAGAGCAGGTGCAGATATGAGAAGCCTCATGGTGCAGCTGGCGCCTACTTTGGGGTAAGGGGACAAATGTCCCCTTGCCCCATGGAGGGTCCAGTGGCCTCCCAACCTGTGCTGGATACAGTGCAGGCCAGCCTGCCTGCCTGTTCCAGCATAGGTTGTAATTGCACCCTAAAAGTGGCTCAAGGGTGAGAAGGAAGGTGTGAAGAGATATGCTAGATTTCTTCCCAATGCTACCCTTCAGTTCACCATAGCATTCAAAATATAGAAAAACATGAATTACAAGCAAGAAACACACGTGTGAAATTGTAGTGTAGTAAACACCCAGTTGCGTGGTATTGGTCTAAAATTATCTAACTAGTAATTAAGTTAGGTTAAATTGTACTTCTGCTCCAGAACAGAAAACAGATATGAGTCATCTGAATTAAATTCTTAGCACTCTGCAGGAAGGCTGTCCTACTTTGTAAAACCAGATTAAATAAACATGATAAATGTGTTTGCTTTCTTTTCTTATTGGCAGTGCCAGGTAGCTGCAATTTGTGGCAGCAGTTCTTATTAGTTTGGTTTTGAAATAAAATGATTAATCTAGCTGGGAAAGCCTCAGCAAATTTCTTCATTTTTTATTAGAATGTTATATATTGGGCAAAACTTAGTATTATCTTGATCAGCGCACTAGAACAACGGTTGCCAAACTGGTGACTGCTGTGCTTCAGAAATCCCTTCCCCTTTCTGAGTGACATTTACTGTTCCGAGGAGGCGCTGCTCCATTTCTACGCAGATCGGCCAGCAGAGACGTTCTGGGCAGCCGCATCTATGCCCGGAATCCTGCTGCATAGCCTTCTGGGACACCAGGCATACACACAACTACCCAGAGTGTCCCTGCCAGCCAATCTATGCAGAAACGGAATGGCATGTCCTCGGAACAGTGAGAGCCACTCATCTGGGGGAAGAATTATTCCAAACCCCAGATCTGGCCTTTGGGCCAGGGTTTAGAGATCTCTCCACTAGAATACTAGCAGCCGTGTCAAATCCATTTCATTGGCTCAGGATGGGGGAAAAGATACACATCTTTGTGGCTGTCTTAGGATTCTCAATTATGAATTTATCCATGTAATGAGCTCCCTCTGGCCTGGACACCTCTTCTTCCTTCCCCTCAGGGCACACAGATTGTGAGTACTCCCAGGAAAGGCGGGAAGGCTGCCCTAACAGGCCAATGCTGTTCTCTGCAGGATTTCCCACGTTCCAAGGTATTATTTAAACTCTGCCTTGAAGGGAAGGAAGAACAAAATGGCAAGGTTACACAGGCATGAGAAGGCTATTTACTACATTGGACTGTACTTTTAAAATATTGTAATCTGCCTGGGAAGCAGGAAGGTAGGATATACAATTATTAACTAGGATTCTTATATCATGAATCTTAATCCACACCTATGAAAATAACGCATATTTTTTGCTATTTCAGTTTAAGGATGCAATTCAAATTGCCCAATCCTATCCACTCACCCCACTGCTAGAACCAGCATTCTGGCGGCAGTGTCTGCTTAATGGCTGTCATAAATGTCCTTACAGAAGCGTGCAGCTTCTGGTTAAGTATGAATCCCCTAGATCAGTAGTTCCCAAACTGTGGGTCAGGACCCTCCAGTGGGTCATGAGCCAATTTCAGGTGGATCGCAAAGCACTTAGAGAAGCCATCTTGAAAATTTAGGAAGATGGAATGGTGGAAAGGGGGAAGGCAGTGTGGTTGCTTTACTTATGTCAAGGTTGTAAATAGTCTTTTTTCTTTCTGATTCCCTTTGCTATTGGAAAATGGCTGAGAAATAACCCAACTTATTGCTGCATTCTCAGGAAAGCAGCAGGCTCTGCCTTCACAACGATGACACTTCCAGCTCTGACATCACTTCCGGTGGGCCTGCACTGATGGCAAGTTATGACTCTACAGCATCCCAACTCATCAAAAGAAGCATGGGATGGGGAAGGACTGTGCAGCCCCTTTCTGTGCACAACCATCTCTGGTGGCAGTAGGGGAAAGGCAGTGTAAAAATGAATAAATATATAAATAAAATTAAGAGCGCAATCCTAACCTGGAGTTAGGCTGGCATAGTTAGGCCAGCAAAGTTTGGCCAGGGCAAGAGACACCATAAAGTATGTTCGGACCACTCTCGGAGTCAGAGGCCAGCACACCAATGTCCAAACACGCTTTACAGTGGCCCTTGTGCTGGCCAAATTTTGCTGGCTTAACTGTGCCAGCCTAACTCCAGGTTAGGATTGCGCCTTAAGTTAAAAGGTGAAGTGATAAAATAATTTACATGTGCATATTTTAGAAGTCTCACATTATCTATCTATAGTTCCTTTTAATTTAAATACAATTATTCCTGAAATGATCACATTCAAACAGATAAGAGCCTTGAATATTCCAGAATCATTATACTGTAGTTATATGCTCCCAGTCAAATACATTCAACTACCCAGAATAAATTTAAGTGCAAAATAATCTTGTAGGTAGCATGTTATGCATAAGTAACTGTCCATCTAGAACAAACCTATCAAAATCCATTCAGGCATTACATTTTCAGGAGGACTTTTCAATTTGGTTTCAGGCTTCAGGTTTCAGATTTTTTTTGTTATGTTACGGTATCAGTGTGTGAATCTGTACAGCATGACTCCTGCCTGTGCCATCAAGGTAATACAAGAAATCACATAGGCCACAAAGGGAGCAACCAACAGTACTCCATTCAATGCTGAAGTTGCATCTCCTGAGAACTGGCACAATGCTGACTTGGCAAGAATTCGCAGCCCCTACTACTCTCATGAGGCTGAGGGACTCTTGCAGCATTCTGGCTGTCCTGAAGAAGCCACACGCAGTAGCCAGCTCCACAGTGCTAGCATAACATACGAAGGGGATCTTCTCGGGTGACCCTCTTCCTCATCACTGGGAGAAAATGATGGATTAACTGAGAGCGCAATCCTAACCTGGAGTTAGGCCGGCACAGTTAGGCCAGCAAAGTTTGACTGGCACAAGGACCACCGTAAAGTGTGTTTGAACCACTCTGAGTCAGGGAGGATAGCGCATGTCTGCGTGCTTGCCTTTCTGACTTCGAGAGTGGTCCAAACATTCTGTTTGCATGAATGTCTCCCTTGCCCTATCCAGAAAGAATAAGGGGTTAAAATTAGGAACTACCACACTCAGATAAACAAACTTATTACCTTCTCCCCACATCAGAGGGGAGAGGTGAGTGCGTACCTGAGACCAAAACTGGATTCATCCCAGAATATAATATATGAACAGGGCCTATATATAACCCAGGCTAACTGGGCAAGATTCATTTTTTCAAGTCATGTTCCTCTTATATTTAGAAGGGGAAGAGTAACTGTCCCTCTTCACCCCTGTGCAGTGTCTTGTCTAGTGGCTATTGCTGGTGGTGTTCTGCATTTTTTTTATTGTGAGCCCTTTTGAGACGGAGCCATTTAACTTTATTATTATTTGCCTGTAAACCACTTTATGAACTTTGATATGACCTTTTATTTCTTGAAAAAAAATCATGCAATTAATGTCCACCATAAGACGATTCAAATTATTTCGTCTCACTTGAGTACAGCAGCATTCCCTGCAGTCTTTTACATGTATGGACAGTGATACTCAAAAAGAAAACAAAAATGCATAAACTTACACTGGAAACCATAAGATTTTTAAGTCAATTGATACATTTCCTGTTTGCATCCAGATGGAATTTTTCAGTTAAGTATATGCTTGACCGAAATTGTGGGCCCAAATTAACCTAATCTAAAACTCATTTTTATGTTTAAAATTCACCTAATCTAAAAGTTATTTGTGTCTTTTGCAATTAACTCATTTCTCTTCCATGGCTCCATATTCCCTCAACAATTTCCTCACCACATAGGAATCCTGCTATGCAACGTCGATATTCACAGGAATCCTGCTAAGTAACATCAGCATGAGGCATCTGATGAAGGAAGCTCCAGCCCACTGAAGCTCATTGGGGCCCACCCCACTCCAACCAACCTGGACTAAGGAATGTGGGAAACTCCACAGCGGGTAATTAAGATTATAATTCCTTTATGAATGATAAAATGCACACATTTTGAAATGGACAAGTGTGCCAAGCTAGAGATAAGAGGTTGGATTCATCAAACTACAAGTGAAGCTCTGCTCACAGAACGGGCCTCAAGAAAGGTATACCATTACAGAAACATTATGTATAACAATATAAAGAAACCACAAACAGAAATGGCATAATGGAATGGAAATGCGCAAACCTACGTCATGTGCAATGAAACAGTTTTACACTACTGCAGGTCCTGGATACCAAGGAGGACCATAATGTATTCTGTGGCAGAAACAAGGAGACAACTGATGAGCATACTAGCCCTTTTCACAGAAATCCATGTGTTCAGAGAACACATGAGGACAAAGCGGAATTGCATCAACAAAGCCACACTCCAGAAATGGATGTGCCTTCTGCCTTTCCCCAGTTCCCATATTAGCCAGGTATTTGTGTTTATCTGAAAGAGGCCAAATTATAATAATCAATGCACCAAGTGGACCAGTGCCCCTCCCCTCAGTTACCACAGGGCTGAAAGCTCCTCCGTGGAATCTGGAGTCCTGATTAGTCAAGGTCCAAATCAGATATAGGCACTTTCCATGTGTACAGCTTAGCCCTACCAGACAAATGCCAAATGCAAAATCTCAGGGGGACAACAGCACACATGAGCTTGGCCTTTAAGTAGGTGCATCAGTAGTTGCTGGATATGTGGAACAGAGTTTGCAAAAGAGTGATCCTCATGATCATGATAACAAAAACAAATTCAAGTAACACTTGTCCTTTTAGAGAATTAGGGAGAGGAAAAATTGGATTTTATGACCAATTTAAAAATGAAAAAAATGTATGATCTATTCCAGTGGTATTTGTAAGGCATAAATTTCTGGCTCCAAATTTATGGTTCAAAAGAAAGGTTTATTGACATATTTGCAAATATGGGTGGCAAGCAAATGCCAAACAGAACAAGCTGCGTACCACACCTTGCACAAAATGGGTGCAACAATTTATACTACTGAGGCGGGTCTTACCATCTTTCTTTCATTGGTCTAGGCTTCACCAATCAACAGCACTTAAACCGAATATTTTAGACCTCCTACTGCATAGCTCATTACTCCACCTCCTACATATCTTTACATAGGATGTATGTTCTTGCAAATGAAGACCCAAAAGAGAAGCAGGTGTGGTTTAATATGTATGAAGGCTATTACGCCGACTCAATGCTAGTGTCCCCCAAGGTTAAAGCTGTATCTGGGTCCTGGGAACTTTCTTCTATGAATCAGTTTAGGAATACGCACAGCCCCCTCCTTTTCTTTCCCTTGTCCACTGTTCCTAACTTTCTCTTGCAACATATCTTGGTCTCTTCTACTCTATACCATTCGCCTCTCCCTTCTCTGCCAGGCCTTGCCTTGGCCTGAAACACAGGCTGATTCCTCATCCATCCTCCCCTTTTGCTCCTGCATTACAGCATTAGATTTTAGTGTTGGGGTTCCAAATCATCATGGATCCATGGATCTATATCATAGATCTATATATCTTACATATTCAAACTATTTAGACTGGGACCAACTTTTTAGAAAACCACTTGTGTTGGGACCCACCAGAAGTGATGTCATTAACCTGGAAGTGATGTTGTGGCAGGAAGTGACATCATCAAGGCAGGAAGTACTGTCATTGTAACATAATAAAATGACCCTCCTGAAATGCAAATTGGCATTCTTGGACTGCAGCAATTGTACAACCATGAAACATCCCTGACAGAAAGCAAGATTAGGACAAAATATGTGAAAGCACTGAACTAAAAACAAAACCTTAAAAAAGACCTCAGTTGAAAATTCAAACTGTTAGCACTCACAAAAGGATTATAAGAAGAGTAAGGTCTGCAGTTTCCAAGATGGCCGCTCCCAGCTTTCCGCAACCCACCTGACATCAGGTTGCGACCCACCACAACCCACAGTTTGAATAACACTGATCTATTCAACATGCCAGGGGCAAGTTCACAAGTTACAATATTAACATGATTGCAGTTATTGCAGGTTGTCAATAAAAATAATTCAGGAATCCATCATCATTATATTTTTTTTTTGAAAAAAACCCACTAAAGATCTTCTCACATCAGTCAGTTTCCCAGCAATGTAAACCAAGGGCCAATTGCAGCAAAAAATTTTTTCCCTCAACAGATAAATACCCTAGAAGGAATATGCAGAAAAAAGGAAATAAGATACACATTGATATTGCAGGAAAAATCCAAAACCAATGTAATGTGGTGTTCTTTTAATGTTTGACATTTTTTTTAATAGTTTCTTCTCAGATTTCTCAACCTAAACAAAAACAAAAATGCTCTTTCTGCCAGTGACTCAATAATCAAAGCTTATGATTATAGTGTAGACTTACTAGGCATGACTCCAAGCATTAGAAGAAGGTCCTTTTCATCTACTTAGGAACAAACCCCACCCAAATGGTGTGGGGGGTTTTTTTGGCGGGGGGGGGAGGACCGAAGAGAAACAAAGCAACATTTGAGCAAACTTCCAATGTTCACTGCACTGCAGATGTCTGCATGTGACGCGGGGCAAGGAGAGAAACTTCCTTTGCTGGAAACAAGCAGAGTTAAAACTGAAAATGTAAAAGGTTCACTTCAATTCCCTATTGCTCACTTAAATAACTGGCAGTGATTATAATGCTGAAACTGCTTTTCTCCTACTCTAAATGGCAGATGTTGTAGGAGGTGTGTATTTTTGTACAAGGGTAGAGTGTGGAAATCACTCAATTAGCTATTAACTAAGAACAAATCCTTTACAGAGCAACTTTTCATTTCATAAGCAGTAATAAAGACATTGTGTAGCCTGAAGACTTCGTCATGCATTCCAGAAAAAAATCCTAAACTTAGATACGAATAGTTTTGTAAGCTATGTTCTGGCTCAGATTGCGCCCAGTGAAAAACCCTTGGAATGTTGTGGCTCCTAAGGTAAGCAAGACACTATCAGAAAAGCATCCTTGGAATTTAGAAAGAAATAGTTTCACTGTTCCTTCCACTCCGTAGGCAGAGCTCTCCAATCTGCAGCAAACCATGCATGGTGCAGACGCAAGGAAGTAGCTCATTCCACATTACAGCATCATCAAACCGACATAATCATAGAACAGCCGCCAATTTACATGATTTTGTGGCATGCAATTAATAAGCAGTAGACTAAATAATGTCTATAGTGCCACGCAGAACTGCTTATAGATGTGCAGTTTGTTACTTAGCTGAGACAGTAGTAGCTGCCCTTGAACCAGCGCTTAGGTGGCAAGATACAACTATAATAGCTCTGGATTGATAGGTGGGTATGAATGCACCCCATGGCCAACCTTAACAGCATGCAGCTTTTCACTCTGTACTAGCTTTAAAAGTAGGGTTACCAGATGCAAACTAGGACAGAGTGCCTCTAACTTTAACCACTGTATAAAAAGGGAATTTGGGCAAGTGCAGCTTTTGAAACCCTTCCATGATGAGTGGCACCTGCCCAAATTCCCTCTTGCAATGGTTAAAGGTGTAGGCACTCTCTGACCCAGTTTGTATCTGGTAACCCTATTTAAAAGGCTATTGTCTCTTTGAGGCTAAAAGAGGAAGGTGGAGCTTCGCTTGCAACACTGACAGAGCCGCAATGGCTTCTGTGCTATGCTGTGGCAGCTGCACATCCAGCTGTATTCTCTCTGCCAATCTTGAATGCAGACATTTAACCTGAATAGAAATGACCAAGAAAAAGCAATGAGTATAGGAGGCCTGTAAATCACAAAGTTTGAATCAGTATATGACAATTAGTGCTGCCTATCTTGGCCATCGTCTCTTGGATCCTATCTTTCCAAAATCCCTCCTCAACTGCATCAATAGTACACACAACCATTTTATTGCCAACACCCTACCTAAGAATGTTTCCCAATTGTCCCCTTGGCTTCTCCTTAGCATGACCCCAATCTCATCTGCTTTATCAAAGGCCACTGTATTTCAGTCTCCGCCTACTCTTCTTCCATACCATACCTGCTTAATCCTTAGGTCCATTTCCTCCTCTTGCCCCAGCACTAGTGACCTCCTGGTAATTCTTCATGACCAGAAGTTAGACCACTCTGCCACTGTGCCCTCTGTTTATTGCACCAGTTCTAAAGTGTGTACGGCCATCCCTTCTCTGTAGCCAAGCAATCAGAATGCTCATCAATATTCCCTGACACTCCATGACGTTAATGGCTGGCAATGGAATGTGCAGGCCACTGAACGTTTTAGCCTGCCTATATAAGATGACATGGAGGGTGCCTATATTCAACATGCCAGGGGCAAGTTCACGGGTTACAACATTAACAAGATTGCAATTATTGAAGGTTATCAATAAAAAGAATTTGAGGATCCATCTTCATTATATATCTTTAAAAAAAAAAAAAACACTGAAGATCTTTTCACACCAGTTAGTTTCCCAGCAATGTAAGCCAAGGGCCAATTCCAAGCCATCTGCCAAGATGGCAACTCCCAGCTTTTGGCAACCCACCAGATATCAGGTCGCGACCCACCAAGTGGGTCCTGACCCACAGTTTGAATAACACTGCTATATAAGATGGATATGATGAGCAGGAACAGCTGACTGAGTGGAAGAGCTGCCGCCTCTAAAGCCTGAAGGTCAACTGGGATGGCAATTTGAATCAGCTGGAAGTAACAGTGAACTGCCATTCAATGCTGCTGACAGAGATGTCTCTCCAGCTGGTGAGAGGAGTGGAGATGACGACCCTTCAGTGAGAGTGGAGGAGTGCCTGTCAAGCCATGCTTGGGAGTGTGAGCAGCCAGAGAGATGCTGGACTGTGAAGGAGACCACCTGGACTGTAGCATTCTTGAAAGACAGAACTTGTGATTGTAACAACCGCTAAATGGGGTTGAGAAAAGCCTGACCATGTAAACCACCTTGATTAAAGTCAGAGGAGAAATCCAATGACCAGAAAGGCAGTATATAAATACTGGTGTATATTATATTATTAAATATAATATATAATATAATATTAATATATAATTTATGTAATTATTAATATTATATTATTGGACATTTCCAGTACCAGCTCAGGGATGAAACAAGGTAATTAATGCATTAAACAAGGTAATTAATGCTAGGAAATCTCTCTGTCTTCTGGCTAGAAGGATGGAGCAAGGATGGATGCCACATTGTGCTTCCACAACTTTGAGGAGCCTCCACAGTACTCTTCTGTGTCATGTTTTCTCACGATGTTAAATAATTTTAACCACAACATTTTACCTGAAGCGGGGCAAGGTTAATTATTCTGGACCAGTTAGACATCCTGTTCTTCAAAGCTGCTAATTAGTACTATTATATTTCCCAACATTTACCGTAAGAGAACAGTACCTTTTCCTACATGAATTCATCATGTCTATCAAGAAAGCCGACTTTCCAACTTCTTCTTGCTACAAAGCTATGAAAATGCTTTGTAGTTGCAAATCAGTATACAAACATTACAAATAAATAATGGGAAACAATTTGTTTCCCAGGTCCGGTAATCCTGAACTGAAGCTGCAGCCCTGTCCGCATTTACCTGGAATGTTTGTCCTAGAAGACTGATTTCTGAAGAGCTGCACATAGAATAGCGCTGTGAGAATTGCAAGAGCCACAGCAGCATGTTTCGATGCACAGGTTAGAATAGTTTATGCCATGGAAATTAATCCCTCTGAATCAGAAATCAACCGTTGAAGTCAGGACAACATTTGCCAGGACAACATTTTTACAGCTAAACAATCATGATGGGAATATTGCAAAATGCACAGCAAGAAGGTAGCATAGTCTGTTGATTCTGACTCAGGAAAAAATAAGTTTGTATTATGACTCACTGAATGAAATTAATCTCTTTATGCCTTTTAGTCTATGCTAATAAAAAAAGAAGCCTATTGCTACACATGCTATGCACACACATGTGCTAACGTTCCAATCCAACAAAGACAGCACACTGTTTCTACCACAGAGGGCAGAGCTGCTGGGATGCCCAAATAGCCAGGCTACCTTCCCCCCTATGAGTTAAACATGTGCCAAACCACAGAAGCATCTGGAATGAAAGTGCCACTGAATAAAGAGGCCAGAGAGGGGCTTTGCCATTCAAAGTCCCTGTCCTGCCAGTTAATGCTGTGCAATTGTCCTTCCATGCATTCTTCCCTTTCACATTATGGCAGGGACAAGCAATGGACATCTGTGGCAGTTGCTGTTTTGGTGTTTCTACTTGAGCCTCAGGTTCTAAAAGGAAATCACTTCTGAATCCATATCTAAACTCTTCAGCATAGTCCTGTGAACTGCAACTGTGCCAGTGCCACAGCTGAGAACATGCATCTAACATTAATATAAGGAGAAACAACTTCAAAACTGATGATCCCCAGTTGATAGGGTATTTTCATACCATTTGATGTTTTACAAAAATGTACTGGTCAGTAATGATAGTCATGGTCAGTTGGTCACCGTATCCAGCAAAACAAGTGATTACATTTTAGGTTCTTCACTATTACAGGAATGTCCCCTAATCCATGGGGGAGCAATTACAGGGGGAACCCCCACAGATACAGAAACCATGGATTAACAATGCCCCCCACATCCATTAAGGTTCTTTAAAGGCTTACCAGTAAATGTTTCTTGCATTAAACACAACAAGCATTCAAGCTTATTATATGGTGCAGAGAGCAGGCTGCCTGCAGCCTGAATGCCTGATGGAATCAGACCTAAATGCTAACAGGAAGCAATTAACTTCCACTTCCTGTTCAGCATTAAGTCTATTTTTGCCAGGCATTCAGGCTGCCTGCTGTCTTCTCTTTTCGTGCTATAAGCTTGAATGCTTATAGCGCCTTGTTTAAAGCAAGGAACACTTACTGGTAAGCCCTTAATGGGGGTCCTGGATCAGCAGATCCACGGATGTTGATAAGGGATCCACAGATACAAATGCCCGCCTGTATAAGATCTTAAATAGCAACTGTGTACAAAACAAAAGGCAGTTAAATCATAGGGAAGATTCAATCTAACCACAGCTTAGATTACGATGAATGATGTGGTCTTCCATCCTTCTCCTTCTCCTTGTTCACATACAAGGAGAACACTGAAAGCTTCTACTTTCATGTTTGAATTATAGTTCCCCATTGCACCTAAATTCAAGGGACTATAGTTAGTCGAATGGTGGTTTGTTACAAATCAAGAAATCAAACTTCAGTTTGCAAACCACAAACTACAATTTAGCAAACCACAATTAGGATTAACCATAATTTCCCAAACATAAATGTGTACGTCTTGGTTCAAAAGCAAATACGTTCTATCTCTTCCTCTGGCATCCAATGGAAAAGGGGGGGTGCACAAACCTGCCTGGAGGGCAGCCTTATTTATAATAATCTGGTTTAGAATATCAACTGAACTCACATAATCTGTCACTGATCAGTAGTACTTCCTAAATACTTATGACTCCTAATACAACAAATGGGCCAAATTCAAATTACTCTGAATGACAATGTTGTGTTTTTACTAATTTAAAAGGATTGTATTGCTATGTTCACTATGAGAAAAGATATTTTGCCACAATTTTGACTTGGTGTTTTTATTTTAACCTGTTCTCTGAACTCCTTTTTGCTGTCTGCACTCCAAAACAAGCACTCTCTTATCTCTGCGCAACAACAGATCTCTCTGAAACCCTCCGAGTTCCCTTGGTCTTGTTAAACATCCCTACTAGTTTCTCTCTCCAATACCATATTATGCTCTTTCTTCTCTCTTTGCATTTGATTGCTCATGCAGTCTTCTCTCTCTCTGCCTCTGTGCCACCACAGATAGGCACATACCTCTCACGTGCCCTTTCCTTTTTCTGTGTATTTGTTCACATGTTTCTCCACAAACCCATTTCCCAGGTATCCTCATGAAAGAACCACTCTCTTCTCTCTACTAGCATAGACTTGTCTGCACCACCAACCTCTGTACCTTCTTTTCTGTTTGGAGGTCTTACAGACCTCGCTGCACCTCTCTCTCAGGTGCCCCAACACCTGTAGATTTCTTCACCTACAAACTTATCCACAGCACCATTTCTCTGTGTTTAATACACTTTAATCAAAATTGCACCAAATCATCAGTCTTCATTTGGTGAAACGTCAAACTGAGACAAATACGGCTACTAATTTAGGGCCAAATCTGATCCAACTTTCCAGTGCTGGTGTAGCTGTGCCTGTCTGGCATGTGCGGCATCCTGCAGTGAGGGGCAGTCACAGAAGCCACCTCCAAGTGTTCGTTTCCTTTCCTCGGGGCTGAATTGAAGCTGCATCGGTGCTGGAAAGTTAGATAGGATTGAGCTCATTATGAAGGAAACATCAATGTCTTAAAAAAAAAATAAGTCACTGTTCTTCAGGGTCAGCTGTCCCACAAATTCCCTTATTTAGGAGGAATTAAGATCTAGGTTTGTCTTAATCTCAAACACAATTACAAGGGCGTATGTCCCACATGGGGTCACAAAGAATCGGACATGACTTAGCGACTGAACAACAACAACAACAACAACAACAACAACAACGTCCCACTGAACAGCAGGGCTTACTTATGACTAGCTTATGATCATGCTGCATTTCCTATTGCTGTTCCAATTATTTGTGTAAATAAATAATTGACAAGTTTGAAAAATCAATGTAGATAACTCTGCTGGAGACTTGTAACAAAATAAAGGGTAAGGGCCAAAGACTTTCCTTTTCCACCTGTACTGGTCTTTCCCCTGACAAGATGCTAAAATTGTCAAGGCATATCTTCAGGGTTTTTTTTTTACAACTGACAAGGCACACCAGGTTGCTGGTGCGGGGCTCACAACCTCCAAGTGTCCTATTAATAAACGATCCTCCCCCAAACTCCCACAGCACACCTGAGGACCATTCGCTGCACACCAATGTGCCACGGCACACTGGTCGAAAATCATTGCTTTAAAGTGTCCAGTATTATGCCTGTTAGGAAATGGGGGATTCTGTTTTTATTCACCTCTTCTTCCTAGGTGGATGCCTGGTCTGGTACCCTTCACTTAGAGGCTCTTATAACACAGACCCCACCAAGTGGGATGTCCTGGGGACCCCTGTCCCCAAGCCACCTGCTGCCCCATCAGGTGTCCCAGCATCTTGGGTCAGGCCCCTGGGGGGGTGTCATTCCCTGGCTCTACCTCAGGAGCTGGGTGCTTTAGGCCAAGTGTCTTCACTTCCACTGCTATATCCAGGTTCCTTCTTGTGCCTCCTTCGCAAGGCCCCCTCTCCTCTTCCTTTCCTCTGAGCCCATGGTTCTCCCCAAGATCCCCTTTCCTCATCAAGAGTTCTAGTCCTGGCAGTGGGGGGAGCACGATTAGGATTGGAGTGTGGATCTGGGAAATAAATTCTCTGGCAAAAACATACTGAACCTACAAGTATGTTCAAAAACAAAAACGAGCCTATCATAAAAGCATGCTCTGTATACATACTAAGCAGTGGTTCCAAACCTTTTAGCACTGGGACCCACTTTTTAAAACAACACTTTATCTGGACCCACTTTACTTTACTTTTACGAGACTTAAACTAAAAGTTCTATTTAACCAGCTACTCAAGCTTCTGCTTTTATCCTTTTTTCCTTTGGTGCAGGACCACCTTCTGGAGCATTTGGTCAGCTCCACATTCAGCTTCACGTTTTGTTCAGTTCCATGTTCATCGGACTGGGACCATTCTGGTAGCTTTGCATTCAGTGGCATTCCTACGGGAGCGGGGAAAATGCTGTTGCAGGAGCCTGAGCGCCTGTGTAACTCAGCCCTTTCCCTCACCCCCAAAGGATTCACCGCTCCGAGAGCAGCCTCTGAGCCGGCTCTCCGAGCTGTGAATGGCTCTGGAGGCGAGGGGAAGGGGCCATGTTCCCCTGTAGGAATGCCACTGCCTGCATTCCCCTTCATCTGGCCTTCCATAAGAGCTGAGGCACTGTCACCTCCTCATGAGTAAACACACAAATGTGGCTCAGTTGCACTTTCCATAGGGCTCAATTCATTTTCTTGTCAGCTTGGGGAGGGAGTGCAGGATTTCCTCCTCAATAGTTTGTTGGGACTTGCATTCATCAGATCAGGATCACGCTGGGGGCTTTGGTTCCCTCGGCCTGCACCTCAAAGTGGACCGAGGCATGTCTGCCTAAAATAAATAAAATAATAAAAGGTGCACGTGCACGGCTCAGTTTCATTTTCCATAGCCCTCAAAACCATTTCCTTGTCAGCTATCAGCTTGTTAGTTTCACAACCCACCAAAAATGGTGGGTCCTGACCCACAGTTTGGAACCACTCCACCAACGTATACATGACACAAACAATAGAGTTTTTCAGCAGCATTTTCTTCAAAAGTAGCAAAATTTGGAATAAAATTATGTCAAGCATTTTTATTTTTATTTTTTAAGTGACTATCATGTGTTTAGATTTTTCATTTTTAACTCATTTCCTGGTTCTAGTCTCTCTGTTTCTCTATCTGTGATATATGTTTGTACCACCGTTTGTATACATGACATTCAAAACCTCTGATAATTTAGCAGTGAGGTGGGTACTGTAACGTGACAGGACAACAGCCTGACATAATTTCTTTTCTCACACTTGAACATCTTTCTAACTGGTCTTCCCCCAGGTCTCATAAACCAGTTTTAAACAGTGAGCAGTCTTTACAATTCTCTATGCAATTCATATTACAACCAGAGCCATTTGCTAGGAATTATCATTTAAATTTTACAGATGGAAAGCAGACTCTAGTAAACTTGGTGGAATGTGAAACAGATCTGTTTCAAGCAAAACATTGGGATAACACAGAGTCACATAGTATATATTCTTGAACCTAGGGGTCGTGAACCCAATGCAGTTGCAAAGCCTCAGTTGTGGGGCTGTGGCAACCTACAGAATGAAAAAGGTTGAAGACCCCTGGACTAGAATACCATCAGGTAACAGGGGAGGCATCTGGTGCACCCCTCCAGGTACTAGAAGATGGTGTTCCAGGCCTGCTCAGGTTCTTAGTGCTAAAGTAGCTTTCACTAGCGCCAGGCTTTATGGTAACTTTTTCTGCTGTCTCTAATAAGAATATTTGGTTAACAGTGAACAATGCTGGGCTTTATGGGGGCAGAGGAAGGAAGGTGGCAGGAGTGTGTGGGTGGAGAGGGTCCTGGAAGGGGGGTGGGAACTACAGTGGGTTCCCAGTCTCATACTTTAAGTATTGGGGTCGTGCCATAACAAAGGTTGAAGACCACTGGTGTATCCACTAGAGAAATCCCTGGGATTCAGCTCTTTCCAGGATGTACGGATGCAACAGTGTGCCTAGCTCCCAATTCAGATCTCTTTTGACTGAACCATATTTTTTATTAGCAGTGTAGAAAACAGAGACTGTCAGGCAAGCGATGTGTGAGCTGAATTTATTGCAGAAACAGTCTCAGCACCACACACGATGACACTCAGACCTGCTCCGCCCATGGTGCACTCACCACCCCAATTAGACAGTGTCGGGCGAATCAGCCAGGGACTTTGAGAACAGTAATAGAAAGATGCTAGAATGACTTCTGAATACAGCACACTATGCTCCCAGGAATGGCATGACTGCAGAGGAGTGAGGTACTTATTTCCAAGGACTTCCTGCCAAAAGGACGTGCCACTAACAACACCTATTCACCTTTGTCACAAGCCCCAAGGCACTTCTTCCTGGCACAGCTGCAGAATACATTGGCTGATTACTGTCTCCAAAACCAAGGGAACAAGGAACAAAACAAGATGTGACGAAACACTCAGAACAGGGTAATTACCCGGTCTCTAAAACAAGCGTCTAATGCCAGGTGCAAATAAATACACTAACTTTCCTGAGAACTAGTGTTGATTTACCTAAAAGATATGAAAATCAGTTGCTATGTCGCATTCTGCCTGTCCCGGCAAACATCAATTCAATTTCAATAACCTTTATTGGCATAAACAAACAAAAGAAAAGGTCCATGGGGGGAAACAGTATATAAACTGGTTGTAAGTAGAGGGTAAGGAAAGAAGAACGTGAAATTGAAAGGATTATAGTGTAAGAGTTAATTTCAGAATTAATTTCCAGGCAAACATACTAGAAGTCTTCTAGCAGTTTAATCAGAGCTTAGGCCCCAAAGTCGACCCCTAAATCATGCAATGGTGAGAGCACCTCCGATCATATGCAGTGTGTTCTTCAAACACGTTCAGAGAGCATTTATAGAGTGGATTTACTCCTTTTATTGTGTAAATACAACCAGCCCAGACACTGCTGCTGCAATTAGACTTAAGGTGAGAGGTTAAATTTCCACACTGACATGTACTTAGCATTTCTCATTTCATTACGTCACACCAAGTCAAAATATGGCATGTGGTGATGCATACACACAGCAGCCGGCAGGTCCAGTGGGACAGTGAAAAAGCAAGAAGAGGATATTCTTAATACACACTTTTTAATTAACGTTCAGACAAATGCTGAAAGATGCTTTAGTCTCTGCAGCATGGTGATTGTGATATGGGACAGAAAACAGAAGTGTCAAACTGATGTGGTACAATTTCTAGTCAACACAAGGAAGTTTTCACACTATTTTTCACCATTTGTGCATGTGCAGAACAAAAAGTAGAAGGGAGCTATCTTTAACTGAACCGACATTAGAGCTCACAAATTACCATTACATAAAGATATTGTGTGTACACCTCAAGTGTATCATGCACTGGTATATTTGTGAGGGAGTGGAGACTGGCTGTGTGAGTAGCAATCCAAAGTAGCAACCCCAAGTTTTGCTACAGCATAATGCATGAAATTCATTTTACATTACAAGCACAGGGAAAGCAAAACCAGCTGCATGTGTGACTATGCTGGATGTTGCACGGAATAATAATGCACGGAATGGATAGTCGATAGAGGGATGTTCTTTTCCCTCTCTCAAAACACCAGAACCAGGGGGCATCTGCTAAAACAGAGGGTTGGGAGAGTTAAAACAGATAAAAGGAAGTACTTTTTTACCCAGCCGGTAGTTAATCTGTGGAACTCTTTGCCACAGGAGGTGGTGATGGCATCTGGCCTAGACGCCTTTAAAAGGAGACTGGATGGATTTCTGGAAGAAAAGTCCATCGTGGGCTATAGGCAATGATGGGTTGTAACCTCCTTACATTAGTAGTAGGCTACTTCAGAGTACCGGGTGCAAGGGAGTGGCAACAGGATCCAAGCATCTTGTTGTCTCATGCCTCCCTGGGGCACCTGGTGGGCCGCTGTGAGATACAGGAAGCTGGACTAGATGGGCCTTTGGCCTGATCCAGCAGGGCTCTTCTTATGTTCTTATGTTGGCATTTCAGATGCAGAAACTGCAAAAAGGCATTCAGCCTCAGCTTGTATCTCTTGATCTCACTTGATCTCTATAAATCAGAATGATTCACCCAGAATAGCTCCCAGCACATTTTATTCCCATATGGTGATCAACAAGTAAGTTTGCACACCAAGGTGATTACTGATCTTTGTGCATGTGGTTATTCATATGTTACATGCACACAAACTCTGTACTTTCCAGGGATCCTGGCCCTATGTAACAATGTACAATCATTTACACACAGAAAGTAAAGGTGCATATAGGGGAACCTCTGAATAGTCGTGCATGCAGAATCATCACCTCCACTCCAGCCATAAACAGGTACTGCACTGATAAGCGAGGGAGCCCATCCTTTTGCCCCTCTGTGACAGCCTTGAAAGGGAGCGCGCGCCTGAGCGGAGAGTATTCAGGGATAACTGTTTCGTGCTCAGAGCTCTGGCCAGCGACTCACCCGCGTTGTAGAAGCGGTCCAGCACCGTCGTCTCCCCAAAGTCCAGCTTGCCGAAGTGCAGAGTCTGCAGGTCGGCGCCGACAGTCTCGCAGGCTTCCCGCAGACTCTGCAAGGCCCCGCTCTCCGCCGCCTGCAGCAGCCCGGGGCTCGCCTCGTTGATCACGTAAACGACCGTAGTCCTCCGGGTGCCGCCGCCACTGCCGCTTTTGGCCCGGGATGCCGCTTCGGTGGCGGGGCAGGTAGAGCTGCTGTCCTCGTTCCAAAAGGTGCCCGGCGGCGGCGCGCAAGGATTGCACAGGAAACCCCGGGCCAGACCCTCGCCGGTCCCGGGCGCTCTCCGGCCGAGCCCATCCTCGTACAGAAGTGGGCAGCCTCCGCCAGCAATGCCCGGCGCGCTGGGCACCGAGAAGCTGATGATCCCCTCGCTACTGTCACTCATGCCGGCGGCTCCCGCTTCGCTGCGACGGGACGTCAGGCCGATGCCATCTTCCTTCTTCTCCTCCTGCTGCTGCTCGTTTCGCCCTCGCTCCGCTTTCCCCCGATCGCGGGTGCCCTCGCCAACGGCGGGCGAGGCGGAAGGTGGGCGCTGAGCGCCCGAGCGAGGAGCCTTCGCCGACCTCACGCTGCAAAGCCGATGGTGGCGGCGAGAGAAGCGCGATTTCCTCCGGCGCCGGCCACCATTGCGCACTCCTTTCCTGAGCCCGGCAGGCTCATCAGGTGGGCGCTCAGCCCGCTCGGCAGGGCACGCAGTCGCCGCTCGCCAGGTACTCAATCGCCTCTTCTCGCCCTCTTTAGCACACCGCGGCCACTTGAGAGAGCGCCTCTCCCGCCGGGACGCCCCGCCTGGGCTCCTCGGCCAACGAGGAAGCGAGCAAATGAAAAAGAACGAAGCAACCCGACTACAGCCCCGCCACTTGTTGCATTGCTACTGTACAAGCCCTGCAAAGCTGCCACCGACAGCCTGGCCCGCCGAGGCTCCGCCCTTCTACCTCAACCACGCCCCCTGCCTCGTAGTACGGCGCATTCCGGCGCGCTTGTAAACATAAGAGGAGGCGCGCCGAAGTTTGTGGACGAGAAATCGCGCGGCTGTTGTAGTGAAAAGTCCCTCCGGTATTGGAAAGCGCCCTCTGCTGTTTCGCTCCGTGCATCATTGTTTTGCCCAAGCCACCAATCCGTTAGTAGAAGGGCTGCTGCTACGCAGTGCTGCTTCTTGCCCCTTGACAGCTACAGATGCTCTCGAAAATGTCTCCAAGGAGATGTTTCTCATACTTGTGTTGTGTCCAAATGTAATTTCACTGTGATTTTCTGGCTGGAAGCAAACGGAGTGAACTTTGCTCTTGAAGCCATAGGAAAAAATGAATAAAGCGTTTCTAGGAATTTTCATTCCATCGTACATCTGTTCAAATTTGTCTCTTTTGGGGCTTCTTCTTCCAAACATTATGGCACTTTTGGCATTTTGTTATTCAGCTTAGCTGAATATTTGAAATATTTGAATATTTGTTTATTCAGCTTGTTTATTTAGCTTAGAGTTGGAAAGGAACCATGGATTGTTAGACAGAAGCCAGGATTTACTTCCAAGTAATTGTGCATGGGACTGGAATGCAGTGAAGTTTAGTCGGCTTTCTATTCTACTTTATATAGAGTAAGACTTAAAAAATCTACCCATGCCCCTTGCACAAAGGGGTATCTGCTTAGGTATTTTGGGGGTGGGGATTTGCAGATCTAAGACACACAGACAATTCTGAGTATCCAGTAACAGTGTCCTTCAGGTAAGCAGGATTCCTGGGCAAAAAGATAGGGAGAAGAAGGCCTTCCTAGCATGCTGGGAAGGGTATTTTCACATGATGTGGGTATTCAGAAATGCCATTCCCCATTTGTAGTCTGAAGTGGAACAGACCGCAAGAGCTACCCCATGTGAATCCATCGTGACTCTGTCTACACTATGGAAATACTTGGAAATTAGTGGTGTTTCTAGGCCTTCAACTGCCATAACATTACCAATGATTGACTGCAGCTATTCCTGGAGATTTTTCCCCCTCGTAGTATGATGTAATGTCTTTGAGCCTAGGAAGCATTGCTAAAATCCCCAGAATTGTTTTCAGCAAGCACCTGGAGTTCAGTGCTGATTCTTGGAGACTCCAGGCCAATCCTGGAGGGTCTGCAGCTTAATAATGGGCAGGCTTTATTAGAGATGCTGCGGAACAGATTAAAGTATAGAACTGAAAGTGCTTGTGGCTGTTTGCGGCAACATTAGACAGTGAGGATGCAGGAATACTGAGGTCTGTGCCAGATGACAGGAGCCATTAGGTGGAAGAAACTCCTTATTTAAACTAGAAGGCTTTTAACAGTACAGCAGTCTTATTCAAACTGTGAGTCGGTACCCACTTGGTGGGTCGGGAACTGATGTCAGGTGGGTCGTGGAAAGCTGGGAGCAACCATCTTGGAAACTGCAGGCCTTATCCTTGTTATATTCCTTTTGTGAGTGTGAACAGTTTGAATTTTCAAGTGAGGGATTTTTAAAAAATGGTTTTAGTTCAGTGCTTTTACATAACATTTTGTCCAATCTTGCTTTCTGTCAGGGATATTTCAGAGTTCTACATTTGCTGCAGTCCAAGAATGCCAGTTTGCATTTCAGGAATGTCATTTTATTATGTTACAGTGATAGCACTTCCTGCTTGATGGTGTCACTTCCTGCCATGCCATCACTTCTAGGTTAATTACATTACTTCTGGTGGGTCCCTACACAAGTGCCATTCTAAAAAGCGGGTCCAGGTTTAAAAAGTTTGAATTCCACTACAGTACAATATAGAAAACTACTCTAGCAGACTCTCAGTAAGAATGAGTAAGTAAGACTCTCATCAGGCAAATGAGAGCTCAATCCTAACCCTGTGCTGGAATAGGCAGGCCAAGTGGCTTGCCCATATCCAGCATGGGGCTGAGGATAGGATGCTGCAGCGCAACCCAGGACAAGGGGAATTTATTCCCCTTCCCCTGGTAATGTGGCAGTGGCCCAAATGGGGCTAATTGGATCTGCGCCTCCAAAATAGGTGGTGCAAATCTGAGCAGCCTGAATCAGGACCAACCAGGCTAAGAGTTAGGATCCAGCCTAAGTGCCAGATCCTGGCTTCACCCCCCTCCACGGACCTGTCCACCCACGGGCCTGCCTGTCCCCACCTTAAGAAAAGCCTTGCTGGATTAGGCCAAGGGCCCATCTAGTCCAGCTTTCCAAATCTCACAGCGACCCACCAGATGCCTCAGGAAGTAAGATACAACAAGATGCTGCCACTCCCCTGCATCTGGCATTCTAGTGTAGGCTATTACCCTTGCACTGCCCCAAGGAAGACACCAGACTGAGGCTGGGGTTTAACTTTACTAAGCACAAGTTTTTAAGCACCTTCCCTCACCTTGTTCCGCTCTCCCCTCTCTCAACCCCCCCCCCCACGCAAAAGCACTTTACGGTGCATTTATGACACTTGTAGGCTGGCACAGGGGACTTGTGCTGGTCTACGGGGTTTGGGATTGTGGCATTAATGACTTTGCCAGGGCACTTTTTAAATTGAGGTTTAATACAGAGACGTGCCTGATAGGAGATCTTTGAGTGGGTCTAGGTCTTCTTCATACTTTTTGTTAAACCTCCAAAGAAATAAATGACTTTCTAGCAATTTTCTCATTATTAATTATTCTTGAAATCAAGTTTGTTTTCACCTGATTTTTAATTTGGGATTTTTCAGATGTCATAGTGACTCCTCTTGCCTAAGTGAAAATTGAATTGAAAACTTAAAAGGGATGAAAAGTAAATAGGAGGAGTGTTTTCCTTGGAAGTTTGTTTCCAGCATTTTCTTTTCACAGCATTGTTGCCTGTGAATATTTCCTTTCCTGCAACATATCAATGAGTGCATTGTTGACAGCTCATGGGATACTGTCTCCTGTTATGGTCCTAACAGATGAGGTAAATGGAGGTGTAGAATTGGAGACAAATAGGCCAGGGGCAATAGTTGTAAAAACATCGTAAGAATGAAGTGAGAACGAATTTCTGGAGTAACCGGAGTAACTTTTGTTTTATACATTTAGAAACAAAACCTTGCAACAACACAGAACTATACTGTTAGTTTCTTCTGCCTGGTGTGTGTGTGTTTCTTGAGAAAGTTACATTTTATAAAATAGGTCTTGGCTGCCATCTGCTGTTCTCCTGAGTAGATCCCCCCTTTCAGAACACAGTTCCAAATACTCTATTGATACATATGATCTTCTTCCTTCCATCAGGATGTCACAATGCAGACTTTGGAGCTAATTTCACGTTTTTTTTCTTTCTGAATATCCCACATTGATGAGGGGTTCTGGAGAACCTGAAAGCTTCCTGCTCATGGATTTATAGTTGCTATGTTGATCCTAATAAATGTATTGCCCTGCTTTGGCATGTGTATTTTTTTTTTACGGTGGATCAGCATGGTCTCAGCCTCTATTGATTTTGAAGACAACCATATTGAGCTGCTGCAGAGCAGGGGTAGTAGTGGCTTGGAGATTTCACAGTCCTACTATTGAGGGGGTTTGGGCAAATGCTCCAGGCGCAGCATTGGTGAAACGGGAGGCAGCGGCAACGAGGCGGTTCACATCTCGGAGAGGCGAGCAACAGTTGCATGTCTGCCCTGTCTTGCCCCCATACTGTATCCAAAATGGAGACTGGCGTGGCAGAGCGGCACAGGGGGCAGGGAACCAGCGAAGGGAGTAGTGCTCCCCCTTCTCTGTCCCTGGGCAGCTCAGTGGCTGAGCCCGCAACTGGCTTGGAGTCCTGGTGCCTTCCTCCTTGCCCCAGATCTGCAACCTATGCATGGCCTAAATTGATAAGCTCGGCTAACACGAAGACAAAACCAGGTGAAGAAACCATGCTTGAAAGTTTCCCTCCCAGTTACATGAAAAATTTTCCCCAAACCTATGCAAAAGCATGTGGCTGAGTTCAACCAACAGGCAAGTGAAAAGTTAAAACATAAAAATAGTCTATTAAAACACAAAAGGGAAGATTGAATATTATAAGGAGGAAAGACATTTTTAAAAACCAAGCAGGTGTGGAAAAGAGTTTGGGCTTTGACAGTGCCCAAGTTTAGATCGTAGCAAAAGTCCAAGCAAGGGATTACAGACAAACACAAAAGAAAAAAAATGCATCTTAGTTCACTGATCCCTAAATGCACTTACTCAAGGGTTCAGTTTTCTAGATGTAATTACCCATCTCTTTTCCCCAGCAAAGTGGGTGGAACTGGTTGTGCAGAGATTCACGCTGAGCCAAATCAGCACACACACAAACATTCTGAGGCTTGACCTTAAGTAACCCAAGTTCAGTGAAGCCATAGGTCTGCCTGTTTGGACAGTTTTATGATCAGCTGGGCATCCTTCCCTATCCTCCAGTGGTCTGGTTAGGACTTATTGTTCTTGGTGGACTCAAGTAATGAAGCAATCCACAAATGACCTACAGGCGCGCCCCAGTATCCACTGATTTGGTATCCATGGTTTCAGTTATCCACGGATACTACAGATACTGGGATGCCGATTAAAAAGATAAGGGAACATTAAACAAATCTCTTTTTACCTTGTGGCAGCAAAATCACTGCTGTTCCCGTCTTTAAAAAGACATCCCCAGTATCCACGGTTTCAGGTATCCACGGGGGGTGGGTGGGTGGGGGGGTGGGGGGGTGTAGAGCACCGATCGCCAGTGGATACTGGGGCCTGTATTTGCTTGGCCAAATGGTCTTTCTGCAGTGGTGCTAATTTCAAAATTTATCAAAGCCCAGTCCTACCTAACATTCTGTGTGGCAATGCAGGGGCATTGGCACAGCTTCCACTGTATCCTGCTGGGGAGCTTTTGCTGCTGGAGGTTTCCTTGGGGACATTTGTCCCCTTGCCCTAGGATAAGCCCCAACAGCTGTTATGGGACAACTTGGAACCGTGGCAATAATATTGCTGGCACAAGTCCAGGTTGATCTGTGCTGGCAAATCAGGCCTGGGAAGAGGATCAGGATTTGGTATGCACTACCGATTCCACCCCCACTCAGCCCTGATCCGCCCTCCCCATCCTCATCCCATTCTCCCCAGCCTCTGTCCCTTTCTTCTTGGTCTTTGGAGTAGCCTGCAGCCTCCATCTGAGAGCCACCATGCCACCCAGCATTCAGGACAGTAACACCTTGAAACTCCTTTTCCCTTCCAGCCTCCTGATCAGCTTCAGGCCCCCATTCCCAAATGGCTCTTGTAAGTCCTCAGAACAAGATAAATCTAACTTGCTTGTTGTGATTTCCTTTGGAGGCTTGGAGTATCAGTCAAGAGCATTTGATTGAATTCCAAAACCTTCCCTCCTTTTCCCAAATTTCTCTTAGCCAAGTCCAGCGGTGTCACTAGGGTTTGAATCACGCAATGCAGGGAGCATGTCAGCATGTCACCCCCATAATGGACCTCCTCCTAAACCAGACAATACAAAATCAATGTCAATATGAAACAGTGGCCTTCAGACCAGGGGTTGGGGGAGCTCTAAGTGTTGCAAGAACCTGAGTTCCTGTGTAATGTGGCCCTCCTTTTCACCTCCAGAGCAATTTGTGACTCAGAGAGCTGGCTCAGAGAATGGGTCTGGAGGCAAGTTACACAGGAGCTCAGGCCCCTGCAACACTTAGCATTCCCCCCCCCAATAGGAATGTCACTGATATCAAATGCATAGCCTAAATGCAGTGGCATCACTACAGTTGGTGTCACCCTCATTTATGTATTTAAAAATATAAAAAAAATATTCCGGATCGTAAGGCATATGTGTACCAAGTTTGGTGCACATTGCTCCAGGCATTCCAGAGTTATGCTGGAACACACACACACACACACACACACACACACACACACACACACACACACCCTTTTATATATATATATAGATTTATCAAGTGAACCTGTCTAGTCAAGCAAAGTTACTGATTCTTAATAAAAATTGCTTCCTGGTTATGTAACTCCCTTGCAAAACCCCATTATTCATGCTGCTTATCTTCAACTACCTACGCACCACAGCTTGTAACCGATTAAACCTTTCAGGGTTTCTGATAATGCCAGTGATAACTCATGCAAGCAGACAGTGCTATAGGCTAAACACCAGGACCCTGGCCCTTACATGGCATTGTTTTTCATCCACAGTTGAGTGTTGCCAAAGCCTTATGTCTTAACACATTTCCATTATTACTGAGTCTTTAAAGGAGTAATGACAGATGACTTTGCAAATGTTTCATTTTGTGTTTATAGCATGAACAAACTTACTCCATGCTGGGACAGCGCAGAAAAAAGGGTTGGAAAAGTAAGTCTCAATCAAATCAGTTAAAAACTTTCGTCTGAGCACACATGCCTGGAACCAGGCAGCACTACAGCCTATTTGTTCCTGAGCTGACTTCTGACTTCAAATGGATATCTACAACATTATTAACACCCCAGTCCTAACTTGCGCTGGAGCAGGCAGGCCAATTGGTCCACACTGTATCCAGTGCAAGGCAGGTGCTGGTTGGAGGGCAACTCAGGGTAAGGGAATGTTTTTCCTTACCTCATGTTGCATGCCAGCCATCCCTATGGGGCTACTCAGATCTGCGCTAGTGATTTAGCTGACACAAATCCAGGAGGCCTGTGTAAGGCTGATTGGGCCAGGAAAATACTACTTTCAAAAGCACTTTTTATAAAATATTACTTTTTGTAAATAAATAAATACATACATACATACATAAAAGTATTACTTTTGTACTACTACAAAATACTACGGTATTTTTCCTTTTTGAACAATATACTGGGGGTTAAATGTATCCAATATATATACTTTTGAAGTAGAATCTGAACTGGAAACCTGAGTTAAATGGATGTGTATTCAGAAGTTCCACAGAGTTTCCTGGTACTTATTTCCCACTAAATGCGCATAGGGTTGTCACCGTAATCCAGAACTGACAGCTTGTTTTTTGCAACTTTGTGCTCCAAGTGAGCCAGCTATGACCCCCATGCAGCAGATATTTGTAGCAGTGCAGTGCATGTAATGAGAGATCCAAAGAGTTTTCCATTTTTACATAGGGCATAATAATTTATTATTAATATACAGTATTTATATACCACTCTTCCAAATTGAAATCTGCACAAAGCAACTCACAAGAAACGTAGAAAAATATTAAACTGACACATAATAAAAATAGATAAATCCAGCCAGGATTAGATCTCCCTGACAGCTAAAATAAAAGCATCTCCATGCTGAAATACAATAAAAATCATGTTGAAACAGTAGTGTTTTCTAACAAGCACATACTGTACTGTTTGTTCTGTTAGCACCAACAAAAGGCACCAACCTACTAAAGGCCCAATCTCAAAACCCTTAAGCTGGTGGTATGTGCATTAAAAAAAAGGTTAAGGTTTCCCCACAACCGAATGGTCTAGTCATGACTGACTGTAGGGGGTGGTGCTCATCTCCGTTTCTAAGCCAAAGAGCCGGCATGTGCCCAAGGACAAGCTTCCGTGGTCATGTGGCCAGCATGACTATACGCTGTAGCGCACAGAATGCCGTTACCTTCCCACCGAAGTGGTCCCTGTTTATCGACTTGCATTTTTACGTGCTTTCAAACTGCTAGAGTGGCAGGAGCTGGGACAAGTGACGGGAGCTCACTGCGTTGCATGGTCTCAAACTGCCAACCTTCCAGTCAACATGTTCAGCTCAGCGGTTTAACCCACAGTGCCACCACATCCCATACTGTGCATACTGCCCGCTAAATGTGTTGCAAATGTGCTGGAAAACACTTCATGACAATGCGTGAGCAAGTCCTACCTGCACTGGCCAGGCACTAGTCAGCGCCTGGCCTCAGTGCCAAGTGAGAGGCCAGCTGGCCAGCTGGTGAATGGTAAGCCTCTTTGGGATGTGGGGAGACGGGGAGGGGGTGGAACTGGGCGGGGGAGAAGAGGATCAGGCCCGTGAGGGGGACGGGGACAGTAGCAGTTTCTGCCACCACATCCTATTCAAAAACAGCCGCAGATCTGAAGAGACCCATTGCTACTGTTGCAGTCTCCCCAGGGGAAGGGAGCAAATGCTTTCTTCTCCCTCCCAGGAGATCCGGATGCAGTGGTCACCATTTTTGCACCCCTGCTTCTCTGATGCTGGAGCCCTTAGGATTGGGCTGTGGGTCAAAATACAGATAGGCAGGAAACTGAATTTTCTTTCAAAATCCTCCAAGTTATAGCCAAATTACAAATACAAATTATTTTAAATAAATAAACTTTTCCCAGTCAAGAAATTTGAACAAGAAAAGGTACGTGCTTGTGCTGGTGCTTAATTTTGATATTAGGTAAGAAAACAAGTGACACCTTGTAGTTACATTGTATCCCTGGCAAAAATGGTACAATTAAACATTTTTTCATATATTTGCAAAATGAATTATGTAATTCTAGGCATGTCAAACTAGAAATGTCCCAGTACAGACGCATTTTACTTAGTTCAAATTACAGTTGGATTGCAGGAGCAGCCTAAAATGGCTTACCTTTGGTAAACCACTGTATCTGACTCATTCTTAGGAAAACAAAAAAAGAGCAGTCATTGAGTGGACAACATAGTCAGTCCCTTTGTTGCAAAGTAGTTTCACTGACTGCAAATACTGTAGAAGTAGTTTGAGGCATGCAATTTAATTTAATAATTATTCAACTTATGGCTGTGTCCCAAAAATCCACTGAAGCAGTTAGTTCTTTGAGTCCAATCTGAGAACGCTACATTTTGTGTTTTAAGGTTTGCTGACTCCAGAGATTTTAATTTAATCCATTTTTAACATAACAAAATCAATATAAAATAAAGAAAATAGAAAAGAAATATATTGTGGCCTAAAAGTTCACTGAAGAGATACTGGCTGTTAAAGGGGAAAAAACGTTTAAATTTGTTCTTTTGTTATGACTCATTAAGGGTGCAGTCCTAACCTGGAGTTAGGCCAGCAAAGTTTGACTGGCAGGGCCACCGTAAAGCGCATTTGGACCACGCTTGAAATCAGGGACGATGGCGCATATCTGTGTGCTTGCCTCTCTGTCTTGGAGAGTGCTCCAAACATACATTACAGTGTCCCTTGTGCTAGTCAAACTTTGCTGGCCTAACTCCAGGTTAGGATTGCATCTTAAGTGTGGTTCCCATGAATATTGTAGAAACGTTTTTGACCTTCATCCAATGAACAAGGGGGGAAAGTAAAGTTTATACAGCGAAGGAACTGTCTCAACAGCACATGCCTTTCCAACTTATTCACAGATGGTATGATGTCAGAGCTTCCCTTCTATCCTTTAAGCCAGAGATTCCCAAACTTTTTCAAATGGCACCATTGGCCCATTAGGGCTACAATCCAACATATTGTATAGGTGGCAAGGTTTTTTGGCTGGTTTCCACACCATTCCAGGAAGCCGCAGCTCAGTTTGGGAACTCTTACTTTAAATCAGTAATCTTAGGAGGGGAAGAACGGTCTGGGAAACACCTTGCACAAGTTCTGGACTGCCCAGCGTGTTCTGATAAGATCCTGCATGCGTTGTGGAAAGCAGCGTGGAAATGGGCATGAAAGCACTTCCCATTGCAGTGCTTTGAAGTAACAACTCATTCCATTCTTTGGTTCACTGGAGTAACCTGCTCCCTTGCTGGCTTTTGAAATAAAACACTGGGCTTTTAAAAAACAAACAAAATTGGTTTCCATGTTACTATCCTCAAGGAAGGAGGGTGACACACACTGGCTCTGTAGGGCAAGCGTGACCATTCTTATAAATATATGAGCATAATTGAATCTTTCACGTTTCTTCTGAAATCGCAAATTTTGTGGCTTTGCAAATAGCTCTGTGAACTTTTTTTTATTTTATATTCAAATATAATGTATTCCCAACATAAGTAGGAAAAGATGTGCAGATAAAGGAATGAGACAGACAATTGAGACGTTGAAAGCTGACCCTAGGTGCATGCATTCACACTGTCTCCTGTATAAGAATTCCAACAGTACCAATTCTGGACATTTCCCCTTTTAAATCCATGTAGAATTTAAAACAGAACTTCAGTCTCTGTTCTATATTCAGAGGGCATGATTTGCCAGCCAGAAAAGAATTCTAAGAACATATAAGAACATAAGAAGAGCCCTGCTGGATCAGGCCAAAAGCTCATCTAGTTCAGCTTCCTGTATCTCACAGCAGCCCACCCAATTTTAATCCCAATTTTAGAAAGGAGTAGGAGTAGGGAGGGACAAAACAGAAGAGAGAGTACAGAATTCATCTGAAGGATGAAAGGTGAACAGATCTTTAAAAGGCTTTAGAGACCTTTAGAGACCAGAACTGGGGCAAAGGTTATACGATTGCACAAGGGTCCAACAAAAGTTTCCTGGAGCAAGCTTTGACTTCACAGTTTGCCATCAACTGGGGAAGCACCCCCCCCCTTTTAAAATGCCGCGCAACACAAGATATTCAACAGGTATAGCCTTCCCCACTATCTCTCTGATGGGGGTTATGCCTGTTCAATTTTTCTTGGACATGGCGTTTAAAAGCCAAAGAGCTCGCCTCCAACATTTCTAACCCTATGCAGTTTATTTCAGGCTATTTTTTATTTAAAGGTATAATTATGTGCAATTACGTACAATTAATTATGCACGCTGATGCAAAGAAAAAGCGCTTCTTTGTTTCCACGCAGGCAGGCAATTCTCCGACTGCAACTAGGAACCGGAAAACTTCGGCTAGAACGATAGGAAGACTGGGACAGGAAAGAGGCCGTTCTCCGGTTCTCCCGCCCAAACCCAAGATGGCGGCGACGGTAACTCTTTCCCTTACTGTCATCGGCGACGCGGGGGTTGGTGGGGAGCGTGAGTAGGAAAGAAGGCGTGGAGGTTTTGAAGGCGCTCGTGGGTGGTCGTTGAACAGGGAAGGAGGAGCGAGCGCCTCCCAACAGCGAGCCAGAATAGCCTGGTGAAGTTATGAGCCATGGAGATGGCGCGGACGGCGGCGGCTTGAGGAAGCTTCCGAGTGCACAGGCGTTCCGTTTGCCCGGCCGCCATGGCTACGCAGTAGAGTTCTCGCCTTACCTGCCCGGGCGCTTGGCCTGCGCCGCTTCGCAGTACTACGGAATCGCAGGTGAAGCGGCAGCAGTTGGCGCATGCGCAGCGTGTCGGCAGAGTTTAAGCTCCTGCTCTTTTCCCCCTGAAGAAGGGATGCAAATTGCTGAGCAAAAATAAAAATAAACGCAGCCCTTTACGCATCTTTGCGTAAATCCCACTGATTCAACGGGGCCTGCCAAAGTCAGCGTGGATAGGATTGTAGCTACAATCCCCGGCTATTTGACGACTCGGAAGTAAATCCCACTGATTTCAGTGGGCTTTACTTTCAAATATAGGGTTGCAATCCTGTGCGCATTTGGGACTTGGCAACTTCGAACTAAGTGGCTAAATAAACATATTTACGCTTGCTAGATGCTTCTACTGGAAACTATTCTACTTACTAGAGAAGTATGCAAAATGCATATGAATTATGCATTAGCATTTCCTTCTTTAGTAAGATTCTGAGTGGAGCAAAACCCCGTTCTAATATACGTTACTGTATGCTTAGTGTGGTCTCTTCTACCATGCATGACCATAATTACATGGATGTCTCTCCTGGTAATTTGGTCTAGGATGCTGTTTTGAGAGTTAGTTGCTCAGTACTTTGTGCTGTATATCCATCCTAGACGTTAATACATTGAAAGAAGAAATTGTTCACTGCAGAATCTCACCTTAATGAAGTTATTATTTTAAAAAAGCATTTTCTTTTGCTTTTTTGGGACTTACAGATGCCAAAATAACTTTGTTCCCAGTGACTCTGCATAGGATTGCAGTCATAACAGCAGTCTTGTGACTATTTTAATTAGAAGTGGAGCCACCATGTTCAGTGGGGGTTTTTTCCAGCTGTGCTTGGGATTGAACCCTAATGTCATTGTCTGGTCCCACTCTTAACCAGGGAATTCAGGTTAGCACTATTTATACTTCCTCATATTTGACTCTGAGATCACTAGAAAACAAAGCTGACGTGCAAACTAGGATTGGATGTAGTACACCTCCACCATCAGAAGAGCATTCTGCAAGCATTGTGCCCACACAAGAATCTTTCCCACTTACGGAAGACTCCTTTGTGTGAGCAAAATTCTTCTGCTTGCAGAAGACACTTCTGATCTCAGAGCTGCGCACACAGCGCTAGCTTAGGTTACAACAACTCTCTGTACTTAATGCTTGTGAAGCTGCTCAAACTGTGTCACTTCATCTTTCACTGAATGTGATGAGTACATTGTGAGTTCTGAACATAAATATGTTGGTTTTGACAATAAAAATTAATGTACAAGTTCTCCTCAAGCCCTATTCAGATAAGTGGAGCTGCATGAGAGCATGATTGTACTCTTGCACTGATGCAATTAATCTCAGTGGGATTTATGATAGAGAACCTCCACATAGATTATGCACAAATGTGATGGTCTCTGTGTATTATGTAGCATGATCCAAAACATGTGTTCGGAAATAAATTTTTAGGTGTCCTTGCTCTCAAGTATGTGTATATAGGAGTTCAGCTTTAGACTAGTGGTTTCCAAAATTTGAAATATATTAGTTTTTTACATTGTAGTGTTCCCAATTTATACTTCCAGCAATCAGACTTTTAATTTATCACAGTATTTGAGAATCAGACTCGTCTTTCAGACTTGATCTTCATAGTAAAACATAGCCTCAAAATAGTGCTGGTTGGGCTTCAAATCCACATTGAAAGAGCATATAGAAAAGTGTTATTGATGTTCAGTCCTCACTTCTGGAATCTTGTTAATCTGGAGATTCACCAAAGTCTTGCTCTGGGCAATCTGTATGTAGGTAGAGGTCCCAAAGTGCATCTATCCTCTGGATAATTCAAGTATTTGGTTCAGTTTAACTATGCTAGTATCTCATAACTTCTTCACTGGCTTGTTTTAAGGCTTTATTCTCTTTCCTTTCAGGTTGTGGAACTCTAATAGTGCTGGAACAAAACGAAGCTGGGCTTCATCTCTTTAGGAGGTAGTAGGACTCTATTAACAAAACAAATTGTTATTGTATAACCTTTATTTTGAAATGAGCTGTTCTGGCATTATATAGTTTCTATAACAGTGACATAACCATATTAATAGCTCAATCCTATTGGGCCTCAGTGCCAGCACTGCAGCCCAGTACTGGTGCTGGGTGTCTTAAGGCACCCAAAAAGTATGCTGCACTGGCAGGGGGGGGGCCTCTGCTGCCCTGTTGGCACTGCAGAGGAAGCCCTGGCCACCAGCAGCGAGATGAGCACCGGGCAGTTTGGGGGAGGGTGATGTAAGGGCATGGGGGAGGCATTCCTGGGCCTTAGTGAGGCCGGTACAAATGTACCACCCACACCTTTGTTGCAAAAGGTGCTGTATAGCACCTTCAGCGCTGGTGGTAAGCCATTACTGCTGGCGCTGGGCAAACACCAAGCCAACACTGGCCTCCTACCGCCCGGAGGTGGCAACGCAAGCCAGCGAGTATTCAGTGCACCAGTTGCTGGCATTGCAAGCTTTTCAGTGGGGTAGGAGGACATTCTTGGGTGGAGAGGGGTGGGGGTAGGACTGGCGCCGACTCTTGCTGCTGGATCCTATCCTCTGTGTTGGGCCACATGGCCTGACATAGAGGCCTTCACCTCTGTGCAGGCAAAACCTGCCCACCTGCACCCTTACTTGCGAGGGAAGGGCATGAATTGTCAGGCAGCTCAGGATTGGGCTGCCCAATTGAAAACTGATAGCTTTGTTAGATGAATTTATATTGTATTAATTCCTATGCAGTCATTATTTCCCGTTAATGAACATGTGTGTTTTTCTTTAGTTTTGACTGGAATGATGGCCTGTTTGATGTGACGTGGAGTGAGAACAATGAACATGTCTTGGTCACTTCTAGTGGGGATGGATCTTTACAGATCTGGGACACGGCAAAACCCACAGGTCCATTGCAAGTCTATAAAGAGCACACTCAGGAGGTAAAACGAATATATTTATTATGATCATGTTTCTTATTAGGAGACACTCCTAAAAAACGGACACTGAAACCTACTGTTTTGAATTCCTAAATTCCATTACAAGGGTAGTTATTGATTTTATCAGGCATACCATTCTGTTTTCATGCTCCTGTCCGCTTGGCAGGACAGAACAGGATCTAGCCTGTTCTCCCTCCACCCATTTCTCCCCTTCCCTGCCATCCTCTTGCCCTTAGAAGCTTTTCCACTGCCCAGCACTAAGGAAGAATGAATACCACCTTTTTTTTTATCATTTCATCATTCAAAATGTCATACCAACAAAAAGTTGTCATACTCTGTAAAGTCTATAAACTGCATTAAATTTCTGGGTACAGCAATCATTAGACCATGGTGCTCCTGTATTATGCAATTCTCTGCTGTGTAAAATGAATTATTGCATATTGGCTCTCATAAAGATGGCCAACTTCTTTTTCTGCAGACTGCAGCAATATGGCTTTTGCAGAAGATAACTGACTTGTAATGTTCTGCTGGACTCTGAGTGCCTGAAAAATATTTCTGTCAAGAATTATAATTTCACTGGAGCTACTATCTGTCAAGATAGTATTGATCATATAATTTACTTATCTTGTGAAAAAGAATAAACTAACTGCTAACTGTCTGAGGTTAGGAAGAAATTTGCTGCTTTGGGAAGGCTCATTTTAAAATGAATCCCATGTGGCAGATTGTCTGTCCTTTCTTTTGAAGTATCTGAATTTGTTGAGTTTTATTAATACCGTCATTTCATTAAAAAGAAAAGGTAATTATTTTTTTAAATAAATACATGGAGGCACCTTTACTAGTCCAGTGCTAGTTCTTCTTGTGCAGTGACAATGAACTGTACTGTCACAGCCTCAGTGTAAATGTATATTTCATTCACTTGCTTGAATCACTGCTACTTTCTCTGTTGGGCCAACAATAGCCATTAGAATGTGCTCTGAAGAAGCTCCTAATTGTCACAGATGTGCTATGCAAGGTGTTTTTGAGGCACAGAGGAAATGGACTTGTTGGCATTACCTTAAGTTGAATTCCACATGGTACAAGTGCAGTGTTTTACCAGCAATTGAATAGCCCTTTAGCTATGACACTGTAACTAAACCAGTAGCACTGGATCAAGCTACTGTGTAACTACTTCTTAATGCAAAAATTAGCTCTAATGGACTGGGCTGTTAGAATAGATCAATGAAAAAATGTCCAACTGTCTCCACACTATGAGGAAAAAATAACGTATGTCACCATGGAGGGTAGGAATAGCACAATTCCACAAGCTCTTTAGAATGCCTAGAGTTCTCTCAAGCTCTTCTTCTTGTCCAGTGTAAGTACCAGTGTGTGGTACTTCTGTGCAAGGGAGAGCTACTTCCTAGCAGCAGTGCAAAAGCATGGTGGCTTCTGGAGCCCCATCATGTAGGATAGTCATGGTTCCACTACTTCCTTGAGGGAGGGTGCTGAGATGTTTGAGGATGAGGTGCCTCGCTGCCTGATTTTAAACTGAACTGTCCCCAGTGGCATCACTAGGGTTAGTGTAACCCCCATTAACTTTATTTATTTTAGTATGTAACAGTACAAGTCACCCAACTAATCATTAACCCAGAAAGAGCCAGTAGCCGACTTGATGACACTTGCACAAGCGAATAAGAGTTCTAATGTGAGCTCTGCTACATGGAAATGATAGCTGACTCAGAGCGCAATCCTAAACTGGAGTTAGGATGGCATAAACTAAGCCAGCAGTGTTTGGCCAGCACAAGGGCTACCATTAAGCATTTTTGGACTACTCTAGGAGTCAGGGAGGATGGCTCACGTCTGTGGGCTGGCTTCTCTGACTCTGAGAGTGGTCCAAACATATTTGATGGTGTCCCTTGTGCTGGCCAAACTTTGCTGGTTTAGTTTATGCCAGCTTAACACCAGTTTAGGATTGCACCCTCATACTAATACTGCTTTCCTGCTGTGTCATAAGAACACCTCATTGGCTCTCAGAACAGTCAGTGTCATTGGTCAGGTTTGATTTAAAGAAATCCACTTCGTTTCATAAGGCAGTAATGTTTTCCTTTTCTGATTATTTGGCTGTAACTTTTGTTAAAATACAGATATTTCAATGCATGTTTTTCCATTGCATTAAATTCCACATCAAATTATACTGTATGTAAAAATATGGCATTATTCAAAAATACCAAGGTTTTCACAATTTTCACAAGGGTTTCTTCCCGAGGGTGTCACCTGGTGCAATCTGCAGCCCCTGTGCCCCCCTAGCAATGCCACTGACTGTGCCATTAGACTGAGTAAAGTAATGGAAACAAAGGAAAGAGGTGTTGTTAGTAAAGATTGTTGCAGAAATCTTGTGGAAGAAAACAAAAAGGCTGCTGTTGGGAGACAGAGATCAGAATTGGACTATGCAATTATATTGGTTGTGTAATCAGAATTGTACTATACAATTATATCAATTGTGTTCCCGTTTAACTATAACGACTTCCTCAAAGTCTCCTGGAAATTGTAGCTTGGTAAGGGTGCTAAGGATTTTTTGCTAGAGAATTCTAGCCCCTCCTTACTGTACAAATGTTTTCTGGAGGTAGGTTTCTTGCATTACTTTCAAGTCTTTAATGTAGATAAGGCAAGAATCAGACCCTGATTAGATCTGTAAAAACTTTTGACTTGGTTTAATACCCCTCCATAATTTGAGGTTGCCACTGTTCTCTCTTTTCCTTCATATCATCTCCCACGTTCTCTGGCACACACAGCAGGTGGTGTGTGTGTCATATTAGAGTAAGCTTTTTTTGAGCAGGCAGAAGCAGCACAAGCTCAGCGTGATAAGAAACACTTGGAATAGAGAGCCTGCTGCCAAACTCAGCATGATATGAAAAACATCCTTCCTCCCCCCTTCGATTAAAATAGCAAGTTAACATTATACAAAAGGAATACTTTATCTTTGGACAAGTACTGTGTCTATATACACAATTCAGGACAATAGGGACTTGTCTTCCTCCAGTCTCCAGAGTTGGGAGAGACATCCTCTTGTTGGGATTTGTGGGAGTTTGTCTTTTAGTATGTAAGATAATGTATGCCTTTTAAATCATAGGGTTGGAATTGATTATTTATTTAAATCCAGACCATTATTTGCCTTGAAAACACATTTCCCCATCCATTATTAGGTTGGCTGCAGTAAATTGTGTGCTATGAAATATGGAAAAGTATTATATCTTCATCTCAACATTCTGTACTAAAGATGCCAGATCTGAATTTCATTGTCTAAGTAAACACTGGCAAATAGTACTTTGAAGAATGTCGTAATAGTTAATCCATTTCTGATAACCGCTGTTATTGATGTTCATAATATTTCGGAAATAATAATGTAGGGATGAGAGTTTTCTGCTTTGAGGATAAGTCCTAATCCTTTCAATATCAATAGCATCAATACTTATACTATGAATACTGTACACATCGTTATTATAAAAGAAAATGTTAATTTTAATCCTGGGCCAGCTGATCGTGATGCTTAATGATTCCTTTGAACTAAAGTAGTTTCAGCTGTGATAAAGTTCTCCCAGCAATGTTATGTGAAAGAGAAATAAACCACAAATATTGTGTTTGCTTAGGAGCTTCTTTTACACTGCCCTTGTATTTGATCTCATATTGTTGTGCATAAAAACATTGGATCAGAATCAGGGTTTGTAAATAGCTACTTGTGAGGAAGGCTTGTCTGCAGGTGACCAGCAAGGAATCTTTAAAGAAGTTGATCCCATTTTTTAAGTCATGGGCAGGCCACTCCTACTGGACTGCTCCACTGGCAGAACACTTCTGCCAGTGCTGACAGCCTTACAGCAGTTGTAAACAGCACTCAGACAGCGCACAGAGACATGTGCTGCTGGAGTGCTGTTGAATCCCCCTGGATCTATGGACAGAGGCGTTTCTAGGGTGTAGTGGGGGGCCTGAGCAATGGGTGCCAGCAGTGGAGAGGCGCCACAGCGCGGAAACACCCGTGCGCTTTTTGGCCTGCCCACCCTCTGTTTTGCTCCGAAATGGAGCTCTTTTGGGCACAGGGAGGCGCGGCTGGGCACGGTGATGTCGCTCCTGGGCGCACTTGAAGCTTTGTTCGTCTCTGCCTATGAAGGCAGATAAGTTGGTAGGGGAGGGTGGAATGGGTCAGGGGAGGGTGAATCTAGTTCAGGAAAGAAGCGGGTTCGACAGCAGTGGTGGCCGCCCCAATCCTACCCCAGCAATTTCACTAGTACATGCCCAAGGGAACCTCCCACCCTTCAGAGGCTTATCCAGGTGAGTCCTTTGTGACTTCCCCTCCCTGCAGGATGCATCAGTAGCCTTTTTGGTGCTGCTGCATTGGTGGGTGGGTGTGGAATGGTTAGGATTGGAGTTTATGTATGTGTATGTGGTCTGTGCTCCTATCTTCCCATGTAGACAGATAGGTTAGTAAAATATTTTGCAAGCCATTACTTTCCTGGACTTATATGCAATCTGAAAGCTTTTGATCAGCTGAAACAGATGAACATGGCTCTGTTACAGCCACTTTGAGTGTGGTGGCTCCAAGCTTACAACAAACCTGTGAAGCACATGTGGCCAGTCCTGTCAGGATTAGCATTTGGCAGACACTTCATTGGAGTGCTTAATGAGTATGCATAAACTGGCTGCCGTATGCCCCAGGCTCCTCTATATTATTCCTCTGAGGTGTACAATCAACCACTGCAGATTGGATACAGAGGCAGATCTAAGGGAGGGCAAAGCTCTAAGTTTTGAAAGAAGCCTTACCTTGCAGTGGAAATCACTCCTCTCCTGCACCGTTTTAGCCAATCCTCACAGGGAAAAGCAACATCTTGGCGTTGCTTACTGGCTACAGCAGCAAAGGAGAGGAGGGATTTACATGACAGGGTAAGGCTTCTTGCAACACTTAGAGCTTTGCCCTCCCTGTAGAGCCGCCTCTGATTGGATACAATGGCACATGTCCTGCTGAACTAGTTTTTTCCAGCTTTGTTAACTAGCAAAATGTATCTGATTATATAAAAATGCATATTCCGCCTTTCTTCTTTTTACAGAGACGCTCAAGGGGATTGCAAACAATTTGAGAACATCAATAAAATCAACATATATGAACCAGGCGATTAGTGGTAGAAATGAAAAGAACCTAGTTATGCCATTTACTGTAAATATGACCTGTATAGTTTTCAGGGACACACTATATTTTTAAGAACACCACATCAAAGGGCTTATCTTATTGGAATCTGAACTAGAATAATTAAAGGCCTCTTTGGATGTTATATTCCTCTTATGCAAGCATGTGTACCATTCAAACGGTTTTAATTAATTGTAGTTCTGATTCCAAAGTTGTAAGTCTTTTTGATGTGGTGTTTGGCAAAAATTATTCCGATTGGGAGGAGCCTTCAGGCTTGCAAACTTTCTTTCCTGCCATTTCCTGTACTACATACGTAGATGGTATCATCTAAGTTGGGTTGTCTAATGTTGGGTGTTTGAAAGGCATTTGAATGAATGTTTGGCTGGCTTCTTTTAATGAATGGTTTTTAATGTTGGTGATAATGGGTTCTGTGTTTTTTTTAATGATGTTTTTAATGTTTGTTTTTAGATATTGTTTTTCCACTTTGTAAGCAGCCATAAATCTCCTATTGGAGAAAAGGGCAGGGTAGAAATCTTCTAAATAAATAAAGGGTCTGTGAATTTCTAATTGAAATTGCGTAAGAGGGTTACTCCTGCTAACTGGCAAGAGGCACTTTTCAAAGTGGTGTTCCTCTTATATTTAGCAGGGGGAGAATAATTCTCCATCTTCAGGCCAGCACAGTGTCTTTTTTAATGGCTGTTGCTGGTGTATTTTCTTATTTTTTTTTAGATTGTGAGCCCTTTGGAGACAGGGAGCCATTTAACTTTATTTTTGCCTGTAAACCGCTTTGTGAACTTTGTGTTGAAAAGCGGTATATAAATACTCTTTGTTTGATTATCATGCCCAAATACCTAGGGAGCTCCAGTTCAGGTATTGCCTTTTACAGATGGTGAAGTAGGTCTGTCAGTTAATTTACCAGCTCAATTATATGCATTTCTGTTCAAAAGTTAGTCCAGTGGGACTTACTCCCAAGTAAGTGTGAGTAGGATTATAATAACCCAAGGAAAGGAGTTGTGAGGAACTGTGCAACTTTCAGGTTGATGGGGCTGAGTTGCCTGTACGTGGAAGACACAGTTCCTTGGAAGACACAAGTTCTGGAGATGGCTGCAGTGGGCAACAGAGACTGCTCTCATCAGCTGGAACTTGTGAAACATTGTAAAGAAGACTTGAAAATAGGTTGTCTGTCATAATCAGCCTACCAAATTAAGAAGCCTTTGGTCCAAGATTGCAGTAATATACCTATAAATATTATAAAAAATATTAAAATGTAGCCTACTTCAGTTTGGCAAACCACACAGTTAAAAGATCCGTAATGTCATGTAAACTCACTAACTCTCTATTAATATGTCTGTTGATCTCAAATTTCTTAATTCCTGGTATTAAATGACAAGATTGGTGGGGGTCATGGCTTCTTTTAGCTGTATGTTCTTTTAGAGAAGTATGTTTTTATTCAAGTGACAAATATGAACATTTCTTGTAGGGGACACACACACACACACACACACACACACACACACACACACACACACA
>JAJKFI010000050.1:4956576-4997012 GCA_029204185.1 Lerista edwardsae
ACACACACACACACACACACACACACACACACACACACACACACACAGGGCGCAATCCTACTCAGCGCCGGAATGGCGAGGCCGGCCAGCCAGCTCCATATCTCACACTGGGTTGAGGAAGCTGGAGCCTCCCCGCGGCAAGGGCCTGTTCATGCCCTTACCGTAGGGGTAGGTTCCAGCCTCCCCTATGTGCTCCTCATTTCTGCGCCTGCTAAACAGCAAGTGCAGAGTTGAGGAGACCGCGCAGCCTGATTCAGGATGAGGCCTTATGGCCAAATCCAAGGCCCACCTCCCTCCTGGGCCAGCCCGCCTGCCAGCCTGCCCCCATCCCACCCATGCCCCTCCCAGAATCACCCTCCCCCCCCACTCCTTCCCCCATCCAAAAATGGTGCCTCCCTTGAGCTGGCTGGCTTCAGTCGATGCGAGGGAGGTGCAGTGTGTGCACAACGGGCCTGCAGTGCTGGTCCCGTTGCTTTAGCGCCAACGCAGGGGTGCTGCTCGGTGCCCCTGTGTCGGCGCTAATGCAGTCACGCCGACGCTATGAGGTAGCGTCAGCACATCAGGTAGCCCGGGATTGCGCTAACAGTATGTATGACAGCTCTCGGTGTGTATTGATTGTTTTTTCTAGCAACTTGTTTGAGGAGAAAAAAAACGGAGGATCTCTGTATTTATTATCCTAGAAATAAATGGAAATGGAAAAAGGTGATTAAACATCTAAGAATCTGCAGTTGTGCAAATTATATCCATGAGCACTGATGTAAAGGGAAGTAAATTGTAGTACAAAGAAAAAAATGACCCTGCTTAGTTGCCATTTGAGTTAATGTGTATTCAGCACTAAATAAATTTACCATTTGGAAAGTGCAAAGCACTGGGCAGAGCTGTTGATATTGTATGCAATGCTATCTATTCCTGCAGGTGCTTACCCAGTCAGTCCTTTTTGGAATGGGAGAGCACATTAAAAACCAAGAGTTTCTGAAGTCCTATAACCTCTTATACTCTGTCAAGATGTCAGTACCAGTTTCTGAATGGATAGCATGGGCTAGCTAGGAGATCAAGTGGCCTGGGCAGCTCTGACTCAGGGGCCTGATAAATATCTGGCTGACAACAAAAGACCAGTCATGTGGAAAATGTGATTAAAGGAATGACATAAATAACAAAACTGCCCAGTGGCTAAAAGGGGTTAATGAGTCATTGTGCCATTTGCCCAGGTCTCTCTCTACCTGGAGAACAAAATGACTGCCACATAAAAAGGCCCAAATGTACCCCGTGTTCATGACCAGTCACACATAAATCAGCACTGTTAAATGATCCTCAACTATTCACTCTGAAGAGCTAAAGGTTGTGATGAGTTCTTTCAGTTCACTGTGAAAGCATCTTTATGGAGTCAAATAATGTATACTGCTCCTTAAATTTGCCAACAACAAGCTTCTTCCAAATCAGATGCTTACTTATAAGAAGCTCTCTGGCCTACATGTGGAAACTGAGAGCTGCTTCTGCAGTTGGCAAAGTTCTGTGAAGCTTGGCATAGCAGAGCCAGCAATTACCTTAACTGCTAGGACTTCAGTTTTAATGCTGCAGTCATTTAGAGCTTTAATGTGGCCATTACATTTATTTATGAGAATAAATACCAATTGGTTGTATTCCAGATTTCTGAAGCATCAGGGAGTGAAAAAGTCTTCTTTCTTCATAATAGAGTTTAGTTACAGTGCTATTTTTTCATTCATGATAATTAAACTTGACTTCCTTCGTGTAGTAGGGTGTTTTCTAAAGTTTTTTCCCCATTCCACTGTACATTTTTCTCCCTTTCAAATTTTCACACGGGAGAATCTGGATGAAGAGAAAGAGGTTGTAAGCTATTTAGCTCCTGAATAAATTAAATCCCATTTTCACATTGCATTTTAACATTTTGTGTTTTGAGTTTGACAGCAATGTTAATGACCACAGTGCATTGTGGGAAAATAATGTACACATGAGGAATCTGGAGCTACAGATAATATGAGACGTTGGCTGTCTCAGAGGCAATCCAGAAATTTTAAATGGCTATAAAAACGTCAGCAGGGCTTTCCCTGCATTTCTGCGATAATATTTTTGATGTCCTGCCCACTCGTAAAAGTTTGGGTTGTATTGACTACTCATATTACTTTATAACATGAATGCTGCACTTTAAAAAATGTAGTTCAAGTCTTCAGTGTTAATTAAAATTAGGTAGAAAACAAGTTGGTTTCTGTTATTTATAAGTGGCCTTCTAAGGCCAAGAAGGAACAGGCACTTCAATAAATCCAATGGCCTGGTTCTAAGACTTGCAGTGTCAACAACTAAGTGTTTTGGTTGGGGCATGCTGACTCTCCTGCCAGTACATCACAAAACATGGCATCAGGCCAGCATTGCAGGCATGTTAGCCCTGCGTTGCAGGCAGATGCAGAGTATCCATTTAGGCTTCACTGTCAGGCAATTAAGATTTCTATGTAAGCCAGCATGTAGTCTCTTGGATATGAGCATGACTGAAAATGTGTGTGTTTTCTTTAATCCAAATGCTTCACAAATGAGTGCAATATTTCTATAGCCTCCATTTATGGATCTGTAGCCAGCCCCAGAGGCCATCTGAATTATTATATGGCCATATGCACCCACACACTTCCAACACATACAGACGGGGAAACCTAAGGGATAGCTAGTGCATATATTGCGCTGTCAGTTTTACTTTGTGGAGAAGGACTTTACAAAAAAGAGCCTGCAAAACAATAGGCATGCAATGACTATTACAAATTGGAAACTTCCTTATTAAAGCAGTTAAGATTTTATTCTGTGTTAAAACGTGTGGACAGTAAAATAGGATAGTCCCTGCCCAGAAGCCTTATATTCCAAACAGCAGGTGAATCCAGCATTCCCCGTCATGCACAGCACTTACTGTTCCATGCTATTGCCTGTTATCTTGCCAGCTAGTCGTCTCAGGAAGTTGTACTGAGCAGTTACTTCCACTACCTGTTGCCCCAGCAGGCTCTGCACCTGGTTTTCTGGGCAGAACCAGCTGGCTGGAGCTACTTCCTGAGCTCATCTACTAGCAAGATAACAGGCAGCAGCACAGAAAAGTAAGTGCTGTGCACAATGGGGAAGGCTTTTTCAGGCACAGCGGTCCTGTGATTTGGAGATGGTTGTAATCTAAATTATATGGGTTGGACTGATAAATTAGCAGCAAAGATTAGGATTAAACTGGAAAAATTTATATAAGAAGTGGCAGACCTGTTAGGAAAAGGGAGGCTCAGGACTGGTTTTGCAGATGGGTTCAGAAAGAAGGAAAGACTGGCAGATGGAAAGGGGAAGCTATTTTAAGCTCAACAGAATACTCGGAGGCATACACTGAAAAATGGAAAGGGGGGGTTGCAATGGCAGGTTTATGCAGAGCCAGGAAGTGAGAAGCGCAAGAAGAGTAGGAGAGAGACATAGGGCCCAATCCTATCCACATTTCCAGCAGAGATGCAGCCATGCCAGTGTATTCTGTGATGAGGATGTTTGATCCCTTACCTTAGGGCTGCATTGTGGCTGCATCAGCGCTGGAAAGTTGGATAGGATTGGGCTCTTAGAAAATGGTAGGTGAAGAAAAATTCAAAATAAGTGAGAGACATGTAACGGATAATGGTTATCTGTTTCGGTCTGGCAGTAAAGCCTGTTTGGATTCTCAAAGGAGCACCACATGGGACTCAGATGGGACAACTCACTTATGATCAGAGTACTTCAAATTACTCCATCAACACACACTCATTTGAACACATTGTAGATGAGAAGGAATAGGAGTATTTTTAGATCTCTGCAGCCCAAGGGCATCCAGAGAACAAGTATCCCCAAGCCAAGAGCCATTTTAAAATATATTAAAAGTTTCCCGGCAACGGACAAAACTGGACAAGGCTTAGACCACAAATAGCATGTGCAGGGCCAAACTAGAGCCACGGGGAATACTGGGCTATAGGTTCCCCCACTACCATCCAGAAATTTTAAATCATAATATGAGATTTGATATGTCCCTCTGTGTTTCTTGAAAGAAGACTGGGATGCAAGTTTGAGAAGGACTGTATAAAAATACCTGCTTAAGGATTTCAGCTTGGGTGGCTCGAACAGCCCAATCCCATCTAACTCTCCGTGTAATGATGCAGTGGCATCCACTGTATCGTATGGGGGGCGTTTCAGCATGTTGAGGACTCCTCAGTGGAAGGGAGCATGTGTTCCTTTGCCTTGGGGTAAGCTCCATCTGCTGCTAAGGGGTCAACCTGGACCTATGCTAATGGTATCTCTGGCACAAGTCCCTGTTGATCAGTGAAAGCAGATTGAACCCAGAAAGGGTGTTAGGATTAGGCAGGTGTAGCTGTCACTGACCTAGCTCGATCCTCCCCATTCTGCCTTCCGTCCAATCTCTGTGCAGTAGTACCAGTGGTGGTAGGCATCCACAGATATACAGATGGCACTAAGGATGGTAGGTAGGCAGTGTTCACAAAATAATTATAATATGAGTAGAGGTTATCAAAGCGCATGGAAGCTGAGTGCTGGCTTTTTTAAAAAAACACAGTCAGAATTATTAGGTTCATGTCTTGTCTCCAAGGTATAACTATTTGTATTTTGCATGCTTGAATTGTAACTTTTCCTCTGCATGACATGAATTTCTATATGAAAGACTGAAATAGTGTAATTAACAGGGAAGGTTCTGAAAAAGTGACTCATTAGTGCCTCTGTTCCAGGTGACCAGACTTTAAGAGTCTGGGATGCAAAGTCACCAAGACTCCCAGTGATAATTCCTGCTCATCATGCTGAGATTTTAAGTTGTGATTGGTGCAAGTATGATCAGGTACAGTAATTGTAACAAAAAATATTTCTAAATTCAAGAGAAACTATTTCTTATTGAATGAAGCTATCCCATGACCAGGTAACATGTGTGCAGACAATAATTTAGGACACCTGAATAGGGAAAATGCTTAACTATTTGGCTGAATTGCATCCCTACTTTTTTCCCCCTCTTTCAAATCCGCACACCACCATCAATGTTTGCTTAGCAGTACAAGATTGGCTGTTTAATTTCCACTGTTATTACTCTTTTTACTTTCTTTAGTGATCCATACTCCTGATATAGAATTGAGAGAACCACTATGTCTGGTATAGTTTTACTTTCAGGAGACAAAGACAGTGCTTGTTTTCACTCTTTAATTCCAAATTTGCATAAGTTACAACTTGGTTTCATTGGAACTACTACTATAGAGATACAGTTTCTGTTCCCTTAACATAAAACAGATCAAACACTACCTAGCATCTACTTATCTGTGAGCGTGCCTTGCCACAAGCATCGGCTGGACTACTGTGATGTCTTTTAATGTTTACTATCTTGGTTCTCACCTTTACCTTTTGTATTCACATGTGTATACCCAAGTACAAAAGAGGCACTCGTTCTGTTAATGTGTTGGATACGCACATGTAGAATATGCACATGTAGAATTGCACACATAGAACTAAGGGAAAAGGGGCCTAGAGGCAGATTGAATAAAGGAGGAAAGCAGATTTGGTATATTGATTTGAAAGATCAGCTTAATTTTTTTTGTGGGTCTCTGTTGTTTCCATTTTCTTTTTTCCCAAAAAAAATTATATGACTTGTAACTCCAGACAGATGCTTCTTTTAATCAGTATTCTACGTTTAGCATTTGGAAATTAGTTTATAGTAAATATATTAACAGCTGTGTACATTTTATTAAATTATCAGAACTTGCTGGTAACAGGTGCTGTTGACTGCAGTTTGAAAGGTTGGGATTTGAGGAACATCCGACAACCAGTCTTCAATCTTTTTGGCCATACTTATGCTGTAAGAAGAGTAAAAGTAAGTCTGAATGCTTCTTATCTGACTGCAAATTGCTATGAATTTACTAGCAACACAGGCAGCCTATGCAGTGAAACTGTTGTGCAAAGAAGCCTTTCCCCTGGAACTAAATGTGTAATTTTTTATGTAAATACAGTCCTGTTTTTAGCTTGTATGTAGGCTTTTTTGTTCTTCTAAAAAGAAACAATAACTTCAGATAGTATGCTGGAATGTGGTGTTTATTTCAGATGTTTGTTGGAAGGTATTGCTGCTTGAGTGCTTGAAGAGGAAGAAACTCTTGGAACCCAATCCTATTATCGCCCCCTCTCCTGGTGGCGTAGCCACACCAAAAAATGGGTGCGCTGTATCCAGTGGGGGGCATGTTGGGTGGCTTCAGCAAGGAAAGGAGATTTAAATCCCCTTATACTTGCACAATGGGCATATGTTATGGGCATGGGGCAGCAAAAATGGAGGGTAGGATTTGGCACGTGCCATCGCCGCTAGATCCACCTCCTGCAACCTCCCCACCTAGTTTCCACCCCTTCCTTGCTTCTGTTCTGCCCTCCCTCCTGCCTCCCCTACAGTGGCTTACCTGCTTTTGCAGGTGTCTAGCGCTCCAACGACAGGGTGGAAAGGTTCTGGCCTTCCCACCAGCTTCTGGGCAGCATGCGACTGAGTGCACTTCCATCAAGCGGCTGTTTTAGCAATGGCTGGCATTGGAACGTGTGTTCAACTGCAGACCAAAGCACATCATATTAGGCTATAGCAGTGATTCCTAAACTGGTGGGTCATGACCCACCAGCCAGGGAAGCACTTGTCCCAGTCCCTATAAGGGACGGGGGGAGGAAAAGTCAGCAATGTGATCCCCACGGTCACACTGCTGCTGGGGCAGAAGGGGTTTTTTCCTATTTACCTCTGCCAATGCCAGCCTCCAGGGTGGGTAGAGAGCCCCACAAGTGCCTGCAGAGCTCCCAAAGCCTCCGAAATAGTAAAAAAAAAAAAGCTACTGAAAATCACTTCCGATTTTCAATTGAAACCAGGAAGTGATTTTCTATTTATTTATTTATTTATTTATTTATTTATTTATTTATTTATTTACTGTTTAGGAGGCTTGGGAAGCTCTGCAAGAGGCATCTGAGGGGTCCCTGCACCTTCCCAGAGGCTGGCATTGGCAGAAAAAAAAAACCCTGGGGATCCTGGGGTCCTAGCCCCTCCCCCACACACATTTACAGTGCTCCCAACTCCCTTGTAGGAGTTTGGGAAGCACTGGCTTATCGGATCTGTAAACTTTGTGGTGGAAGGTTCTTGGTTTCTCACCACTGATCTGCTTGGAAATGGTGAATTAACATGATATTGTGTAGGAGCCAGTGATGAGGTCGACAGTTGGCTTCGGGTTCCCATCTTTGCCGCAGTCTTTTGGAAGTGTTCATCCCTACTCTTGTCTCTGCCAAGGGCTATAATAATATATCTGCTCTCTGTTACGAGGGAGATTATGAGAAACTGTTGTGCAGTTGCCAGTTTTCAGGCTTGAGTCCAGTTATCCTAATAATAATAATTAAAGAGACTTAGGAGAAGGACTGCCCTTGGTGCCAGAACTACAGCATATATCTCTCTTAAATGTTTTGTGAAATTGTTTGGGTTGGAGGCATGTTGCTTTTGCTGAAGACTTTGAAACACTTGAACAGTTTTGTTTACTGCAGGTTTCCTTGTACGCTGAGAATTCACGTTCGGTAACTCAAAGAAAAATGTTATAGCTCCCTAATGTGACTGTCATGTAAGGGACTTAAAATTGAATTGAACCCTTTTTATGGCAGAGTTGCTGGGTCCTGCTGTAATGAAATTGACACTGGCAACTTTATGGTGGGCTTCATGTGAAATAATACTGAACTGCGCTTTAGTTTCAGTTCTGTGTTGGATCTATAATATTATATTAGAAAATGACATTTTTAGTAAATCAGTCTCCTATTGTGCTTTTAATATTGTTGCTTTTTTATCTCTTTGCTGCAGTTTTCACCATTTCATGCCACTGTATTGGCTTCCTGTTCTTATGACTTTACTGTGAGGTATGGTAATGAATATTTAAATTTGTATACATATAAATCTGGCTTGCACTTTATGAAGTACTTACAGTGCAGTCCTGGCTGGCACTTAAGCCAGCTCTCAGGAGCCTTGTGCTGGTTTCTTGGTGTCGCAAACATGTTATACAGCATGTTCATGGCTATTTGAGAGGCAGCTAGACCAGTGCATGAGCTGGCCTAGTAGCACTGGATCCTGCCCCGGAGAGGGTAGGTTTGGGCAGGCCAGTACAGGGGTGAGAGAGGGCAGAATGGAGGCAGAGAGGAGGTGTTTTTGGGTGGACCAGGAGGCAGATCGGGCCCCGGAGAGTGGGTGGGACTGGCCACTGCAGCATATCCGAGTAGCCTCATAGGGGTTGCTGATGCACGACATGGGGTAAGGGGACAAAAATCCCTTACTCCGAGTTGTGCTCTAGTCTGTACCTACTTTGTACTAGATATAGCACCGGCATCTCCACCTGCCTATTCCAGTGCAAGTTAGGATTGCCCCTTTAGTGGTTTTTGTAATTAATGTGTAGAAGCAACATGCCCAAGGGGAAGTGTACGTTCTATGGGAGCAATTCTAACCTGGAATTAGGCCAGCAAAGTTTGGCCAGCACAAGGGACACCCTACAGCGCGTTTGGATCACTCTTGAAGTCAGGGAGGATGGTGCATGTCTGTGTGCTGGTCTCCCTGGCTCCGGGAGTGGTCCAAACATACTTTACAGTGTCCTTTGTGCTGCCCAAACTTTGCTGGCCTAACTCCAGGTTAAGCAGGAAGAGGCAGATGTCCTCCATTAGTTATTTGACTGTTATGCTCATAAGACTATATGAGAGAAAGCTGGATCCAACCCTACCTGTCCAGGAAATGGTATTCTACTGCTGTTGAAGAAAGTGGAGCAGATAACTTCACATTGGTTCAATTGTTAGATGTTTGCTTCTCTAGCAGTTTGACATAGTGTTACTGTTGCAGGTTCTTGCTTAATCCTTTTTAATTAGCTTGATTTTTTTATTACTTCCTTTTTTCTGTATTCTGGTTGTATAGATTTGGATCTATACAGAGCATATACCGTATGCGAATAATGGAAATGCAGTAGTGCATGTGCAAAGAGAACCATTGCTTATGAGCAACATGCATCTGTATGGGGGATCGTCTGCCATGAACCTTATTAATCTGGTCAAAGATATTTCTTCAGGGTGCTTCTAGTTGGTTTTTTTGTGACTGATAGGTAGGGGTGTTTGAGAATAGTGTTATTTTTCCACAGATTTCATGATTTGAAAGGCAGAAAGTGGTGTTATGTGTTTTTATTCTAAGTTCACATTTCAAGTTTTCATTTTATTAATTTCAAATGCTTTTAAAGTGTACTATATAAGTGATACAGTATCAGTAGATGTGGCACATTATTTCTAATTGGAAAAGTAATCTATTTTCTGGAAAATCTTAAAACACCAAAATGCGGTGTGTGTTTTTTTTAATTCAGATATTTTCACACCAAAAAGGCTGTGTTTTGGGTTTGTATTTTTAACAAAAAATCCACCGCTACTGATAGGCACACTGAATCAGTGCACCTGGTACTCATAATTCACATAGGGACTGTGCTAGTGCTCGTGCCAAGTTCTGCTAGATCAACATGGTTAATGTGGAAGCTGATACAAAGCCAGTCGCAGAATGAAGCACGGATTCTTGGTATGGAGTAGTTATCTCCTTTTTTCTCCAACCTCTCTCCTCTCAGTTTGGTGCTACTCTTCCATTTGGAAAAGCTAGCTTTCACAGATTGGGTTGAACGAGTATTGCTCTTCTGTACATTACTCCTCTGTATAAAACAAAATCTCCATAAAGGAAGCGCTGTGTTGGGAGCAGGGTTCTGCCCTAGCCGCCTCCTTGCCCTGCTGGGTTTCTGTGCATAAGGGTGTGAGTGTGTGCGTGAAGGACCATTCTGTGAGGTAAGCCCTTGCCTGTACTCTAAAGTGCTACCACCCTGGCTCACATTTACTAGCTCATCTGCTATTTGTAAGAACTAGGCCCAGGAGGATGTACTGTATGCCTTTGTTGTACTAGTAGACAGTTGTTCTAAATTGGGCACTCAAGGGCTTGTTTTTAGGATTAGACTTGCACATTTGCATTTTCAAGTGCTAGCTAAAAATTTGTGACGCTTTGCTGTTTAAAGAGTAATTCAGTAGGATTTTTTTTTTTTATTGGCCATCTGCCATGACAGATGCTCTTATTAAAATAGCTGTTGCGCTAACCAGTATCTTGGACAATGTGATGGCTTTTTTCATAAGTGGAATATACCAGAAATAACTTAGTTGCAACTCTGTGAATAATATGTCTTCTTTGTTTTAGTTAAACTGTTCATGATAGATGCCTTAATCTGTTTTTTTCATGCTGAGAAATTCAGTCCTTATGGCTTATTTCTTTGAGTGCTAAACATGAAGGAATTGGGTTTCTATGAAGTTTGTTTTAAACGTTTCAGATCTGATAATTTTGCTGCTGTTAGAACAGTGTTAATACAAGCATAGCTATACTTTTATTGAGAAATCAACCTGTAGCATGTTTTAGCTCCCCCAGTAATCAAGGAATGGCTAAGTGGTGAACAGGATTGCCAACACCTTTCCCAGTACTACTTTAGTGCTTTTAACAAAAGTATGATGTGTAGAAATTAAGCAGACAAGGCTTTCCTTGGTATGGTGATAGGGCAGAAGGTGAGATGTTTACTGTCACTTGAATTTCTACATGGCAGACTGTTAAAGATACAAAAACCAATTTTAAAAGTTGGCAACCAGAAAATACTGTTGGGGACTGTCTTGGCTGCATTCCAAATGTTAAGAGCCATGTCTTTGTTTTTGTAAATGCATTTAGGCTGCAGTCTTATGCATACTTATCTGGGAGTAAGCCCTATTGAACTTGACGTGGGCTTACTTTTGAGTAGATATGCATAGGAATTGCATTGTTCAAACATCTATCCTTCAAAAAGAGAGAAGACAATATTAACCATTTAAAAAGTGATGATGATAACTTGCTCTAATAAATTTGGCATTACTGTATTTATTTGTATGTTCAGTATGTATGTGTATGTAGATAGGAAAAAAGGATAGATAGGATTCATTTTAATGAGCATCTTCTTTTCTCAAAGTATTATAAGACACTCTACCACCCACCAAGTAAGATTTGTCAAACTAGGAAGGAGATGTTGTACTGCATAGAACCTTTTGCTGCCAAAGCTACAGGCTTGTATCCAAATCAGGCTAACGTTTGCCAACTTGTTCAGGCATGCCAGTGGTGGTCCTACCTTTACTGCATGTGGGGGAAAGTGCCCCAGGCACCAAACTAGTGGAGGGGGGACGACAGCACAGAAGAGCAGTTCAGCCCAAAATGGAGCGTGCCATGGCGTGGAGGCATGGTGGGGGCGGCACAGAGGGTGAGAAGCCGGTGCAGAGGGCGGCAATCACTGTACCTAGCGCTGGGGTGGAGCCTTGGCTGGGTCTGCCACTGCTGCGTGCATATCAAGAAATAAAGCTTTTCCCTCCAGCAAATGCCTAGGGGCATACTGAGAATGTATAGGATTGGACTACTATTGTATAGTCAGTGACTCAAAATGAGTTACTTGTGTTTCTCTTACGTAACAAACATCTTACAATCAGTCTTATGATATGAAGATCACATTATATAATTTAATATATAATAGTCCATGATATTATAATGTGATATAATAAACTTTTGCGCTTTTCAGTCTATGAGCGAGTGGCCTATCAACATCAGTTGCGAATTGACATACTTGAAACCATCTGGAGTCCATTCTTGGATAAAATATTTAAAACTATGTGAAATATGCAGATTAATGCATTTGAGACTGTTGTATCTGCTTTTTTAATTTGGGAAACTAATCCTTTTTTTGCAGAAAAAATTAAATAAAAGATTAAAAAATGATTTGGAGATTATTGGTAGTTTTTACAGAATGGAATAGCTAAACTTTTTTTTCTAGAAAATAGTTTTATTCAATTTATAACCCGCCTTTCTCCCTGAAGGGCACTCAAGGTGGCTAACAAGGCTTTAAAACACATAGAAACAAAACAAAAATAAAACCATAAAACTATAAAATATACAGTAAAAGCCAGCGGCAGTGATAAAACAATTAAAGTATTAAATAAATTATTTAAAGCCGCCATCACCTCCTTACATGGCATGAAAAGCTTTCCAAAATAATGTCTTGAGACCTCCCCAGAAGGTTAACAAATGAAGGAGTTGTTCCCAACTCAAAGGGGAGGGAATTCCACAATACTGCTGCAACCAGTGGCGTTTCTACAGGGGTGGCAAAGCTCTAAGTTTTGCAAGAAGCCTTACCTTACAGTGGAAATCACTCCTCTCCTGCACCGTTTTAGCCAATCCTCACAGGGAACAGCAACATCTTGGCGTTGCTTGCTGGCTACAGCAGCAAGGGAGAGGAGGGATTTCCATGACAGGGTAAGGCTTCTTGCAACACTTAGAGCTTTGCCATCCCTGTAGAAACGCCTCTGGCTGCAACCACCAAGAAGGCCCTGTTTCTGGCTATCATCCCCCGGCCCTAACCTCTCTTAACTGTGGCACAACCAACAGGGCCCCCTCAGATGACCAAAGAGAACGGACTAGACTGTACGGAAGAAGGAGGTCTCTCAGATACGCTGGTCCCATGTAGGGGCATCTCTCAAATGTTTAGTGCAATACTATATCCATATTCTGACTCTAGTTCCATTTTACCGTCTCCACCCTTCAGTGTACCACAGAATATTACAGTTGGAAGGAACTTGGAGAACATCAAGTCCAGCCCCCTCCGGAATGCAGAAAACTGCTGCAGCACCCCTGCCAGGTGGCCAGCAATTTTTGAACGAATTTGAAACATCTGCTTGAAACATCCAATGAGGGTGGGCAGACTGTTCCAAAGGCAGACAGCTTGTACATTTAGGAAAGGCTTCCTCGTGTCTAGTCTAAAGGTGCAACATAAACCTGCGGTGGAACAGCACAGGCCGGAGGGCCTATGCTGTATCCAACGCGGGTTGGGATTGCACTAGAGCCTTCACGGGACAAGGGTACATTTACACCCTTACCCAGTAGGGAACTGCCGCCCCGATGAGCTTGCTCAGATCTGTGCCCGCTATATAGCGGGCTGGCACACCTCCCAGCCTGCCCACCCACTGCCCCATTCCTGCCCTCCCCCTGCCCAGAAATGCCCTTGCGCCAGCCAAACTTGGCTGGTGCAGCTGCAGCGCGCTGTCAGCTTGTGCTGGCGCTGCAGCATCGACACAAGCCGCTTGCGTCCATGCTGCAGCAGCAGCACTGGTGCACACTTGCTTTACAACAGGTGCGTGACAGTGTTGGCCTGACGCAAGCCACTTGCATTGCCTCAAAGCAGCGATTGGATTGCTCTGTAAATCTACTTCCCTGTACTTTTTTCGGCCCATTAATTCTAGTTCTGCCCTCAAGCGCCACAGAGAATAAGGGTCCAATCCTGAGGCTCGTACGCTTGTGGTGCATGTGTACAACTGACTAAATGTGTCGCGGATGTGTGGTAAAGCACATCCGCTACACTGTACTGCTCAAACTAGGGCGGTGCTAAGTTAACACCTGGCCCCAAAATGAGCGTATGAAACAACTCCAGGACCGCCTGTAAGCCTGTTTGGGTTGGAAGGAGGCGGGGAAGGGAGGAACTGGGCAAGGGGACAGGAGGAACCAGCCTGCGATGGGGTGGGACCTGACGGTGGCTTCCACTGCTCAATCCAACCCCCTGCCTTGAACCAGGCAGCCTGGCAAAATAACTGGTGGTAAGTCAAGGAACCCCATTTCAGGCAGTGGGGTTCCCTGAGGGAAAGGGACAAATGTCCCCTTCTCCCGAGGAGCCTGAAGCGGCTGCCTAGCTGCCACTGGATGCAGCAGTATATACTGCTGTATATACTACCTTTTGTTATAACACCAGATACTTGATGATGATTATGACTATCATAGACCCTCTTAGTCTTCTCCAGATCAAACATGTCGTCTGTTTGTTTCAAAGAGAACTACTGTACAATTTCAAGGATATACTGTAAAAGTTTCAAGAAGTTTGGCTCTCTTGTACTCCAATGCATTGTGCTTTCTATCCCCCTTAATGGTTATGTTTTACTTTCTGGGCAACCAGTGCAAAGCGCTGAATTGCATGCAGTTTAGAATAGTATAGATGTTATGCAATGGAAGGAAAGAGCCAAATTGCAGCTTCTCATAGAATCTGGCAGATGGCAGAATCTGCTATAATGTTATTACTACACAGGAATTCTGAAGAAGTTCTAGTAGATAATGTAAGACGATGACATTTAATCCATGATAACCAAACAATACAAACTATCTGCAAAGCCACAATTTGTCTAGGAAAAAAAATGAAAAGATTTATGTTCTTCTTACCAAGGCATTGTAATAAAATTTTTGCATAGTCTGGATCATGCCAACAAGATGTTTTGTTGCAAGAGATGATACAGCAGATGTTCACCCTAACCTTTGCTCACATACTAAACCAAAACATTCAATTGTTCACAAAAGTAGATATCATGAGTCATTGCTGTCTGAGGGATAATTTGTATTGCTTGTGGATTATTTGTATTTCTGATTATCTTCTGACTCAGTATAAAATAAGGTTATGTTCTTTCTGTGATATTGCAACCAGAGATGGGTTGGGTACTTTGCAATACCTTTGCAGGTACACTGTTCAGCCTACAAGCCCCCAGCCACCAAATAGTTAGCTAATCTTCTATCTCCGGGGCAGGAGCTTTTGGAATGCCTCTTCCTGGTGACAGAAAGGAACAAGCAGTTCCTATACTGTACTATGCTCTCTGGATTCCTGGGCTGGAATCTCAGCCTGTGGACTTGCTCTTTATGATGTAATGCAATGCTGGATAGATCAACATGGCCCTAAAACTGATCCATTGGGCTGATTCCTGCAAAATGCACTCCTCTATAGAAGTTGTCCCTATTGTAGATTGTGTTCAAAACTTTATCATAGACTGTAAGACACATTGGCTTTCATAGGACCTATTAAGAATAGGAGGTAGCTGATGTCCTGCTTAGAGGGAAAGCCTGGAAAATCAAAGTGGATTTTAGATATGTTTTCCCCCATGTAAAATACGCCCTGATCGTAATTCTGGCAAATATGTCTGTATTTCAGTTATAAATGAATTCAAAGTTACTTTTCAATAAAACCTTGGGGGCAGATATTTGGTTTCTTGGCTTTAAATTTCAAATCCATAAGTATTGTATTAATATTCTTATTTTTGTGGAAATTTTTTTGAATGCTTTTTTATTTAGTTTCAGTACAACTTCCAGCCTAGGAGTTGTGTGTATTAACTCTGCTCAGTATTAGAACTTTTGAGGTGATGTGTGTGTGTGTGTTAGAAATTTTATTCAACAATTAAAAGCCAAGGTAATTGATTATAATCAGTTAATTAAAATTGCCTGTAGATATTTCACTAGGAGACAAAAGGAGAAAGTGTTATTTCTGATGTAATGATAAAGCTTATAAGGCTTTATCACTCCAGAGATTTTTGTAGCTCCAAATATGAAGCTTTTATGCTCTAGAGATGGGTGCAGTGTGACATGCAGCTGTGTGCTGGATCATTTATTTAGGAAGATTAGAAACTTGTACTGCAGATAGTAGACTTGTGCACTACACTTTAAGTAATGAATTCTTGAAAAGTATACTGTTAGAGACTGTGCAATAAAGTGCCTCTGATTTACCATGAATGGGAACATTAAAACAAGGCTGAGTGCACCATTCACCTTCTACCCCAATGTTAGTAGTTTAATCTTGCATAACTGGTCCCTTCATAGTAATTCTGATTACCAAAGTAAGTCGAACATGTGCTTAAAATTGGTGTAATTTAGAAGCAGGAGTTCTGAATTGACTCTCTGTAACTATTGCTACTGTCTTCACACTGACACGTGTTAATATTAGCTCTTGTCTATTCTTTAGAGAATTCAGTTTATTCAGATGTCAAATCAACCGCATATATTATATCTAGAAGATTTCCTATTTATTATTGATTCAATGAAGCAGCTGAATTACTTTTTCTGACCCCCCACCCCATAAAGATCTGTCTTTAGGGTGAGCATTCCCTCTTCTTGGCCCTCTTTGGTAAAGGCTGTACACCTTCTGTGCCACCTCTCCCTGGGAATCCTGTACAGGATAATCCATCCCACCCATTCTCCCTGTAGGTTATATTCTAATAGCCCCTTGATAGTCTACCACCACTTCTTTTCTTAAGCATCCATTAACTCTCGAGAGCATTGAGAGAGCAGGCCACCCTCAAATTTATCTATTTCAAGAATTTAGACCTTGCCTTTTTCCCAGAAAGGCAGCCAAGGCAGCTTACAAAGTTTAAAACATAACAGTAATAATACATTTAAAACAACTAAAATGATGAAAACAAAAACAAATCCCAATGGATCACATTAAACAGTTAAATAATACATTTAATTAAAATGCCAGTCCTTCATGTCAGCTATCGAACACCATAAGAACATAAGAAGAGCCCCACTGGATGAGGCAGAGGGCCCATCTAGTCTAGCTTTCTATATCTCACAGTGGCCCACCAAGCTGCCTGCATCTTGTTGCCACTCCCTTGTACCTGGCTTTTTGAGGTAGCCTACGTCTAAAACCAGGAGGTTGCACACACCCACCACATATAACCTGTGATGGACTTTTCTTCCAAAAATCTGTCCAATTCCCTTTTATAGCATCTAGGCCAGACACCATTATCTGTGGCAAAGTGGACTAATTACACGCTGCGTAAAGAAATACTTTCTTTGTTCTTACTCTCCCAACACTCAATTTTAGTGAATGTTGCTGGTTTTGGTGTTGTGTGAAAGGGAGAAGAATATCTCTCTATCCACTCTACTTTGTATGTCTCAGGGTGCAATCCTAACCTGGAATTAGGGCAGCACAGTTAGGCTAGCAAAGTTTGGCTGGCACAAGGGACATTGTAAAGTATGTTTCGACCGCTCCCAGAGTCAGGGAGGCTAGCACACAGGTGTACACCAGCCTCCCTGAGTCCAAGGGTGATCCAAACACACTTTATGGTGGCCCTTGTGCCAGCCAAATGTTGCTAGCCTAACTGTGCCGGCCAAATTCCAGATTAGAATTGCATCCTCAATCATGTTCCCCCTTTAAGGGCTTTTTATCATCCTGAATAAAAACGTTTTAAGGCCCTGGGAAAAGGTCTCTCAAGGAGGGAGCTGTTCTTAATTCTAAAGAGAAGGAATTCCACAGTACCGCAACTTCTCATCCTAGCAAATGGAGATGATGGGAGGGGTCTATAGGGAGTTCTGACCAACAGAGTCCCCGCCATGAAAATTGTCAATGACAAGACACACAGTGGACTGTGACTCATCCTTTTTATATCTCCTCTAACCAATCATAACACAGATGATGCCGTATTAAATTATGCTCCTAGCCACATCTGCAGTCCAGGTGTCTGGTCTCATCATCTCTAGGAAAAAAGAGCACCTTCAGTCACTCCCTTATCTGATGGAGCGCAGCTGCTGCAGCAAAAGTCTCATCTCTTCCCTCTAACTATCCTCCTGATGTCAAATGAAAAATGTCAGAGTGAAAGAAGATAGAAAAGTTTCCTGGATAAACTTTAGGAAAAATTACCACCTCTACTACCTTTTGAAGTCGGGGCAATCTCCCCTCTTCATTGACAGCCCTCAGGAGTCTTTCCTCGCACACTGTTCTCTCCATTGAGAAGTTCCCCTTTGAAAGAAAATTCAGTGTCCAGTAAAAGTCCCTGGAAACCATATTGCGAAGCCAAGGCCCAAAGCGTTTGATCTGAGCTTCATTCTTGTGACACCCCCACTGATATTCCTTTGTTTGGTACATTTAAAAGGGTAAGGCATTTCCAGTAATAGCTCTGTTTCAGGGAAGGTGGATAGTAAGACCAACAGCTTTACCCTTCCAATCTGCTCCATCAAGCAGTCTGTCTCATAAATGAGGCTGCTCCCTGGGTTGGGCAAGTCCGGTGGCGGCCCCAGACATACATTTTAATTTGAAAATAAGCCCCTAGTGCTTGTTTAACATCTTAGTATGTTGCACTCCTTGGCCAGAACTTTCGACAGTGAATATCTTACTAAGAAATTAAACAGAATAATGTCTTCATGTTTTTTTCTTATATTTATAGAAGGAAATGGGACGTGGTGGCGCAGCGGGTTAAACCGCTGCTGCTGAGCTTTCCGACTGGAAGGTTGGGAGTTCAAGACTGCATGACGGAGTGAGCTCCCGTTGCTTGTCCCAGCTCCTGCCAACCTAGCAGTTTGAAAGCACCTAAATGCAAGTAGATAAATAGGGACCACTTCCGTGGGAAGGTAACGGCATTCCGTGCGCTACGGCGTAGAATCATGCCGGCCACATAACCATGGAAGCTTGTCCTCGGACAAAACGCTAGCTCTACAGGCTTTGAAACGGAGATGAGCACCGCCCCCTACAGTTGGTCACGACTAGTCCATTTGGTCGTGGGGAAACCTTTACCTTTATAGAAGGAAAAGGGCTAGTCATTGATCCACTTTTTAAAAGTGTGTGCTGAAAACTCAATAAGGGGCCAGACCACATACTGTAGTGACCAATAACCCTGAGGTAATTTGATAGGTTTGGCCAAATGGTGTTATCAGAACACTACTATAACATTTTGTAGTAATATTTTCTGTTAGTTGTGAAAAATAGTCTCTTGACATATCCATATTTTGATACAGATTAGAATTTCAATCTGGGTTGATTTTTTTCTTTCTACATCCTCTATTTGCTGCTGACATTTTATTGCTGAACTTATCCTGTACTACTATTATAGATGAAGGGAATCTGTTTAGCTCCTATACTGCATATCTGAGAACAAAAAGCATGGACCTTTGTATTAAATGCTACATTTTGCCATAAGCACTTTTGCATGTCAAAACATTTTCTTAAGTCATACCAGGAGCTAGTCGATTAGGTTTTAAGAGGTGAATTTTGAGGTCATCTCTTAAAAGTAGGATGTAAAAGAATTCAGAAATAAATGACTTCTGATGAAAACTCATTGTAGCATCCAAATATTTTGAATGACTCATGGATTCATATGTAGGCTTTTATTTTTATCTATCCACCTATCTAGCTATCATGTGTAGCCTTTTAAGGGACATTTGTTAAAACTTAGAAATTAACCAGTACAAAGAGGTATTGTACAGTACCAAGAATTATATTGCTGTATTTCCCTCAAAAATTCAAAGCAACCCACGGTGCCACTGTGAATTCACTGTGGCACCCTGGGAACCACAGTGTTAGCCTTATTTTTCTTCTTCTAATGGACCAACATGGCCACATATCATTTTTGAATCTATGGGTTTATTCATTAGCTGGAACGACTGGTATATTCTGATGGCTGTATATTACAAAATGATTTGGATAGCTTGTAATTAATTTATGGCTGCAGCATAGGCATGCATCCATAAATACATTCTTACTGCTATCCCTGTACTAGCTTAATGGTTTTCTTTAATTTATGTGTTTGCACAGATTAGACTACTTGTGTATACTACTTATAAAAAAGGTAACATGAAGCCATAACATGTACAATTCTCTTTCCAGATTTTATTTTATTTATTTATTATTAGATTTGTACCCCGCCTTATTGTGCCCGAAGGCACCCAAGGCGGCATTACAATATATATATATATATATAAACAATATAACAATTCACAATTAAAAACAATTAAAACAGAATTAAACAATACAATCAAAAATTAAGAACACAATTAAAAACAAATTTAAAAACAATATAAAAACAACAAGCCCCGTGGGTTATAATAACCAGCCAGCCTGTCAACAGTTAAAAGCTTTTTGGAATAAAAAGGTCTTCAGTCCCCGCCGAAATATAAACAAAGAGGGAGCAGTTCTCAATTCTAAGGGGAGGGTGTTCCAGAGTTGGGGGGCCACCACCGAAAAGGCCCTCTTCCTGGCCGCCGCCCCTCTCACTTCTCCTGGTGGCGGCACAGTCAGGAGGGCCCCCCCAGATGATCTAAGAGTACGGGTTGGATTATATGGAAGAAGGCGGTCCCTCAAATACCCCGGACCCGAGCCGTAAAGGGCTTTAAAAGTCAAAACTAGCACTTTGAATTGGGCCCGGAACAGAACCGGCAGCCAGTGTAGTCGCCGAAGCAGCGGCTCAACAGAGTCAAACCGACGTGCTCCAGCAACCACCCGAGCCGCCGCGCTCTGTACTAGTTGTAATTTCCGGACCGTCTTCAAATAAAGCTATTGTTTCACTATCAAGATGGAATTAGTGGGGAACAGCTTATAAATTAGTTCATGTTGGTCAGTCCAAAAATGTTCTTCTACAGTGCTTTGCTAGCTGAGGTATCCTAACAATTTGAAGTATAAAATTTACAGTCTCTGTAATGTATTTTTCTTTTTCATTGTTTTATAGGTTCTTTTTGATTCTTTCAAAGTCTGTGCCTCCCTTCAATATAATTATAATACCTCCCCTAATGCTGCTTCCTTCAGTGCTGATTTGTTATAGCACTCTTTGTTCATGGTGTGATTTACAGCTATTGTAGCCAATGAAAATAGTGTATTTTTGGTACCACAGGCCAGTTCCTGACTCATTGTCAATGTGCTAGTGCTGTTTCACACTTTGCAATGTGCAATGCTTACCTAGTGCTGTTTCACACATTGCTCAACTTTTGGAGAATGCATTCCATTCACGGGACACTTTAGAAAGGCAATGGGACTTGTCTTTCCAAAGCACTGGAAAGCCTTCTGAGGTCCAGGGAGGCCTTTCCTTTGCCAAAGCAAATGCCCAAGGCAGCATACATATACAGTATTTTGTGATTCTACAAATCCTCAGTCCCATGTGTAGCCTTCACAGTATGGTTATCTGCTTTGGCTGCATATCATCACACTTTAGCAGGCAATCGTAAGTCAAGCCTGGACAGTTCTTCAAGGTTGTACAGTACTCTGTCCTTTTGCCAGCTGGCCTTCTTGCACATTCCTCCTCAACTCTCACTTGCGATAACTAATCAGCTCATCAGCCACTCCATCCTGCCACAAGAGGTACAGCACAGCCTGATATTCTGACGTTCAGCCTGACATGTCACAGCCTGAAATTCTGTCTCCCATCCAAAAACAAGACCATGGAGTCTCCTGCTTAGCTTCAGGCAGTACTAGCAGCTCAACCATCAGTCCACATCTCCTGCCCTTACAGAGTTGTTGTAAGGATGGCATCATGTTAATGTTTGTGAAGTGCTTTACACATTCACTGAGCACAATACAAATCCTACATATTATCAATTTATTCTTAAGAAGAAGGAAAAGTCATAAAATATCCAAGAGTAAAATACCAAGAAAAAATCTGTAACATGATCCTTGGCATTAAAGTGAAAGTGCATGTTTTATTCTGACCAGTGTATTCTACTATGTGGTCTAACTGTAGTATTCTTGTTATATTAACTGATTCTAAGTAATATTGCCAATTGCAAATATTTTTCAAAGTTTTTCAAAAAGTTACTTTTTCTTTTAAACTTTTTCCTAATCCTTTGTTTGTTTTTAACCCCATGTTATTTCTCCAGAAATACTTCAGGTGTTGTAATTGCCCTCATGTAACTTTTCCCGTGGACGTGGTGGCGCAGCAGGTTAATTCGCTGTTGCTGGGCTTTCCGACTGGAAGGTTGGGAGTTCAAGACTGCATGACGGAGTGAGCTCCCGTTGCTTGTCCCAGCTCCTGCCAACCTAGCAGTTTGAAAGCACCTAAATGCAAGTAGATAAATAGGGACCACTTCGGTGGAAAGGTAACGGCGTTCCGTGCGCTACGACGTATAGTCATGTCGGCCACCTGACCACGGAAGCTTGTCCTCGGACAAAACGTTGGCTCTACAGGCTTTGAAACGGAGATGAGCACCGCCCCCTACAGTCGGTCACGACTAGACCATTCGGTCGTGGGGAAACCTTTACCTTTTAACTTTTCCCACAACTCAACAATTCTAATGCACCAAGATTGTCTATCCCATATTGTGTGCAGGATCAATATCATTGTCAATCACATTTCAAAATTCTAAATTACAGTATTTTGCCACTAACTTAATATCAGCTTACAAATCTGAAGTCTACCCTAAATAGAAGCGTTTTAAGCATACAGAGCAGAATTTGAAATGGTCAAAATTCCTGATAGCCTGGGATCAAAAATACTTTGTGTTTTTGCCTATTACATGAGTTTTTGAACCAGTATCAATGTTATCTGGCCACTTTTCTCATGGGAAAGATGACATGTGTAGCAATGTCACTATGTGGTTTAACAGGGCTATGCTACAGCTACTTCTTTGATCTCTGGCATCCATTAATGTGGCTAGGATCTGTGAGCTACTGGCATTCATAGAAACAAAAGACTCCCTTTTTAAGTTGGAAAAGCTACCTTAAACAGCCCAATATAATTAATTGAATTATTTCTTGATAGAACAAATCTAAATTTCTTTGAAGTAGGAAGCATTTATCTCTAGTATTTCCATTCATGTCTCTCCATATGTCTCCCCTAGCCCCATTATCTTGCCAGCAGTGACTTGATCCTGGAGAACGCATCGCTACCATTCCCTCCCCCGCAAGCACTTACAGTGCTTTTCAAACTCTGGGGGAGTTTGAAAACCCCTGCCGTAGACAATTTACAGACCATAGTGGCATTTTCTCTTTGAGGGGAAGATTAAAACAGTGAATGTTACATGGAATTTCTCTTAAACTTAGAAAACATTAGCTGCGGATGTTCAAAATAAAAAGAGTTTAGTCATTCACTCTTGAAAGTATATATATAGACTATTGAGCCACCTGTGAAAATGAAGTCTAGTTACAGTGAATGCCCACTAATATTGTATAAAAAAGGGTAATTCAGAGCATCGAGGAGCAAAGCAGAAAAGGTCTTTTCCTTTAAATGCTGTTCTTCTTTATTCAATTAAAGCTTGACAGGTAGAGAATGTTATATAAATGAGGTTATTTCGGAACTTTATCAGCACCTGAAATAACCTTTCTTCTGGAAATTGCTTAACGCATCTTTATATTTGTAAAAGTCCAATCCTATTGGGCATTGGAGTAACGAGTTTTCCTCCAGCGGCAACTGCCTTATGGCAGCCTCATGTGAGCCTCTGGCAGCCTCATGTGTAACTATGGATCAGGACCGGCTCAACCTGATTAGTTTACAGGGTTAGTTTACAGGGAAGGTGAATTGGGGACACAGAGGGGGGCAGATTGGGTCCAGAAAAGGTAGCAGTTTCAGTAGCAGCAACAGCAGCTGAATCCAAACTCCCTTCCTGGTCCCAGTCTTGTGGTTTGGGTCCACACAGACCTGTACTAGCAATTTCACTAGCAAAGGTCAGAGTAGAAACCTCTTGTTTCCTTGCCCAGAGTAGACCACCAGCGCCCCCGCCCCCCCGCACAAGATGCATTATATGCCATTTTGGCCTGGCTGCATCTGTGGTCAGGTTGCATAGGATTGGGTTGCGATATACAAGGAATAGGTAGTATACTGAAACGCAAAGTCCTGTATAGTCCTTACAGAAGCTGTAGTAATACACGTCTTAACTCAGAGGCGTTCTATAGAATAAAACTGTGCTGAACAGGATCTTCTTTTCATTTTTGGCAGTTATTTCAGAATCAAATGGGCAGCCCAATCTTAACTGGGCTTTCCGCTGGCAGAACATGCATTCTGCTGGTGTGGTTTCATGCACGAGGGGGCTGCCAGCACACAAAGCTGGGGCCACATGCATGGACAAGCAGAGAGGCTTCCCAATGCTAGCTGTAATAAGCTGGCAATAGGCAGTGGGAGGAATGGGGCAGAGAGTGGGAGGAACTCTCTGAGCAAGAAAGGGAAGTTACTGGTTGCATTTGCAAAATAGGTGGCATGGGTCTGAAGAGAGCCATTGGGATAGTGAAGGGTTACCTCCCTTACCTTGAGGAGACCTCTGGATCTCCCTCATTCAGTACTTGCACTGGTGCAGGTTGTATCGGCGGGGGGTGTTGGTGGTGTTGGTGTTGGTGGTGTTGGTGTTAGGATTGGACTGTGAGAGCCAAATCCTATCCAACTTTACAATGCCAGTGTAGCTGTGCCAATGGGGTGTGAGTTGCATCCTGTGATGTGGGGGCAGTCACAGAGGCCTCCTCAAGGTAAGGGAATATTTATTCCCTTACCTCGGGGCTGCAATGTGGCTGCACCTGTGCCGGAAAGTTGGATAGGGTTAGGCCCTGAGTGCCCTTTCAGAATATTAGTCACTGAACTTCTGTGGCATTAACATTAGACTGTACGTCTTCTTTTGAGGAAAAGGAATAAGTTATGAATTATTTTGTATATAAATTCTAGCAGCCGTGGCTTCTGCATCAGTAATAATGCACTGAAGCACCTTAGAAAATTGGAAGAGCAGATTGTAAAAATAAAGCTCAACTGTGAAAGCTTCTGCCCGTTGGCAATCAACTTGATGGAAAATGAGTTCTTTCTCTTGTTCCTTTAGTACAGTACTAGGAGAATCTAAAAAGGCCTGTTGCTATAGCACACCCACTGTGTAGCTGCCATTCTGGTCAGGTACTTTTACTGGGAAATTAATGAAGATGGTTTAAACAAACCAATTCACCAGCCTCTAGTGTTTGCTGTGGATCTGAACTGCTCCTACGTTGCATTTTGCATAGATTGATTGATGTTTTTTTCCGCTTCTTGATAACCACTCCAGTGGCAAAACCAGCTGTGCACATTAGGGAAAAACTAAACATTGCTCTTTGTTTGTAAGCATAGAGCCTATTTGGGAGGAGGAAAGAAGGGGCTTGGGGTGGGGGAAATTAAAGGGCAGAGTTGGTTGTAGTAAAAATGTTATACAGAAATCTGTATAATTGGGTTCAGTCAAGTAATGTTAACTATCTACTCAGCTATTTTCCAGCTGTTATGTAATTTAAGGCAGTCAAATTTTATATGCTGTATGTCTAGATTCTGTGACGAATTCAGCTTCCTAAGCATTTCAGCTTTCATTTTAAGCAAGAGCATTTATGGTTGTGAAGAGATGCTTGGAACCCTGGCCTGGTACAATCTCAGCAGCTGGATGGATTGCTGAACTATGTTCTAGTGATTGGAAAAGGGTTTGGTGACATGCATAGCTCCTTGGTCCGCCTCATGACTCTCAAGCAGAATAAATTATTACGCAAAATAGTTGAAATGCAAAAGAGAGCGTGCAGAATTATCCAGAGTTGCCTGATTTTATATGGCTTTTTGTTTGCCAAAATTTGGGTTACATTGGTGGTAGTTGGTTTTAAAGGACTGATTATACACAGCCCTGCCTGTTGTACACAAAGGGATTGTTTGGCCCTTCTCAACTGGCCTTCCCCTGTGAATCAGGTTCTCCATATATAACAACAGAAAATAGGCTTAGCCTGGCCTATTACTTTCAGGAATGTAGTCAAGCATGGACTTGGAACACTTGAATGTTGCATGTCACTGTCACACAACTAGTGGTCGTTTGAGAAATAACAAATTAGTAATAGAGAACTGGAATAGAGTAGGGCAGTGATGGCAAATCTATGACACACATGTTAGAGGTGACACACCACAACATTTGGGGTGACACACCAGTGTTCACCAACACAAGACAAAAATTGAGTTTTACTCATTTTTTTCATTTTTGCAATGATTTGATGTTTCCCTATATAATACATAGCACTACACATTGGTGCTGATTGGACTGTATTTTTTGTTTAAATAAATGAATATAAAGAGCTGTTTCTCTTTTGTTTGGGAGGGCGATTGACATGCCAGCAAAGTCAAGTTAAGCATTTTCTGAGGTTTTGACATGCCAAGCACAAAAGGTCATCACTGGAGTAGGGGCTAAGACAGCTGCAAATTGGGTCTTCTCAGGTTTGAATCTTATCTCTGCTATGAACTTGCTCCATGGTCTGAGATCTGATACGGAGTAGATCATGATGATGTATGTGGAGCACTTGGCACACTCAGAAAACACTATGTAAATTATGATAGTTACCCTTTTTACACCAGCATTCCCAGGTGTGACTGTAAATCTAGGTAGATTATAAATACACTTTAAACCTTATTGCCTCCACCTATATAGTTAGACGCCTTTAACATCTCCCTTTCAGGAGGAAAAAGGCGGCAGCCATATGTATTTTCAGTAATTTTCCCACTTGGGCATTAATGTTCTGAGAATATCACCCAATTGTTGCCAGTTTGTCAGTAGATCTCTTAACAACCGACTTCAGTTGCCCCCAACCCTTAAAGGCAACACAGCAGAGCTTTGCAAGCTGGGGCATCACGACACCCCGGTTTGAAAAACCCCTGTCTTACTCCTTCAGCTCCTGGCACCAGGAAATCAATAGCCAGAAGCAGCTGTGTGATGATCTGTAGCCCCTCCCAATGGCATTAAGTATGTAAAGACTGCTTCGTTCTTTGTTGCTGCTGTTCTTTGACTGCTTCTTATCTCTGCTAATTTATGATATTAAAAACATTCAGAACTTTAGCATGTAGTCCTGATATTCTTATTTGTAATGAATATAGAAACTAATGTCCCCTGTTGTCCATTCTTGAATCATTTTGCCATACTATGCAGTTGAGATTATTTATGAAACATAGGGAGTGGTCATAGCTTGCTGATAGAATAATGTTTTGCCTGAATAAGGAGCTTTAAGATGCCATCTCCTGCTTAAAGAATTTGAGGTAGGAGGTCTGAGAAAGACCTTGCTTCAGCCTGTGGGGAACTGCTGCCCATCAGAGCAGACTACTAGGCAAAATGAATTAAAGATCTGACATGTTATAAGGGTTATAGGTAGAGGTGGAGGAAACAGTAAAAAAAAAAATCACATAACACCACTATGTGTACCTCTCATTTTTGTAAAACACAAAATAAAAAAATCCAAAATCTTAAAAAAAATAAATCCATTTTTATTTATTATTTAATGGGGGCGGGGTCATGGGTAATTACTGTGGTTGCATCTGTTGATGCTACACCACATATATCACCTACAGAGTGCACTTTTAGTGATTTTTAATATGATGATGTAAATTTTGAATGAAAACACAACACCGCTTTCCACTTGTCTAACTTTTGGAAAACACCAAAATCCGCAAAAAAACACAACAGAACTGCTTTTTCCCACTTCTAGTTATAGGTTCATACATTGTAATGCAGTCTTTATTAAATAAAGATGCTTCAGATTACTGTTTTGCGGATTGTCCCAGTGGGAGATCATCATGCCAGCTCTGTTGATCTAAATTTCCATATTGGGCTGAAGGAGATGCTTTCTTAATGAAGTACTTATTTATGCAGATGAGTCAAGAGACTTGTGGCAATAGGATTAATTGCATTTCTAAAGTGGATGAGTTTGGTTTCTAAAAGTGTCTGGCAGCTTCAAGCGTATCAGTAATCCAGTCTTACAATTTTTCAAAAATGGTCTTTCATATACCATAATTGTGTTCTTGATTCCATCTATAGATTTTGGGATTTCTCCAAGCCTGATCCTCTGCTTGAGACTGTGGAGCATCATACAGAGTTTACATGTGGCCTTGATTTAAGCTTGCACCAGCCTGGTCAGGTAAGAGGAGAAGAGGCTTTCCTCTTGTATGGACACAACCATAGACTATATTGGGTGTTGCAGCAGTTCCTTTTTTAATTTTCCAGGAACAAAAGGGTATGAATGAAATTATCTCATTGACATACCTAATAACTTGTGAGGATATACTGTACATTGTTAGGGGATACAGGCTTTTGTGGCATTAGATATGACTAGGTGCAAACTTTTCCAAAGAAGAACTGCATCGGAATCTCTGGTTTTGCTTTTTTGTTTAATAAAAAAATTAAGAAATGGAATGCTCATATTTGGCAAAGAACAGCACAATCCACAGTATAATTATATAAAGACCAGTGCTAAAAGAAGGTGAGAAATGGAAGTGAGATTGTTTTAGGTTCAACTGAAAATAAGAGAGATAGCATCTCATTCTATCTTCCATTTTTGAGCAAGCCATTGTCATGGTCTCTATCCCCGAGGTCTTGCCCCAAGAGGCAGGTCCACAGTGTAGGAGTTGGGCTATGACACATTAGTACAGGAAGGTTCCTAAACATGATGCTGGACCACCAGGCTGATCTCATCAAACTTCTTTATTGGCCCCTTTGCCCCAAGTGGCAGGCTCCTTTCATAGTGCCCTGAACTCCTTAGGTTGTCTAGTAGATGTTGGCGGGTGTCATTTTTTCAGATAAACCTTATCTGAATGTGTAGACAAACCCGCAGACAAACCTCTGGGTTTGGCCACCTTTCCTACTGCAATTAGTGTGGCCCTGGCCGGCATACTTCAAGAGTACCCTCTCTCCCACTTGCCCATGAGGCCCTGTTCTAGCCAGGTTGCCCCATGTCTGTGAGTGTCAGCCCATGCTGGCATTCCACCACTGCAGTTTCCTGCTTGCCTTTTCCCTACTCTTCCTCCTTTTCCAGCTTCTCCCCTCTCTCTTGCACTTCCTTCCCTGCTGCCTCATCCTTGCCTCCTTTCCTGGTTTACCTTTTCCGGATTGCTTTGCCCACCTCTCTTTCTGTTGCCTTTCTTCATCTCTCTTTGTTCTCTGGGAGGAGGAATAGGGGGTCCATTCGAGACCTCTGGGTATGCCCCTCCCACATCAGGAGGCAGGGCCGGCAAACAGGTTTGAGGCATCTCCCCTGTAGGGGGCATCCCAGCCCAGTCCGGCTCTGCCTCCATAAGGGACAGGTCGGTTTTTTCACTGTGCTCTATAGAGCCAGTGGGTTTTGAGGCGATTCATGAAGAGAATTTTTCTTTATTTATTTTATTTTCTCCCTTTGTCGTTGTTGTCTTATTGATTTTGGTTCCTCCACCTCCCTCCCCTGTCTTACCAGCGTTTTGTTCTCTGTGTGTCTGGGTGAGGGTGAAAACGTCTGGTGAGAGCTCCGGCTCTCCAGACGTGGGTGAGGTGGAGATCTTCCAGCCCTACGTCCACCGCGAGGGCCAGGGAGGCAACGGGGAAGCCGGTCGCTGGGGCTCCGTTGCGGCAGCAGCCGGAGCCTCGCCCGCCCCCGCATTGAGCTGACGCGTCCGCGCCCCCTCGGGAGGGCCGCGGCGCGTCCTTCTGGCAATTCCCTGCCGCGGCGGCAGTGAGGGGTGAGCGACGCGCGCGTACCAACGGCAGCGAGCGCGCGTCGTTCCTTTGATCCTGCGCGGCCTAGCCCGGGATCGTTTAACCCCTCTTTGGGTGCCGAATGCGATCGCCCCCCCCGGGAGGGTGGCGACGCGTGGTTTGAGGGAACGCCGGTCTTTTCAACGCTGAGGTCTGTGGCAACGAGAGGCGCGCAGGAGAGCCGTCCAGAGGCCCGGCGCTTCAGAGGCCTGCTTTCCCGCCCTTTTTGTTGAGGCCTGAGGCAACAACCGTGAGTCATGGCGGAGGGCCAGGAAGGGGGAGGGACTGCCCTTACACAGGTCCAGGGTGAAGGGGAGCCCTCATCTGCTATGCCTGCTGTTCCATTTTCCCAGGATCAGTTTAATGCCATGTTCCGTGTGGCCATGGAGGCGGCGGGCTTGCAGGGTTCCAAGGGGGAGGCCCCGGTGGACAAATCGAAGGGGAGGGATACTGAGGGCAAGCCCCGTAAAGCCAAGCGCAAGCGCTCACCCACCCCTTCCCTGTCTTCTGTGTCTGAGCTGTCCTTTTACTCCGGCTCTGAGGTAGAGGCGAAGCATGTTAAGAAAAGGCATAAGCATGCTCTCCCGCGCAAATCTCGCAAGAGCGGCAAGGGTTCATGCAGACGAAAGCATAGACATCTTTTTTCCTCTGATTCTGAGTGGTCTCAGCCCCTTTCTGACTCTTCTGACAGAGAAGATGGAGAGCTCTCCTTAGATTCTGATCAAGAAGAGCAGGAACAGAAGATGGATAGGCTTTTTCCACTGGATCTGTTTGGCCGCATGATATCCAAGGCGGCAAAGGCCTTGAATATTCAACTCAAACAAGACCAGACCGCTCGTCCTTCTACAAGTTCTTTGTTGCCTAGAGGACCATCCAAGCCTACAACCGCTCCATTTCCAGTGGAATTCAAGGATGTTCTGGAAGCGGAGTGGAAGTCACCTTCTTCCATCAAGCATGTTCCCCGGGTCGTTAATAAGCTCTATTCCCTTCCGGATGACGTCCTGAATTTGCTCCAAGTGCCAACGGTTGATGCGCCTGTTGCTGCTCTCTCTTCTTCCGCCGTGCTTCCATCAGAGGGAGAGGGAGGTCCCAGGGATCCCTGCGATAAGCGGGTAGAAGCAGCCTTGAAGAAGGACTTCCAGTTCTCAGCAGGAGCCTTCCGAGCCGCTTCAGTAAATTCCGTCATGGCAAGGGCGGCTTACCTTTGGACCGAGGAGTTGGCAAGCTTACCTAAGCTACCAGCTCAAGTCAAGAGTATGCTTCGCAAGATCTCCCTAGCAACTGCTTTCTCGGCGGACGCGTCGTTTGATGCGCTACAACTTAATGCCAAGGCTATGGCGACTAATGCGGTGGCGAGAAGGAACGTTTGGCTCCGTCATTGGGACGTGGATGCCGGGTCTCAGACGCGTCTCGTGTCCGTACCGTTTCAAGGAGCCAAACTCTTCGGTCAGGCGTTGGATCCAGTTCTCGTTGAAAGCAGAGACAAACGCAAAGTACTACCATCGTCTAAGAAAGAGGTGCCCAGGTTCAAGATCCAGTCCTTTCGTGGTTTCAGAGGAGACAAGCGCCCTCGAGATCGAGACAGGCCCAGGCCCAAGTGGTCCAAATCTCGTTTCCAGGGTAGAGCTCGCCAGCCCGGATCGGGATCTGCGCCCTCCAAGACTTCCAAGGACACCAGGTCCACCTGACGCCATGCACAACGAATTGTCGTCAAGTATAGGAGGTCGTTTGCTTTGTTTTGCTCCTCGCTGGCGAGAGTTTTCTTCCGACGCCTGGGTGCTGGAGACAGTTTCTCAAGGTTATGCTCTAGAGTTGACTCGAGCACCTCGCAATCGGTTCTGGAAAGTTCCTGTGTCAAGAGATCCACAGAAACATCAACTGAAAAGACAAGCCATTCGTCACCTCCTCCAGATCAGGGCGATAGAGCCAGTTCCCAAGAGCCAGAGAGGGACGGGGGTTTACTCCGTTCTGTTTCTGGTCCCGAAGAAGAACAAGGATTGGAGAGCCATCCTGGATTTAAAATGGCCCAATCGCCTGATAAGGAGGAAGAAGTTTCGAATGGAGTCCTGGAGATCGATCACATCGGCTTTGGATCAAGGAGATTGGATGGCGTCCCTGGATTTGACGGAAGCCTATTTACATGTTCCAATTCGCCAGAGCCATCGGCGTTTTCTCCGCTTCGCTTACGGGAACGATCATTACCAGTACCGGGCGCTTCCTTTCGGTCTGTCATCTGCTCCGAGGGTGTTTACCAAGCTGTTGATCGCCCCGGTGGCTGCCCTGAGACAGCGAGGCATTCAAGTCTTCCCGTACCTCGACGACGTGTTGGTGAAAGCTTCCTCCCTCGAGTTAGCTCAGGAGCATGTACGTCAGACAATGGACTGTTTCTCCAAGTTGGGGTTTATCATCAATTTGGAGAAGAGCGCCTTGAAGCCCACTCGTCAGATAGAGCACCTGGGGGTGCACATAGACACAGTTGTCTTCAGAGTAGCCATCTCGGCAGAGCGAAGGTCGGCACTACTCAAGGCCCTCAAGAGGACAATGAAGGTTCACAGGCAGGATGTGATGGAGCTAGCTTCACTTCTTGGGATGCTGGTCTCGTGTCAAGACCTAGTAGATTGGGCCAGGTTTCATATGAGACCCCTGCAACGAGTGCTGCTGCCTCTCCAGAATGTTATCGAGCTTCAACACCACACCATGGTGAGCTTTCCACCGACACTACACCAAGACCTGTCGTGGTGGCTCTCAGAGGAGCATCTGTCCATGGGAGTGAGCCTGCAGTTGCCTCAGCGGATGGTCATCACGACAGATGCCAGTCTTTCAGGTTGGGGTGCGCACATGGAGGGAGCTCTGACGCAGGGCTCGTGGTCTGCAGAGGAGTCCCTCCTGAGCATAAACCTATTGGAGCTGCGGGCAGTCCGTCTGGCCTTGTTGGACTTTCGTCATCTTATTCAAGGAGCCCACCTGTTGATTCGTACCGACAACATGTCAACAAAAGCATATATCAACAGGCAAGGGGGCACGAGATCCAATCTGCTACATCAGGAAGCTGTGGCTCTCTTGAAATGGGCGGAATCCAACCTAGCATCGATCAGAGCGGAGCATCTGGCTGGTGTCCAAAACTCTTCCGCAGATTGGTTGAGCAGAAGGAAACTCCAAGAGGCGGATTGGCAGCTGCATCCCGAAGTGTTTCAGATGATAGTGCAGAGGTTCGGGATGCCACTTGTGGATCTTTTTGCCTCGCACGAGAACACACAACTGAACAGATTTTATTCGAGGTTTCCCGAGCCTCGGGCGGAGGCGGTGGATGCGCTGATAGCACCATGGCCTCAGGGTCTTCTTTATGCCTTTCCTCCCATTCCCCTCATTCCCGCTCTGTTGCGCAGGCTTCGGGTGCTGGGGGCCCAGGTCATTGTGATAGCTCCACGGTGGCCTCGAAGGCCGTGGTTCCCAGATCTAGTCAGACTATCACTCGGGGAGCCATGGAATCTTCCAAATCGCCAGGACCTGCTCAGGCAGGGGCCTCTTCTTCACCCAAAGCCCCTGTTTTTCCAATTGACTGCATGGAAGTTGAGCGGGAGGCTTTCAGGAAGCGGGGATATGCAGAAGGCGTCCTGAAAACCTTGTTGGCATCTAGGAGAATTTCCACCAGGAGAGTTTATAACTTGACTTGGAGGAAATTCTCATTCTGGTGTAGGTCCAAGGGTTACGTTGAGTTGAGGCCCAAGATTAAACAGATTCTTGAGTTTTTACAGGATGGGCTAGACAGGGGGTTATCCACCAATACCCTTAAACGTCAAGTCGCTACCCTAAATAGTATTTTGGGAACGACAAGAACTCGGAAGATCTCTTCACACCCTGACGTAAAGAGGTTTTTGAGGGGTGTGGCCTTGCTCAACCCGCCTACGATCCATCGCTTTCCAGCTTGGGACCTGAATTTGATGCTAAACGCCCTTACTGGAGCGGCCTTTGAGCCCCTGGCCACGGTTTCCCTGAAAGTCCTAACATTCAAGGCCCTGTTTCTTGTGGCAGTAACTTCGGCTCGGAGGGTGTCAGAGTTGGGAGCCTTGTCATCGAATCCCAACCTCTGTGTGTTCCATAATGACAAGGTGGTTTTAAGGCCAGACCCGGCCTTTATGCCCAAGGTCAATTCTATATTTCACAGATCCCAAGAAATAGTGTTGCCATCATTCTGTCCCAATCCTGTGCACAGGCAGGAGAGGATTTGGCACACCTTAGATGTCCGGAGGGCCCTCCGGTTCTATTTGGAGCGCACCAAATCTTTCCGTAAGACAGAGGCGCTGTTTGTAAATTTTAGGGGATCTTACCTGGGTAAAAAGGCTTCGGTTTCGGCTTTATCCCGCTGGATTAGGGAGGCCATAGCGATGGGCTACTCCTCAGTGGGCAAGGTGGTGCCGGAGGGCATTACGGCACATTCGGTTAGATCAGCAGCTGCCTCCGCAGTTTTTGACGGCTGCAACTCCCTGGTGGAGATTTGCAGAGCAGCCACCTGGTCCTCGATTCACACCTTTACGAGGCACTACAAGGTGGATACTGCAGCATCCGCAGACGCCCGCTTTGGCAGGCGGGTGCTGCAGAAGGTGGTGGCGGATTAGGCGTCATCCTCGCCTGGTCCCACCCTCTATCTTACTGCTCTGGTAAATCCCAGAGGTCTTGAATGGACCCCCTATTCCTCCTCCCAGAGAAAAACGGAATTTCCTACCTGTGAATTCCTGTTCTGGGATGAGGAAAGGGGGTCCAGTCGACCCACCTCTCACCAGGCGTGGGATGGGGTTGGAATTTTTTATGGTTTTGGGAAGGACTGTTTGTTTGTGTGTTTCCTTCCTGTGTCTAACCCTTTTTTGTTAGTTAGCCCGGTTAGTGGGCTTGTTTCCTGTGTGGTTTAGAAGTTGGGGTTTTTCCTGCTCGTTTGTACCGGACTGGGCTGGGATGCCCCCTACAGGGGAGATGCCTCAAACCTGTTTGCCGGCCCTGCCTCCTGATGTGGGAGGGGCATACCCAGAGGTCTCGACTGGACCCCCTTTCCTCATCCCAGAACAGGAATTCACAGGTAGGAAATTCCGTTTTTTCCCTTTTATTGCCAGCCCTTTCTGCTCATTCTTCCCTCTTCCCCACCTCCTCCTTGTTCCCTTCTCTGCCCTCCCTTGCTCCATCCTGCCCCTTCTTTTAAATCCTCCTGCTGCCTCCCCCCCCCCCGATTGTTGGCAGATGCACAACTGATAGCACTTCTCCTGTTTCCAATGCCTGGCATCACCTTGTCTCCAGTCTCATACCCGCTGGCTGTTAGCTTCTTCTGAGCCCTATCAGGAGCTCTCCCCCCCCCGCTCTCTCTGTGTACTCCATAGTCATGTATAAAGATTTACAATTATACTGTCTTGTGTGCTTCACTTATGCCTTTCTTTGAGATGTACAGAATACAGTACTGGGTTACTTGTTGAAATTGGTAGATATTTTACATTTCCTCCAGTAATTCAAGAACGTTTGATCAAATATTGTGCCATATTGTGCAATTCATAATTTAGGGTACAATCCTATATAATACTGCGGCGGAATGGCAAGGCCGGCCAGCCTGCACATATCCTAACGCAGTATAGGACAGGCTGGAGCCTCCCCACTGCAAGGGCACGTTCGTGCTCTTACCGTAGGGGAGGCTCCAGCCTCTCGCATCTGTGCCCCTTGCCACCTTCTAGCCCATATACTTCCTCTCATTTACCATCTTGGTTCTTACCAAAATATTTAGATTTCTTCAGAAAAGCGAAGAAGTTTAGATTAAGTTTAAAAATGTATTCTATGTGCTGTAAGTGCCCAAACCGATTCCCTGGGTATAGTTCTGGCTTTTGATAAAATAAGGAAATAAGAGCAGAATATTTCTTTCAACTATATTATTAGGTATTGCAATTTCCGCTGAGATCTTTGTGGGTGTTTGCTGCTGTTTGGAGACACCATTTTAAGTTTTGTATAGAATAAATAGTATCCTATTGAATTGGTTGGTTGAACCTTCCAGCTCTTGCTTCAGTGGTCAAATTCATATACATATTTTTAAACTGCAGTATGTTATTTTAAATATTCAAAGAAATGAGGGACGTTCCTTTGCCTTTCATAAAAAGCTTGACATTGTGGTATTTTAGAACTGCTCTAGTAATAAGACCGCATAACATTCAACAGAAATGTGAGGAAAAGAAATGTAAAGTCCTGGGAACCCTTTTTTTAATTCTGTACCTAGTTATCAGGTCTACTTTATATGCTACAGAGAGCACCAACTACCTTCTTAAATGAATGCATTCTGTTGAGCAAGGCTTTTTCTATGGCAGTTCCCTGCTTGAAAGCAGAACTAAGCACTCTGAAGAAAATAAAACACTATCTTGTAAAAGTTATGTGAACTATGAACTACAATTAAACATCTAAATTGCAATTGTTAATTTTTTTTAGTGGCAGTATAGTAGGAAGAATAGTGGCGTATTTCAAAACAGACAGGAGACTCTTGCAGACAGGCTAAGGTTGCAGTCTGCAAAGCGTATTGTTTGAATAAAGGTAAAGCTAAATACCAGTTTCTATGTTGGGTTTTAAAAAGTGCTTCTGGTGTGGGGTTAGACCTGGAAAATCCAGGTTCAAATCCCTGTTCAGCCAAGAAGCTCCCTGAATGACTTTGGGCCAGTCACTATCTTTTAGCCTAACCCTGAGATATCGCAGGGTTGTTGTGAGGATGCACAGAGGGAAAGAAACCCCGTACACGGCTCTGAGTTCCTATTTTTATATGCAAGATTGTCCATGTGAACTGTTCAAAATGCCTCCAGTCCTCAGCCTCTGAGATATTCATTTACATCACTGTTGATAATATGTAGAAGTATTTCTGCACATCACCTTTTGTGCATGGGTAAATCTAGAGTCAGCCATTGATGGCTGCAACTGAGAAGACTGTCAAGTGTAAATGTAAAATATTCAACCCCATTGCATAAATTCCTAATGGAAATGCAAGGAAATGGGACCTTTGATGGAACTGTCACAGAAACTGGCAATCATTATTTAGATTTATGAACTGGTAATTGGAGCTTTCATAAATTCTGAGTTATTATTGCCAGACCTTCCAATAGTATCTTTTAGCAGATAATGGCAAATCGTAACATATTTAAACTCTTGGAATAATACATCACTGTGTTACAAAAATTCTTTCAAAGAATCTTTCCCCTTCAGGACAGTAACCTTAATTTTCATTTCCTAAGAAACAAATTGTTCACTGTCACTGGTCCACAATGGTATGGTGAATGAGAATGTAGCTCAGTGGTAGATCACCTGCTTTATATGCAGATGGTCTGTGGCTTACCCAGGTAGTGCTGGAAAGGCGCTTATCTGAAATCTTGGCCCATGCCAGTCAGTGCAAACTTCTAAAGTAGATGCACCAATGGTATTATGTGGCAAAGTAGCTTCATAACTTCATATTAGAGATGTAAAATTTCCTGAAATTTTGAAGCTCGGAAAAAAAACCCTGGTTTTTTTTGTTTTTATTGGGAAAAAATTGAAATTTTTGGAAAAATTGAAAAAATACTACATTAGCACTTTTTTTCCTTTTCCAGATTGAAAGTCATTCTGTTACTTTAGGGACATAAAATATGACTATGGACAATTCGGCATAAAATTATCACAACTAGAATATTAAAAATACAATGTATCCAAACAGTTATAACAAACAGAATTTACTTTCTTTTAAAATATTTATTTGTAATTGTAACAAATGGAGTAACAATCTCCTGAACTGTTTACAAGTTTATGTGGGACAAAAAAAACTCCACAAAACAATTTTTAAAAATCCAGGAGTAACAATTATTCATATTTCCTCTCTACAGTATTAAATAAAAATAAATAAACCCATTCTCAAAAAAAGAATTGGGGGGAAGTGTATAGAAGGGAGTGGGACTAAGTTTCAATGAATGGGCATGAAATTTAATCAGAATCATTTTCTGAGCTGTAATTATCGGTATCCGTTTCAGTCACTGCTTCTGCAGCTACTCTGTTGTGTCTGTCATTATCACAGTTATTATGGATTTCTAAAAACTGAAGATTTGCCCAGATTGAAACAAGTTTCTCTACCCTTTCACATGTCAGTTTATTTCTTGATTTAGTGTGTTTCCAAACATAGACCAGATTCTTTCACATGCTGCAGAGGATGGAGGAGTCTGGAGAAGCAAGAGGAGTCAGAGGCTGTGTTAGAGATGTAAAATTTCCAGAAATTTTGAAGCTCGGAAAAAAACCCAGTTTTTGCACTGGAGGGTTCAGTTTGTAATCTAGGACTTGCTTGTTCTTAGTGCACAGAAATTAGAATAATCTGATACCATACATATTTTTAGAAAGTATTTGGGAAATATTTGAACACCTTGTCTTAAAATATTTTATTCATCATGTTAAAATAAAATATTCCATAATCATTTTTTTCTTTTTTCAATGTTTCCAATTTTTAGGAAAAAAACAAAAATGCTTCAGGAAAAAAACAGAAAAAAAATGTTTTTTTTTCTGATTGTTTCCAGGTTTTTTCTGGGCCTTCAAATCTATACTTCATATTCACAAAATGTAATAATTTTGTACAATGATTGCTTTAAAAAAAAATCTAATTTTTTTTTACATTTTTGCTAGACGAAATCTAACCCTTCTTGTTAGTTTCACCGTCCTAAGTCTGTTTGTTCATGATTAAATGCCACTTTAAACAGTATCAGCCCAATCCTGGGCTGTCCTACCATTGGCGTTGCTACTGCAGCGCTAGCAGTGGGTGTTGAAAATGTGCCGTAAGGCAAGTTTGTGCCACCCATCGAGTAAGCTGTGCTGGTGGGGAGGCTTGCGCTGTATTGTCAATGCCTGCAGAAGCACAAGGCACCAGCGGAGAGAAGACGAGAGTGGCGGGAGAATGGAGAGCAGGAGTTTCTGGGCAGGGGGGGATGGAAATCAGGAAGAGACTGGCCTGGGAGAGGGGTGGAAAACTAGCGGAGGTCTCCTATTCCCCAGGTCGGGCATGAAAGTCCAACACAGGGCTTCTTAAGTATGTGCCCACAATTTGACAGGTGCAGACTTGAGGATCCCCATTGAGCAGGCTGGTAAAGGGGGCAAATGTTCCCTTTCCAAAGGAGACCTCCAGCCTGCTTGTATCCAGCACAGGATACAGTAGTGGGCACCACTGCTCCTGTGTTGGATAAGATTAAGCCTTTAATGTACTTAAAACTACAGGCACTTCGGTTCTGATTTTCTTGGCACTTGTGAGTTCAACAGGTATTGACATTATTATAAAAGATTTTTCCTGTCTTCTTAAGCACTGAAAAGACCATTTGTCATTCAGGTAATTTCAAAAGGTTGAAAAGATTACCTTAGGGTACTGAGAAAGGTCTGAATAGCGAAGTCAACAACATAATGATTAGTAGCTACTTGGGGACCTGTTGCGGAAGAAAATCAGGTCAGCCTAAATGAGCATTAATGAATGGCTACTGGTTTTAATTCTATTGGTGGTAACAGCACTACAAACATGGACAAAGATAAGGATTTTAGATGGGTTGATTTTCACTTTAGAATTTGAGGTTATAGATAGACTTTGTCAGCTTACATGTTTACAAGATTCATATGAGGGGTAAGGTTTAATTTTTGTAGTGCAAATAACTTCTCAAATTCCATACCAGCAAAATGGTTGGAATGACAGTAGTAATCCACAAGTTAACGAGTGCTATTCTTATTACAGTTGGGCCCGGGTATTCCCACGGTTTCAGTTATCCATGGAAACAGGGTCACCTATTAAAAAGATAAAGGAACATTAAACAAATCTCTTTTTTCACCTTGTTGCAGCAAAATCACTGATGTTCCCCTCTCTTTAAAAGGGGTTTGCACATTTTCAGGTATCCATGGGGGCATCCGGAACGGAACCCCAGCAGATACCAGGGCATGCCTGTATGTCCGACTTTCCTTTTGAAATGGGGGCAATTAGCTGGTTTGCAGTATTCATTGCCAGGTTCAAGAGGAGGAAAAAGCACAGCGCATGAGCAGTGTGTTTGTTTTCAGTGGAAGGATATTACTTATTCAGTAATCTGTGACTGTCATCCTTTGCTACTGTCCTCAAGAACAAGAACTGAAAAGAATAACCCTGAGAGTACATATATGGGCCTATGTTGTATGTACGCACGCCCTATGCGATGGCACTGTTTTCTCATTACTCCAATTCAGTTTGAGGCAAGAAAAATGTAAAACACAACACCTTTCCATCCCACAGGTTTCCCTCGCCTTTCTAAATTTTGAGAAGGAATTCTACTTTGTACTAGGGAGGAAAATCAAAACAAGAGCAATTTGAACCTATCTAGCATATTTAAGGTTTCATTTTTTGTGGGAGTGGGGGGAGCCGTTGCTGGGAAGATATACTGACAGTAGAAGGAGTGGGCCCCTACTTCTGTGTATTTTATTGGGGGAAAGTAGAAATCTAATGTATGCCCCAATCACAACAGAAACAAATCATCCATAGTAAACATTTTGTTGTCCAACACTGTTGGGGAATGGAGGAACAGTTGCCAGTAAGTAAAGCTTTCTCGCTCTTCATGAGCTTCCTGAGGAATGAAGTGGAAGGTCTTTGTTTCTAGAGGCCCCTCATGAAGAAAGAGAGAGGGTGGAGTGACATCTCAGAAGGAGCCCTGTCAGGCAAGTGAGGGAAGAGACTGACCTAACTGACACTGCTTAATCAAGCAGCACACTCCTCTTACTTCCATCTGTGCTTGCCTGAGGTGTAACCGAGGTTCCAGGTAACCGAGTTTACTGCTTAGTCAAGTGTCAGGCAACAGAGCTTTTACTGTACTTTGTTCTTTGGCATCTGTATCCAAGTTCAAAAAGTATTGTTTAAAAAGTCTCTGAGACCATGCAAAGGCAGATGATTTAACTGACACATTTATGGGTCTATTATATTTCTTGAAGGGACAGGAACAAACTGAGTAGGGTCACAGTAAACTTGATTTGAGGGCAGTCCCTAAAAAATTAATATGGCAGCACGAGTCTTTCCAGATTTCAGAGTACTTTGTCACAGGAACAGATAGTATCATAACAATTTGTTCATAATATAAGCAATGGGGAAGGTGGAGACACTTCCCTAATCAATCTGTAATTAAACCTGTTTAATTTATGGTAATCCATTAAGCAAAATAAGAAACAATAATGAAAATCATTTTCCAAGTTATTAACTCTAAGCCTTAATGCTTTCTTTCAAGGAACAACTGTTAATATTACAGTTCATCATTTACCATAATTAACACACCAGTCTTTGTAATCAGTCTGTCTATTCCAGCTGTTTACATTAATCAGTTTTCTTCCTCTCTCTCTCTCTCTCTCTCTCTCTCTCTCTCTCTCTCTCTCTCTC